>QLTV01003771.1:590915-605544 GCA_003457575.1 Thermophis baileyi | reverse complement strand
AAGGAATCTGAAGAAGGCCAGCCCGGTGTGACCTCACTGGTCATTGGGAGGAGTGTGGCAGAAGGCGGTCACGCAGATAAACTGATCCTAAGCCATGTAGGGCTTTAAAGGTAACAACCAACACCTTAAATTGTGACCGGAGCGCAATCGGCAGCCAGTGCAGCTCACGAAGGATGGAACTCATGTGGGTGTACCTTGGCACACCCACAACTGTATTTGATAAGCTGGTGGTAATTCAGCACTCCTGTTAACCAACAAGGGGCCCATTTCCCAGGCTTCAATCATTTCCCTGGCTATCTTTGTACCTGCATGGCCAATATATTTTATTTTATTTATTTAAATATATTATTATATTTATTTATATTTGTTTACCTTGATATCTTTGCCAAAGACTTTGGAATGGAAGCAAATCCAGTTCTCGGATACATATAGCTTCCCTTGGTACATAATTTCTTTCTGTAAGGCACAGGTGAAATCTACAAAGATCACATGAGTAATGTTATCTATCTGGGAATATGTACAGCCTGGCCAGGCAATGCATCTAACGCACACTAGATATCTAAGATAATTTTCTTAAAACAAATATTGCAAATTCAAAGGTATTTCTGAGAGGGGAAAACCCTCTGCAAAGATTAAAAAGTCTGGAAAAATATTCTAGTTGTCTCAGAATCTACATTTTGTATATGAATATTGAGTAGAAAGAGCTCTTCAATACTAAATACCAGTAGTCTCATTTAGCAACTACAATTAGGACCAGCAATTTGGATGTTAAGCAAAGCTGTCACTGTGAAACCATGACTGTTTATGCTCTTACTATAATTTTCTTTTGCTTTACAGACTTGTAAAAGTCGTAGATGTGAGGATTTGTCACAAAATTACTTTTTTCATCACTGTTGTAACTGTGAATAGTTGCTAAATGAGTCAGTCACTAAATGAGGAGTACCTGTACTGGGATTTTACATGGGAAAGCAAACTCACAATTAGAATCTGCTATGAACCAGAACTGTATTGTGTGTATATGTGTGCCCCCCAAAAAAGGAAGCCACTATACTGGGCATAAGCAAAACTCTCCATAACCCTAATATCAAAATGCTGCAAATATTACTGGTTGCTGCCTTCTTATTTAGATAAAGTTCTCTTATACTGTGTCCTGTGCATGATCCATCTTTGTCTTCCCTTTTTGCCATCAGGCAGAGTTTGTTTAAACAAGCTATTCTTTATTGAGTTGCTTCTCTCCGCAGAAGAGCATGTCCCTAAAAATGCTAAGGTAAGTTAATAAACTCAGATCTGTGACCTTAATTAGTGGATTAGAAACCTCCTGCAGATTGGCAGCTCCTGCCTGAAACTGACCAGACCTTAATCACTGAAGGCTTTTTGTTGTCCTAAATGCTGCCTTGGTTGGAAAATGAATTTCTATTACTGTTGTATTTGTGAATGGTTGCTATCCAAAGCTATTACCAAATAAGGATTACCTGTAGAAAACATGACTTACAAAAACGCAACATAACAGATAAAAATGGCATTCCACTTACTTTGTCTCAAGGGTTCATCAATTGGGACATCCAGAAACAGCTTGTGAAAATGAGCATTTGCCTTAAACTAAAGCAAAACAAACAAACAAACAAACCAGAATTTGGTTACTGCTATATTAGTTTAACGGTCCTCACCCTAATTTGCCTAGTTTATTATTAAATCATGGGAATAGTTTTTTCATCAGCAGATGGAAAGGACTGGAACGGCACTATATTGAGCGCACATACTTCTCAAAAACAGAATGAACAAATCCATAGGAACATGAGACACATAAAAAAGTGCAGGGCTTAGACGATGTATTTGCAGTTGCCACCTTGACTTTTTTTTTGACTTCCTGCCTCCACCAATCAGGATCAGAATCTGATATTCTGGAAAGGTCAGTTTGTACCTGTTCCAAGCTGGAAACAGAATTTATACATGCGAAAGAAATTCACCCCTGTATGTACTAGGTAGAATTATTTTGATCACAATTATTTTCCAGGGTTGGCACAGTATTTATACATAAAACTTACACACACAACAAACTGTGCCTAAGAGCATAAGATGTCTTAGTCTTTCTTATCTGCTAAGACCACAATAAGGCACACTGCTGTAGTTCCTCAAGTGGTTCATTATTCCAAGAGGATCAGAATCAATAAAATTATTAAGTACTTTAATTATTTGGTGATTCTGGGCTTAGTTATCTGTAGATACAGTCAACATCAGATGAATTTATTTTGCTTTTGGTTAGCATATCGGTAAACCAATCATTGCGTTTTATTAGCCATGGTTAACCGCTTGCCGTATTGAGTAAACCTAGTCAACTGAGGCTTATTCAGTGAAGATCCAGATATATCAAAATTAGGCATAATTTTGTTTTGATAAATCATGAACAGAGCTTTTACTATATGCATACTGACATTTTAAGAGTAGTGTAGGCTTGTTTGATACATGTTTGCATTCATTCCTTCAAAAGTTATAGGTTGCCCCAAACCTCATGCCCCATAGTTTCATGCCATAAGCAGCTCTTTACATTGCAGGTAATACTTGGGGAAAGGTAAATGCTGAATACATTTGTGCCTAACTGTCTCCCTTTCTTGAATTCCTATCACCACCCTCTCTGACTATTGCAAGCCATAGTTTGCCTAACAAACCACCCTTGCTTAGGATCACATATTAAAAAAATATATGACGGAGTATGAACTGTAATGGCTGGTTGGCTTCATACAATATGCTAATTCAAAAACATATTTTACTTTAATGATGGGACAGCAGCAGATCTCTTGGCCTGTTCTTGGTTTTAAGCACATACAACCTGCCTATAGTTGTCTCTTAAACAATTCAGCAGTGTTGACCCAGCCTATCCAGACTGCATTACAAGCCACTGTTTGTATTGTGCTCAATGGCCATGTCACAGGTAATCTAGATAACACTTTAATTATGCAAAGCCATGTAGCATTAATGGCTACCAAATCTCAAATGTTGATACTAATGCAGCTGTTAATGAGAAATAGAGCCCTGTTTTATCCTAACTTTAATAAAAAGAGTACAAAAACAGCCTGCATCTTACGTCACCATTCTTCCAATAGCATCAACACATAGAGCCAAATATCTTGGGATATATAATTGTCATTATCGGGTGGCATGGAAAATCTGAACAAGATCCATGTTGGTCTCTATTAAACCAGTGCAAATCCTTGAAATAGCTCTTGTGGAATGCATAGCAGCAGGATGAAGAGCCCAGTTGTTCTTCTCCTCCCTTACATAGCACAACCTTTTCCCACATCCAGCCTGTCTGCTCAATACCACCCCATCAAAAGCCAAGTGAGCAGCAGCAGCTGCTGCTGTCTTTCTTTCACCATGGGGACAGCTGTCTTGATTTAGCATCACACTGTGTACTATTGCCCTGGAATCAAGACAAGTTGGAGAATGTGGGACACAAAGGGAGAATGAGAGAAGAGGAAGGAAGGGTGGGTAGATTTGTATTTAAAAACTGGTCCATGTGAACCAGAGCAAGCAGGTTAGACTTAGCACCCCTGCATAAAACTATTAATTTAATTGTTAAACAACACACATTTTAGTTTAATATGTAAACTAATTCAGAGGATAAAGTGCATCTAAGGATCAGCTCTTACAGATTCCATATGTGATCCCTTATTTATAAATCAGAATTATGGGGTAGATGGGAAAAAGTGGTATTTCAACACCGACGTGCTATTCCAGCCTGATGTTGTGTGCAGTACTTTTGTTGTTCTGTCACAACCAGGGTCTTCAACATTTCAGATATTAAACAGATGAGTATTTCTCAGTACCTGGTTTGAGGTATGCTTCTTCCTTTCAGCCTTTGAGTCATTCTTGCCATCTAACGTCAAGAAACTATTATCCACAATTGTCTTCGACCTAAAGGAAATCCCATTATAGTGTTGTTACATTATTCTCATTTTATAAAGATAGATTTTTCACATTAAAAAGTTTAGCCAAGTTGGATAAATTTCTGAGTAAAGCTTGCCCTTAAAGATACTTATGAAACAATGTGAATTTCTTGCTTCTGATTGTGAAGAGAATAACTTTCATGGCTTTGCTACTTCAATGCTCTACAGTCTTCTCTGGCTATATAGGATCAGAAGCCTCTTTCAGCTCTTGCAAATACTGGAGAAAAGGAGGTAAACAAGAAGTAGGCTGCAAGGTGATGTAGTGTCATTGAGGAAAAATGTGTTGCCTTTTACCTCTAATGAAGAAAACTGCAATAGCTCTGTTGGTTAAGCCTTTCATCAAAACTTCTATTCTTAATTTATGAATTTATGAATTTATAAATTATGACCGTAACAGTAATATAACTGTAATCCAATGTTATAATGAAAAAGTGGAAAAAGTGACTTATGACCTGTACTTGCATGTCCAACAGATGTACCACCTTCTCAGTCAAATGACTGCAATTCGGGGGCTTGGCAATTGGCTCATATTTATGACAGGTTGCAGTGTCACATGATCACAATTTGTAACAATTTTTTTGGGCCAATTTCTGGCAAAAACAACAACAGGGGAAGCTGGATTCAGGTAACTACCGCATGATTCTCTTAATGACTGTGGAGATTCGCTTAGCAGCCACTATAAAAATTGTTATAAAACTGGGTCCAACTCAACTTACAACCATAATAACTTATGAGGGAAATTCTGGTCCCAAATGTGGTTGTAATTGAGGACTATCTGAACCTTAAACTGAATGCTTAGTATTAACAGATCTGTCTACTTAGTCATGTATCTCGCACATTGTAAAGAATTCATATGGTAGTATAATGATGCCTATATTAGCATTTCCCTACCTGAACTTCAGTTCCTTGCATTCCCCTCCAGTTTGGCCATTACTGACAATTCTGGGAGCTAAGTATCACATTTCTGGAAGTTAAGAAAATTTGAGTGTTCAAATTTGTCACAATAAAGCACTGTGCATTATAGACCAATGCAATTCAACTTGTAAATAGGAGTCATGACACAATTTCCTTTTTGAAGAGTTCTGCATCATCTTACAGCCTTCAGTATACTGTGCATTCACAAAGCTTTTCTGGCTGCTGGAAGAGCCACAAAAAGGTTGTCAAAGAGACTTTGGAGCAGAAGAAGTGAAGCAACTCCATCTCTTTGCTTTCACAAGTGAGGAGATCCCACTGCTTTGAAGGGCTGTGCTTTGAATGAATCTTCAACACAGCAAAGCACCTCTTTGAAACTTTGCACAAGCCTAATACTGTGAAGTATCTTGAGTAGACTGAACATTTTGACACAGCCAAGAATGTGACTGAAGAGTCCACCCTTCTCACAGGCAACATTCTTCTCATTTCATTTGACTAAATCCTTTCCTGACCTCTAATTAGTGGAAATAGTCCCTTCTTTTCAAATTTTTACAATGGCAAAAACTTCAATTCTGCCCCAAAGCACAGTTGGGTACTTCTGTCAAACAGAGAAGAAAAAAAATACACATTACTCTCAAAGGGATAACTATAAGGATATACAGAAACATAGAAAAAAGGAAGGAAATATAAACTGCATTGTGATATACGGGCAAACAAATGCAAGATAAATACTTAGTGGAATGAAACAAACAAAATGTTAAAAAAAGTTATGATATTTATATAGTTACTTACCAAGCACATCTAAATTATATTAAAGTAACCAAAGTATCTTTACAGTCCCCAAGGCATGTCACAACTTTTGAGCACCCCTAATGTTTGGAAATTGAAAGTTGAAAAATTTGACACGCCCTAAATTGCATAATATGTTCATATATGCAATATGCAAAAATGTGGTATGGGTAAATGCTTGTTATTGGATTGGACCAGCATGGAATCTTGGATCAGTTTATGAGAGAACAAAGTGAAGAAATCACACATATCTACTGAAATCTAAATTATGAGTATAAGGGCAGCTATAGATGCCCCTCTTGGCTCTCAGCAAGCTCCATGTCTCATCTGAATTAAATTTTATGATTGTTTTAAGTTTGAAAAATGCTGCATCATCTTGATGTCCAAAAATGGTCTTGAAATCCATTGTGTACCTAGCGGCATTCTTAGAAAATAAAAAAGGACAGGGGGATATTGGAGCTCCATGCAGCCATTTTGTGAGCGAGCCTATGTCAAGTTCTCAAAATGTGCTAGTTAGCCTCCAAAACTTGGGAATGGCTCTCTTAATGTAATTTTTCTGAAGAATTATTATTTGGGAAACTGGCAAAATCCCAACATTTGTTTCTAGTGTAGCAGGGGGTGGGGAGGGAATAAAAGGAGGGTTTGGGAGGAAGGGTTGGAGACAGAGGGAGTGCAAGGGAAGGAAGGAGGGGCTTGGTTGGGAAAAGAAAAAGAAAAAGCGGGAGAGAAGAAGAGACGTTTGTGAGCCAAGCTGAGGGAAATAAGGTGATAGGATAGGATAGCAGAGGCTTTTGTGGGGCAAGCTTGATGGAGATAAGGGGATAGGATAGCAGAGGCTTCTGTGGGGAAAGCTGAGGGAAATAAGGGAATAGGATAGCAGAGGCTTCTGTGGGCCAAGCCTAAGAGAAGTAAGGGGATAGGATAGCAGAGGCTTCTGTGGGCCGAGCCTGATAGAAGAGGATAGGATAGGAGATACTTCTGTGATGCAAGCCTGAGGAAGAGAAGAGTTTGAGTGAAAGGAGGCAAGCAGAGGAAACAACGAAGGAGCAGAGGCCATGGAAGGAGAGCCCAGCGGCCAGTTCAAAAGAGAGTGAAGAGAGAGAAAGAGGAAGAAGCTCCAACCAGCCACCTGAATACCACCCCATCACATGACCTGCCTGCTGAGAGAAGGCTGACCACCACCCCATCGCGTGACTGTGGCAAGTAGAGGTGCATCAGAGAGGGACTGGCAGCCAGACAAAGAGGGCCAGGAGAACCCAGACTCCAGCAACCCTTACGAGGGTAAGCACTACACTAGTTTCAAATGGCATTATTTCATTTTCCAACAGTCATGTTAGTTTTGCTGCTCTAAGAAAGAGAAGAGGAATCGGTGCACTTATATATAGGACTATTCACAATTCCAAATATATGCCATCCAAAGAATTAAAACCAGATGTTCTAGAAATAAGAAGAGCAAGAACCTGTAAACAATTAGGAGAAATGTGTAATTGCATCCAGATTAATTTACTTCCAGCCCTTCTATACTTTCAAATGCAGTGCTTGGCATCTGCAAATTAGTCAGGTACACACAGAGATGTGATGATTGGATTTGCACAGATGTTCTTGCTCCCTTCCGATTGGGCTGGGAACCCAACCACTGGGAGAGACTAATATAAAAGGGAAAGCCAGATCTTACAGAAGAGGTTCACAGTTTATCCTGATCAGAGATACTGTAGAAACGTATCTTGATGAATTCAAAGATCTCCAACATTCACAAAATATGTTGTCATTTTTCTTTAATAGAGATTTAATAATTTATCTAATCTAAAAGTTTATCTAGTTGGTTCTAGATGAATCTACTTCATTACCGTGCAATTGCAACTTTTTTCTGGTCTTCAAAACAATCAGCCTCATTAAATGATATTTGTGGCATGCCAAAGCCTGATTTTCCCGATTTCTTCTTTTCTTCTGTTCCATTTTCATTTTCTGAACTGTAAGAAAGTAATATCATTTGTTAAGGCTACAAAACATAAAGCAACAGTTCAAAGCTTCAATTACAGTTACCAATTCCAACCACATACCTGTATAGCTTATGTTCTGAATGATGGCATTTGAAGAACTAAATACTTTTTTAGATTAATTAATTTCAATTAATTATGTTATGAATGAAGAACCAGAAGATCTGACTTTCCTTACATGTATCTAAAAGATCCAAAATGGAGCTAGTGTCTTCACCCCCCCCCCCAAGCTCTTGAGATAGGACCAAATTAACCATCATGAAGTGAGGTGGAAGCTAAGAGCAAATGCAGAAAATATCACTATAAAGCAACATGGAGTCAGCTTACTATATTTCTTATTATCAAGCCAATTTTTTTCTAGTTTCATTGGTGCCATTCATATTTTTTTTCTTTCATTATTCAAGGAGAGGGGGAATCAAATTATATTCCTAGCTGCTTAGTTCTCATGGTTAAGTCATGGCTTCAACATCCTGGATTATTAGTGAAATGGTCTTAACATACTTCCCTGACCCTTTGACTTTTTGGAATCATTATTTGAGCTATATTAATAACATACCTAAGAAAATCAAAGAAAATAATCTCAGTAAATACACTGCTCATTCAACTAGCTTGTATTGTGAGACTGCTTCCCAGTTTTAGAAAGTACATAGTGATGGTAGGTTTTCTAAGATGCGTACAAGGGTTGGTGATCTCCCAACTGCAAAAATTATGATACAAAGAAATCCATTTCTACCAGGTGGTGCATAGGAGAACAAATGTATGCATAATGAAGTAGAAATGAAATGGTCCCCCCTCCCCAATAAATGCTGAAATGTGGCAAAATGGACTTTTTTTCACTACTAAATTAAAACTACCTCAAATCAAGCTTGTCATCTGGGTGCTTCCTATAGTGTAGATAGGTATAACAGGACAGGGGGAAACAAAAAACAATACACCCTACTCTGAAACTACTCTCTATATCTATCGGTGCTGGAATAGGACTAAAATAACCTAGATTCAAGACCTCACTCAAACAGATAGCTCAATGACTTTGAGTCAGTCTTTGGATTTATTTAGGTCTCATGATTATTGTTCTTAAGAAAAAAAAATAGGAAGCACAACCTTAGATCTCGTGGACCTCCATCGCGATGCGAACCGGTAGGGAAGGTAAGTGGAACCCACCCCTGATGGACTTGTTTAGGAGTCAAAGATAGATTTAAAGGAAAACCCAGGTGGGAGGAGAGGAAGAGACAAACACCATCTTGAGTTCTCAGACAACAAGCAGAACATAAATGCAATGCATAGAGGCAAAAAAATCAAGAACTATCAGAGAGAGTTTTGAAATAAAATGATTTTGTTGTGCTTGTACCATATTTCTCATTCACAATCTGAGGTGAGATGGCTGCCTAATGATCCTATATACAGAGTATATATATCCTATATACCAGAGGTCTTCAAACTTGGCAACTTTAAGACTTGTGGACTTCCAACTCCCAGAATTCTCCAGCCAACACAGCTGGCTGGAGAATTCTGGGAGTTGAAGTCCACAAGTCTTAAAGTTGCCAAGTTTGGGGACCCCTGCTATATACTCTGAAAATTTGCGGGGAAAGAGAATAGAGATCAAGGATGATAAGGAATCAAGACTGTCAGTTTTTTAAATGAACATTCAGGTGTGAAAGACACTGTGCCCACACTTGAATCAATGCACATGGAAGTTAACCTTCACTGATTTGAAATAAGCACGTTTACAGGGGCCTCTTTCATTGCCGCTGTAAGATGAAACTTAAATCGTTGTTTAAAATAAGCTTTGCTTGCTTGCTTGTACTTCCCTGCTGTTCCCAGGGCTTTCACCAGTTAATTGGAATTAATTTCCCTTTAACAGGAATCGCTGAAAATTCAGAATTCTTTCTTCTTATAATCCACACCATAAAAATGTCAGAATAACACAACATGCCACTTAGATTTTTGACAGTCTGTTTACCTGTTGTTTCTTATATCGCCTGGAAACAAAGCTCAACAGTTTGGAATAAGATGTCTCATTGAAAAAAGCTTCTCCTTCCATGGTTTTTCTTTCAGATCCCCTGAGATAGTAAGTATTTAATACCGTACTGAGATAGATAAACTTAGCCATGGGATTCATAATCTAAGTTATGCATGGCAGGGGAAAGGGAGGAAAATAGCCAATTGTGAAATCTGCCTATTACTGCTGCTATCTGGGAATATTATTGTTTCTGTTAAAATATTTTCTAGGTAGAAAGATCAGCCAATTTTGAATGATTTGACTTGTTTGGAAGAACTGGCAAAATAAATGATAACAAAACCTACAAGCATGGATAGCAGAGAGAAAAATGACCTGATGGGTCCTGATGCTACAGAAATAAATTACACAATCTTTATCACTTGCATGATGATATCAGAATATGTATGATATAATTGTGGATCCATACCTCACACAGCTGGTGCAGAGCTGCTGCCCTAGCAATATTTTGCAGAATGATTTTTTTCAGTTTGCAATAGCATAAGCAAAGTTCAAAATCCCAAATCAGGGCTACGGTATATGCAAAATATATTTAAATTGGAATATAAAGATAGGTTGCCTTTGGGAACATATTGAGCTGATTAGTTGATTTCAGAAATGATTAACTTACATAAAATCTGGCTGCAGGGGTACTCCAAGCTTTCTGTATTTTAGCAGTTTAAATTTAATAATTGGCACTTTAAGATCATTGGGAAATAAGTCCTTCCACACCTACTGAAAAATCTTTCTATGTGACTTCTTCCAAAATGCAGAATCTGTTAGTAAAATATAAATTGCAGCTTCTGTAGATAGTGCTAGCTAGGGCGAAAACAGAATTACTGTATGTATGTATTGTGGGAAGCCCCCCTCCCCCCAAGAATAAAATATTTTGGGGAATATTAAAAGAGGTAGAATATTATATTTCCCCAAAGAGAAATGAAGAAACATGTTCTTAGGGGCAGAAAGCTGCCCTCAGTCTTTCTTAATAGCCTACAGCAGATGCCCATTAAGAAATCCTGGGCCAGCCTATTCACAAACAAAATACCTTCACCTCCAGTGATGGGATTAAAATTTACATCCTTCTCCACCCAAATTCTAAGAACAGGACATGACCTTTAGGACCATTAAGAGTAGTCAACCTAATCCTGCGTAGCTTCTTCTCTGGCAACATTACACTGCTAACTAGAGCATACAAAACGTTCGTTCGTTAGACCAATTCTCGAATACAGCTCACCTGTCTGGAACCCGCACTGCATATCGGATATTAATACAATTGAGAGAGTCCAAAAATATTTCACGAGAAGAGTCCTCCACTCCTCCACTCGCAACAGAATACCTTATTCCACCAGACTTGAAATCTTGGGCTTAGACAACTTAGAACTATGACGCCTTCGGTCTGACTTAAGCGTAGTACACAAAATTATCTGCTACAATGTCCGACCTGGCAATGACTACTTCAGCTGCAACCGAAACAATACAGGAGCTCACAATAGATACAAACTTAATGTAAACCACGCCAAACTTGATTGCAAAAAATACGACTTCAGCAACAGAGTGGGCAATGCCTGGAATACGCTACCTGACTCTGTAGTTTCTTCCCCAAATCCCCAAAACTTTAACCTGATACTGTCTACTGTTGAGCTCACCCCATTCCCAATCCTACTGTCCTATTGTCCTCATCTATCTGTATTCACCTTGATTATGTTTATGTTTATACCTATACCTGCTATCTTGTACATGTTTGACAAACAAACAAATAAACAAATAATAAATAAACCTAATAGGATTAACCCACCACCTTTAGAATAGCAAAAGACACAGAGCTCACTACATTGCACAACCCCCAGCAGCATTTCAGAAACTGTATAAAAATCCTTGCACTCATCAAGCTAATTTGTCAGCTGTCCCAGAACTGCATGCTGTGATTCTGTTCATCAATAAATGGACCTCCTTTCCTAAGCAGCTAGCCTCCATTTTATTTCCAGCGCCTTTCTACCTGCTTGGAACTGAACCAGATGGATTTTTCTTCTTACAGTATATATGTGTCAGAGGTGGGTTCCTCCCGGTTCGGACCGGTTCTCCTGAACCGGTAGTGACCCGCTGGTGATGTCACAATGACGTCACCGATTTGGTTCGGTCGATGCCGGTCCGTGGGCGCCACCTTCTTTTTTTTATTTTTTTTTTTAAAATTAATTTTTTTAAAATTTTTTTTCTTCTGCGCATGTGCAGAAGCCGAGTTTCCAGCACTGCGCATGCATCGCCATCTTGTTTTTGGCTTTTTTTTTTGGACTGCACATGTGCGCACGCCCACGAGGCATGCGCACGCCCACGAGGCGCGCCCACGCGGCGCGGGAGGAAGCGAACCGGCAGCCAGGTAAGTTAGAACCCACCCCTGATATGTATGTATGTATGTATGTATGTATGTATGTATATATGTGTCTCTGTGTATATGTATTTAACAGCAATATTCAGTTAATTAGTGCTTTTAGTCAATACCTGATTAGTCAGTGTTTTCAGAAAAAAGAAATAAAAAAAGCTGCATGAAGATTTATAATGAATTCTGAATCTGCTATATTGTCTAAACTACCTAATACCGTATATATAGAATGATCCAGGAAAGAAAATTATTTAGCTCTAATTGTGAGCTGTAAGGTTCACAATCCCTAAAAACCCTAAGACACATAACTCACTGAATCTGGTGGTGTTTAAAAACTTTAGAAACTGCTTTAGCTGAAAAAATTATAAAAGACACTGAAAAATTTTATAATTAAAAGCTTTGCTAATACATTACTCTCATCTAGATGTATTGAAGTGGATGTTTAAGAATACATTACTCTCATCTAGATGTATTGAAGTGGATGTTTAAGAATCTCAAGATAAACTAAAAGTCCATGGGTTTTTTTTCTTGAAGGCTGATGTTTTCTCACATCATAAAAGATTTGCATTAAGCCCAACCAAGCTTTAATTCATTAGCTCCTGATTAAGAGAGGATTTGAGAATAATTCTTAACAAAATGTTAACCACCAATGCCAAGAAAAACACATCATTTTAATGATGAATTTGATGTCTCAATGTGTTTCTTGTTTTCATTGAAATATGTAATACTGGGAAGACCTAACACATGCAGAAGCACTAGGCTGGACAAAGTTAAACCACAATTTTACTCAAGCATCCTCAAAACAAGATGACATGAACAGTCATACTTCTAAAGCAGAAAGATGCAATGTTGAGTGAAGCAACATTTGAGGAAATGTGTTCAGCAGAAAAGTTACCTTTTGTTTGGTTGAGTAAATTGTGCTCAACTTATTGCTTAACAGGTGAAAACCAGACTGCTCAATTTGACACATGTTGCAATCATACAGATACTTACCTGGAAAAAAAATCCTATCAGTGAGATTTACTGTTGAATAAATATGCTAAGGTTTGTATTGCCTGTTGTATTTCGTATTAATCCTAACATATGACTTTTATTTTGTCATTGGATTCAGACTTCCCCTACTAAAGACCCCTGAAAATACATATTCAAATGTTTAATAATTATGCCTCCACTCCCAATTTGTACACTTTACTATCGGGAAGACTGCCTGTTATTTTCCCCTGTACTCATATAGTACAAATACATTATGTTTATTTTGGCCAGCAGAAATAATAGCTTAAGAGTTAAGTAATCCTCTCCTTAGCTTTTTCTTTGTTCTAAACTAGTGTACAAAAGACTGTTTTAAAGATGAAAAATACATAAATACCTGGGCTTGAAAATATATATTCATAAGAATTTCTGTTTGCCTATAATCATCCTATTGCAGGAGAAAAACTGACAGAAAAGCTGGCTAGACCCTTACATGTAAATATGAAGATATAGTGTAAAATAAGCTGAAACCTGAATAATTTTCTTATAAATACATGAACATAGAGGCCAGTTGAATAGAACACTTTTCCCTATTTCATAACTTCTTCTATTATGGACAGAAATAGTTTTTTTTGTTAGGCTATCCTTAATAGTTTTGTAGACTGAAATCTTATCTGATACAAAATATGGATGCCTTAGTATCTAGGTACCCATTAATCTGGTTAATGTTGGCTTAGCCTTAACTGAATTATAATGAAGATTGTGGCTGTGGCTGTGGCTGTGGCTGCGTCTTGTCACAATCTTGTTTTAGTAATCTGGGAAACGTCAACTAAGTTTACTATTTCACCTTGAACTATTAAATTACAGATACCAGGCTTAGAATAAACTAGGACTTTAACTTTTTAAACCCACTTATTTTATGCTATCAAGGACAACTGAGATAAGAAGGCTGAGTACAAATTTGACAATTGTGAGCAGATCTCTGTTTTGTATATTTGCCCTGAACAGTCCTTACTAGGCCCTATATTCCTACATAGCACCTTTAGTGAACTTTAGACCAGCTATTAAATGATAATGATTAATTTTTATCATTTCATCTGTTGAAGGACAAATGTTGTTTGCCTTGGCTGTCTACTGATAATATTTACACTACTTATATTTATGAAGAGCTCAGTTTGGACCAGAGGTACTTCCAGTTCCAGAAGCACTTAGTTTTTTAGAAGTGGTTATCAAATCTTATGAGACTAAAAATCCAACAGTATTTATAAATGCTTGTAGTCAGGGGTGGGTTCCTACCGGTTCGGACCGGTTCACCTGAACCGGTAGCGACCTGCTAGTGACGTCATCCGAACTGGATCGGTGGTTGCCGGTCCGTGGGGGCCGCCATCTTTTTTTAATTTTTTTTCGATTTTTTTTAATTTTTTTTCTGAGCATGCTCAGAAGTTGACTTCCAGCACTGTGCATGCGGTCGCCATCTTTTTTTGGCTTTATTTATTTTAATTTTATTTTTTTCTGAGCATGCTCAGAAGGTGACTTCCAGCACTGTGCATGCGGTCGCCATCTTTTTTTGGCTTTATTTATTTTATTTTTATTTTTTTTTTGATTATGCTCCGGAGGTAACTTCCACTAGGATCGAACTCACAAC
>QLTV01003771.1:579787-590348 GCA_003457575.1 Thermophis baileyi | reverse complement strand
CAAAACTCACTTAGCAATAGAAAAAGTCACTTTTTCACCACATTTTATAGCACTAGCAATAGCACTTAGAGTTATATACCGCTTCATAGTGCTTTACAGCCCTCTCTAAGCGGTTTACAGAGTTAGCATATTGCCCCCAACAATCTGGGTCCTCATTTTAGCCAGCTCAGAAGGATGGAAGGCTGAGTCAACCTTGAGCCGGTGAGATTTGAACCGCCGAACTGCAGCTAGCAGTCAGCTTGAAGTAGCCTGCAGTGCTGCACTCTAACCACTGCGCCACCTCGGCTCAGCTTTTACAAGTTGGCCACTCCCACCCCGTCACACGACCGCCAAGCCACTCCCACCCAGTCACATGGCTGTCAAGCCACTCCCACCCAGTCACATGGCCGTCAAGCCACTCCCACAAAATTAAGCCACGCCTACAGAGTGGTAGTAAAAAAATTTGGAACCCATCCCTGCTTGTAGTCCATAAATCAACTCAATATGCACACTTTAAAAACTGACTGGAGTAAGGAATTCATTTTATCTAAAAATGGTGGGTTGTTTTAATGCCTCTAGATCTTTTATCAGACTAAAATACTCCATTGTATTTGTTAGAAAAAGAATGAGTACAACACCATGGTTCTGGAGATGCAATGAAAATAATGTCTCCTGCAAACATTATGTTTTTGTGATGACCTAAAATAATTTTTGGGAATAAGTCATTACATAGATTAATCTGACTTTGACACAGACTTTAATATTCTCAGATGTCATGTTCTTTTGAATTATATACGTATGTGCTGTGCAAAACATATAGATTTGCCATATATTCCTCATTGCTAAAAGATTTGTTCAACATTAGAAAGATAATATGTGGCCTTAATCACTCAATAGACTGAACGCTAATGTTACTTGCGACCTATGAATGAGTTGCTTTCAGAAGCAGACTATGTATGGTTAATTATAATGAAATATGGTCATCTTTCTGTGTAAGGACAAGAAGCAATGGATGGAAACTAATCAAGGAGAGAAGCCATCTAGAACTAAGGAGAAATTTCCTGACAATTAGAACAATTAATTAGTGGAATGACTTGCCTCCAGAAGTTGTGAATGTTCCAACACTGGAAGTTTTTAAGAAGAGACTGAACAATCATTTGTCTGAAATGGTATAGGGCAGGGCTGTCAAACTTGTGTCATCATGGCGTTGTCATGTGACGTATCGGGACTCCCCCCCCTTGCTAAACCGGGCATGGGTGTGGCCAGCGTGCGACGCATCCGGCCTGCGGGCCACGAGTTTGACAGCCCTGGTATAGGGTTTCCTGCCTGAGCAGGGGGTTGTATTAGAAGACCTCCAAGGTCCCTTCCAACTCTGTTATTCTGCCTATATGTATCTAAATATATGAGATGCCTGTATATATGACATGATTAAAGATGAATGATTAAAGATTTAATTATTAAATTATTAAATTAAATTAGAGAAAAGGAGGATTAAGAGTGACATGATAGCTGTATTCAAGTATTTGAGAGGCTGCCACAAAGAAGAGGGTGTCAGCTTATTTTCCAAAGCACCAGAAGGCAGGACAAGAAACAATGGATGAAAACTAATCAAGGAGAGAAGCAACTTGGAATTAAGGAGAAACTTCCTGAGGACACTTAACCCAGTGGAACAGCTTGCCTTCAGAAGTTATAGGTGCTTCATCACTGGAGGTTTTTAAGAAAAAACTGGACAGCCACCGGTCTGAAATGGTATAGGGCAGTGATGGCGAACCTTTTCAACACCGAGTGCCCAAACCGGAACGTGCGCGCTCTGGCATGCGCGAAAACCAGCTGGCCGGCATGCATGCATGCACCAGAAACTAGAAGACCAGCTGGCGACGGCGCGCGTGCCCACAGAGAGGGCTCTGCGTGCCACCTCTGGCACGCGTGCCATAGGTTTGCCATCATGGGTATAGGGTCTCCTGCTTGAGCAGGGGGTTGGACTAGAAAACCTACAAGGTCCCTTCTATTCTGATTGACATTTATAGACATATTCCTTTTGTTTGTTTTTTCTGTTTGGTTAAATAAAAACTAACAATAATCCCAATGATCCCTAAATGGCAGTACAGGAGATAGTTTTCTGTGTCTCTTTGCTTCATCCCAATTTTTGTATTTAGTAGACCTAACTAATATAAGAAACCAAATTTATAAATATGAAGCTTGGTTTGACTTTGAAATCATTACCAGTCACATTGTATCTAGGTTAAATTAAGTAATAATTTAATTATTAAATTATCCAATCATGCTAAATTATTCTATATGCAGAATATAACTTCTGTTCATTAAGTAGAAAATCTATCTATAACCTTAGAGAGACAAGATAAAATATAAATACATTTATAACTGCTGTAAAGATTGGAAGCCCCTTCTTTATATGTTTATTATTTTATTATTATTTCTTTCCTCGTCTTTTTCTTTCTTATCACTTTTAATTTTTTTAATTTTTTTAAAAAAAGTATTGTTCTGGCTTTGTAAATCCTAATAAAAATTAATTTAATAAAAGGAGATGTTAGGAATAACTCAATGGCACATCACTGAAGTGAAATCCCAGTTATGCTAAAATAGTAGTTCTCAACCTGTGGTCCATGGGGTGCCAGAAATGTTATGATTTAAATCTTGAGTGAAGTCTTGGGGGGCTGTGGCCACAAAAGATATTTCAACGGGGTCCATGGTAAAGAAAAGATTGAGAACCACTGTCCTACAATATTCCCACTTTCCTTTTCTTATCCCTGAATACATCTATGGAAATATTGGCTAAGTGAAAGCATTGTGTATTATTTACTAACCTGTCTGTAACTGCTCTTCAAAGAAAGAACTTTGGCCTTCTCTTATTCAGCAATGAAACAGCTTCACAGATTCTGAGATAATGTTAACACTTTTGAGGGATGAGAATCTATTTTTTTAAATGAAGCAAATGGAAAAGTCTGCTGTAGCAAAAAGAAAATGCAAGATTTTGCAGCAGGATTGCTGTTGACCTCAGAGAACGTGTGTATGATACATTTTCCGATTTTAAAATCCAGCTATATTGGCTTTAGATTAAATAAAAGTAAAAGTCTTTATATATTTGTATGCTTGTACTGCAAGGGTCTTCACTTAAACCAAATATATTTTTCATCTATCTAGATAAACATTAATAATGTTCTCAGATTTGATTTATGGGACCTTGGGGACCGAAAGCCCCTGTACCTATTAGGATATAGGTAGAAACAACAATGCATGGAATCCCTACTTTTAAAGTTGATGTCAAAGACTAATGTTCTTCTAGTGAGCTACAACAATTAAATTAAGAGCTTTAGAGTATTTACTTCATTGTATACCTTACCTCTGAGGCCTGACCATTGATCTATTGCAATAAGTTGTTATTCCAGCAAGATAGCAAACAGAAGTGAAAGGAAGCAAGGTTTTTACATAAGAAAAGGTTAAAGTTTTCCTTCAGCCGAGTTTCTTTCTTGGTAACTATGTAAATTTCTTGGCAATAATATAACATTGCATTATTTTATGCCCCCCCCCAATTGTCCAAAATTTTATTGAAAAAGTTTTACTATTCCAATTTTATCTGGACCCTTAGTCTGTTTATAACTTTCTAAGATCCAAATCTTATTTTGTGTTTTGCTATTTATTTCCAATTTATATGAGCCATGTGGCACAGTGGTTAGAGCAGTGGTTCTCAACCTAATGCCGCGACCCCCCCGTGACCCCCCCACCGCCGCAACCACCATCCCGCCCCCTCCCCTCCCCACGTGGGATGAGGTGACAAAGGGGGCGTGGCACCAGGGGTGAAATGCTCCTGGGTTGGGCTTGCCTGCGGGTCGCCAGACAGCTGATAGCGTCGGAAGCGGGAGACTTCGCTTGGACGCCCTGTCCGGCGACCCGCAGGCACGGCCGAACCGGGAGCATTTCACGCCTGCAAGTGACAGTGGCACCAAGATGGCGGGCTAACGTGCGCGGCGACCCCTGTGAAATGGTCGTTCGACCCCCAAAGGGGTCGCGACCCACAGGTTGAGAACCGCTGGGTTAGAGTGTAGTACTGCAGGCTACTTCTGCTGATTGCCAGCTGCCTGCAATTTGGCAGTTCAAATCTCACCAGGCTCAAGGTTGACTCAGCCTTCCATCCTTCCGAGGTGGGTAAAATGAGGACCCAGATTGTTGGGGGCAATATGCTGACTCTGTAAACCGCTTAGAGAGGGCTGTAAAGCACTGTAAAGCGGTATATAAGTCTAAGTGCTATTGCTATATTCTTAAGGTTTCTTTTATTCAGCATTTTCAAACTTGTCATTCCAAAGGAATTTAATAGCTTAGAAGTAGAGGTTTATGAACTTAGTGCTTTTGAAAGTCTCTACTGTGGTTGTGAGCAAGATGGCTAATCCTATCATTTCCCAGTGGTCAAACTGACAGAAAACTGCTGCCCTGCATTCTTGTCACAAGGAACAGCTGTCTAGAATATATGTGGGTGATCTCCTGTCTTCTCTTTATCTAAAGAAGTTCCAAGAAATTGGTCTACTTCTTGGTTCCTTCCTTCTTTGCTGCGGTCATTGGCTCTGCTTTTGTAGAGCTGTTTTCAGATCACTATACCTTCCCCAGAAAACTGCAGGGCCTTGTCCAGGCAGTCTCTGAGAATCTGATATGATTAAATGAAAGGAAAAAAACCCATGCCATTTAAATGTTTAGTGTAAATAGGTTTTTGAAAACTATTACAAAGTATTTAAGGGAAGTAACAAAATGACCTTAGATTTTCTGGAATCACTTTGACTCATTTACCAGTAGTGAACTGAAGAGACTACTCTTTCTCCATACGTTTTTGTCCTACACAAGGTTTTCCATAATATCAACTTAGTTCTGCTTTTTTAAAGGCAAATGGACATATCTGAAAACATAATGCTGACTGCACTGCACCCACCACTTCTAATTTGAACTTAATTTTAATTTAGTTTGTGAAAATACCTATGAAGGAAGCCATCATTTGCACATTTAACCAAAATAAAATGGGCCATCAACCTCACATAGGACAAAGATACCATGTTATTAATCTTTTGCTGCAACCGAGAATTGGCTTTATACTGCAGAAACATTTTTGGGATTGCAATATTGAATCTGGCAGTTACAGGTTCTTACAAGAAAACAGGTAAGTCCTACTGAATTTTACATAGTTTATTCTTAGGTAAGTATAACATGCAGCCTCAGGATAGAGAATTATATTGTTCATTTATTTATTCATTTTACCCATGTCCCACCACAATCTATTGACTCTTAACTGTTATGATTACGGCCTGCCGATGTTTTCTTTAAACAATGTAGTTTCATCCTGAGTTATGTATCAAATGTGTTTCAAACGACAGGTCTGAACTGAATTTCAGTAGAAACCTGTTGATCAAAATATATACTACTCTAAAAGAGAGCTTCAAAGTGTGCAGGTGTATGCATTTTTCCAAGGCGATAGGAAAGCTTAACTGTCTGTTTAGTTCTTCATGCAACCTGTCAGGAAAAATATAAGAGGAAAAATGAAAGTGAGAAAGCACCTGCCACTTCAGATGACATCTGAAATTAAACTGGCAATCTTCGGAACAAAAAGGTATGATTTGCTCTAGAGTACAAAATGTTGCTTTGCTTACTTGAGATAGTAATTTCAACTGGACTAGGTGCAAAACTAGCAATCCAACATGATTGATTAAAATTTTCACAGCAGTGGGGCAAATAATTTAATTTAAAACAACAGGGCAACTAAATGCACAAGAACTGATGCAGTTTTTTTATGTCCTCATAGATAATTTGACCTTCCTGTTATAGGATTTTACCCAATAGCAATAGCACTTAGATTTATATACCGCTTTACAGTGCTTTACAGCCCTCTCTAAGTGGTTCACAGAGTCAGCATATTGCCCCCAACAATCTGGGTCCTCATTTTACCCACCTCGGAAGGATGGAAGGCTGAGTCAACCTTGAGCCGGTGAGATTTGAACCGCCGAACTGCAGCTAGCAGTCAGCTGAAGTAGCCTGCAGTACTGCAACTCTAACCACTGCGCCACCTCGGCTCTAAATTAATGCAAACTGACTCCATTAGGCATTCATTCTCTTTCTCAAACAAGTGGTGGCTTTCTGCGTAATGAATTTTATCTTAACAAGGCTAAGACAAAATTGGAGAAGTACACTATGAAATTCCTGACTTGCTGTTGCTGAACACAGCAACATCACTACTGTTATCTGTGTGGGTTATTAAAAAGAGTAAAGTAAAAGAGAGAAAACTGGTAAAAACCAGGACAGAAACTGGCATTTGTGACCCTTTCCCCTTTTAAATTTCTTAAGTCAAAATACAGAAGCCATTGACTTCAAAAAGGATATTCAAATGGATAGATCAGCTTTCCTACCATAGGCATACATTCTTAAACACATGGATACCAAAATGATGAAATGTGTATTTCCTCCTTTTGTATTTGCGTGCAACATTGCAAGTATCTAAGAGATGTTTGTTGCAACATCATATTACCGTATTTCATTTCCTGCCTCTTTAGCAGATGCCTACGGTATACCACCTAATTTTTCTGATAGCCCTTCTTCATTTCTAGAAAATAATTGACTTGCCCCTACCTCACTTTGGCCAACGTGTCTGTCTGGAAAGCCATTTACTAGACAATAACAAATAGTATTTTTTTTAAAAAATTACAAACAATTGATAAAGCCACACAACCCCCAAAGTAACTTTGGCCAGTGTACAAGGTTTAAAAGCAACAACAATGTAATAATAAAGTCTTTTTTACTGCTCTGCCTTTTTATTTATTGCTTTGCCAGTGAAGTTGAAATGCACTACCACATCAGTTACTGAAGTATAAAGGAGATAGAGCACTGCTTTTGAAATCTACCTTTTGCAATTCATTGGGATTTAACTAATGTTGGATTGTGCCTATGTCCTCCCACAAATGAAAGTTCATGGATTCAATTTGGGAATTTGCACTAGATGCTGATAATGTCTATGAGAACTAACAAGCTCTGGATCAAGTTCTACTTACATAAACTTATTAAATGTAAATAGAGCTTGGCCATGCCAACTATAAAGATATTTATTACTTGACAGTGAGAAGAATTAATCAGTGGAATGGCTTGTTTCTGAAGCTATGGGTGCTTCATAGGGTCTCCTGCTTGAACAGGGGGTTGGACTAGAAGACATCCAAGTTCTCTTTCAACTCTGTTATTTATTCTGTCTATGCAAGACCAATGCAAAGAAATAACAGTGGAACACAATGCTGTATACCAATTCCAAAATGAAAAATGCGAGTTCCATCAAAAAACAAAATAAAAAACCCACCAAACACCCTTCTTCCAGTCCCCTTCTCAAGCACAACAAAATCTAAACGCTTTTCTCAAAGCAGACCTTTTACTCTTGCCTTCCACAGGTTTCTTTTATGTCTTTCTAAAGCTGTGTGTCAGCTACAAGTCTGAGCTATGGAACTGTCCTTTGTAATTCCTAGAATGGAAGTGTACAGGCCCACTACGTTTTCCTTCTCAAGAAAAACAGCAGGTACTGGTTTCTATGAGCAGGCATAAAGCTAGCCTACTTAAAACCAGAGCCCAAAACCAGATACTATTTTCATCATTGGCACCATGCCAAGAAAGGTGAAGTTATCAGATGCTCCCATGCTTTGAATGCCTTTTCTTTCATTGCTGAAAAGAGCTCAAAGGAGCTGATAGAAGAGGAAGCTAACAAATTGAAGACACATTTTCCAGATACATTCCTAAATCTTGTCATCCTTCAAAGTAAGCCACCCTCCTGTCCTGCATAATTAGATAGAAATACAATCTCATATGAATCCTACAGATAACACAGTTGGCACATTAATTCTTGTGAATTAGGAAACTGTAATAATATCTGGCAGATTCATATAGGAGTCTCTTTTCCTACCAGATATATATGAAATCTCAAGAGTGTGTGGAAGAAGTATTGCGAGCTAACCAGTTTTATCAATCCAATTGATAATATTGGGAGTAAATCTATCAGAATAAATCAGTTTGGTATAGTGGTTAAAGCATCTGGCTAGAATCCTGGAGACTGTGCATTCTAGTCCTACCTTAAGGACAAGGCAAGCTGGGTAACCTTGGGCCAACCAATCTCTCTCACCCCTAAAAAGAAGGCAATGGCAAACCACTTCTGAAATCCTGTAAAACAACAACAACAACCCTGCAGGCAGTGGCCAAAAGTCATCACTGACTAAACAAAACCCTCCATCAGAAGACCTGGACAGTCTTGCCAACTATAGCTTTATCATGCACTGCCATGGAGTCTGAAAAAAAAATCTCTATAATGTGATGAACCTTATTAGACTCTAGAGCTGAATCCAAGCTTCCGCTCTACAAAGTGGGCAAACAAGGCTGACCATATAATTGGCTCATCATCATCATCACCACCTGTTAAGACCTGCCTGGCTCATCATCACCAGAGTTAAGATCTGCCCATAGAAAAAGAGACATCTAAAATCAAGTACTTCTCTCATCACCTGAGACCCAATACTTCGGAGGCACTCAGTGCAGACAATCAAGAAACATCATGGGGAAACATTTCTGATTTACCCCTCACACAAGAGGTCAAATCACACTGAATCCTGGTCAAACCTTAATTCATCTTCCCAACGACCAAACCAGGGAAATCTGTAGCATTTTATTACGTTTAACGTAAACCATCAAACTATTGTGACCGCCCCCCACTCAACACAGACAGGCAAGACAGACAGAATATATAAACTGACAGCAAACAGCACTCCTTACTAGCACTGATGATGTTACCTAGTTCTGGTAATGAAACGTCTGCAAGAAAACAAGCAAGCTCAGAGAGCACCAAGGACCTCTTATTGTGACTTTCTCCGATATTTAGTTTAGTTTAGTTTATTTAGTTTGTCAAGAATGTATGAGAAAGCAAGTATAAGTATGAACGTAACATATAAACATATAAGTATAAACAGGTATAGATATATACATAAGAAATGAATACGAATAAATGGGAACAGTAGGACAGGGACGGTAGGCACGCTGGTGCGCTTATGCACACCCCCTTACAGACCTCTTAGGAATGGGGTGAGGTCCACCGTACCCACCGTAGACAGTTTAAGGTTAAAGTTATATATTATTATATATATTATATATAATATTATATATTGTATACAATATGATATATTGTACTGACAGAGAGTAAACACGCTGCCCCTCGCTTGTAGCCATTTGAACCCCCACTCCGGAACCCGAGCAATGTTTGATGCACCAAGAACTGATCCTTTACCCAAGACTCTTAAGTTACTCCAGATCCAACAAACTCTCCTCAGTCGCTCTTGAGAGGCGGGGTTTTCTTTTTAAAGTTTAGGCAAAGAAGGAACCTAAGTTGGAGGCAAGCAACCGGCCGGAAAACTTCCCGTCTTCTGGCATAAAGCAGCGACTTTGTTGCTGGATCGCAGGAGCCCCTAAAACAATTCCTGTCTAGGAAGCGTACTTACTGGATTAAAGCCGCTTTTTCCTTTTTACTGGCCACTCTGACGGTCTTTAGTTCGTCCCCGTCAGGCTGAAGATCAGTCATGAGCACCACCGGGAAGCAAAAGTTCGCCTCTGATCTGTCTTCTCCTCTGGCTCTACTCCCCCTTCTCCCTGCTGATAATATTCAAATGGGACTCCCTCCGAGCATTTCTAGCGTTTCCTCCTTCCTATCACATTACACTACTTCGCAAGCTCAAAGCACAAAATGAGACCGAGCGCGGGTTTTTTTTCCTTCCCCTTTTTCTTTCTAACTAACCTGAGCGAGTTTGAACTGGTATGGTTGCCCGCCCAGCCTTATAGGCTGATGCACAGAGGGAGGAGAGAAGGAAAGTCCGGGAGGCAGCCAGCCGCCTTCTTCTCGACCCACAAACTCTGGAAGGAAAGAGAAAAACCAGTCCCACCAGCTCGTCGGAGATTCAACCGATTACTCAAGCGCGGAAACCACAGCTCCTTTTACAGCTCAACAGCTTTGAAAAAGTCGGATGAGAGGGCTTAAAAAAAAAAATAATCGAGAGAAGATGGAGATCATGGTGGGACTGAGGGGACTGCACGTTGGGCAGACTGTGTTAAAAGTCTGCCCAACGTGAAACGTGGGAGTGGAGAAAAAAAAGTTGGAAGGTCATTTGGCCTGATCCTAAGCTCTTGATAGGACTCCCTTCAAGGCACCTTAGGTGACAGAGCTTAAATGATTCACAGCTGGATGTTTCCTGCTCAGCTATTGTCACTCGGTGGCTTATGAATACAAAAGGACCTCCTAAATCAGCGGTTCTCAACCTGTGGGTCGCGACCCCTGTGGGGGTCGAATAACCATTTCACAGGGGTCGCCGCGCGCGATAGCCCGCCATTTTGGTGCCACCGTCACTGCAGGGGTGAAAAGGTCCCGGTTCGGCCGTGCTGTGGGTCGCCGGACAGCTGGTAGCCCGGACGCCGCCATTTGAGTTCTTCTACCCTCTGCGCATGCGCAGAATGCGTTGCGCATGCGCAGAGGGTAAAAGAACCCAAATGGCGGCGTCCGGGTGGGTGGGCGAAGTCTCCA
>QLTV01003771.1:556620-571049 GCA_003457575.1 Thermophis baileyi | reverse complement strand
AGGAAGATGTCTGCCTGGCTGGTTGAAAGTGCTGAAGAAGCTAGTCACAGTTCTCCTGGCCCAAGCCCTCGTCGCCACTGTTAGATAGTGGGTAGAGATGACAGGAGACAGACTTCCAAAGCAGCTCTTTATTTCAGCTCTTGTGTAAGCAACCAGCAAAGAGCAGTCTGACAGCTTGCCCTTTTATAGGGAGCTGTCAGACAGACCAGCCAATAGCGAGGAAGATGTCTGCCTGGCTGGTTGAAAGTGCTGAAGAAGCTAGTCACAGTTCTCCTGGCCCAAGCCCTCGTCGCCACTGTTAGATAGTGGGTAGAGATGACAGGAGACAGACTTCCAAAGCAGCTCTTTATTTCAGCTCTTGTGTAAGCAACCAGCAAAGAGCAGTCTGACAGCTTGCCCTTTTATAGGGAGCTGTCAGACAGACCAGCCAATAGCGTTTGAGCTTTTTCCCGCTCAAACGCTGGACCTGGTTGGAACCATGCAACACAGTTGAAACAGTTAGAACATAACACCTTAGTACTGGCTTTTCACCAGTAGCGCCAAGATGGTGTATCTAAAAAAATTTGTTCTTTGAGGAAAAGCAATGTCTCGGAGTTCGATTTGTTATGGGTGCATTACTTTGAGCCTGACATTAAGCCAGTACTCCACAAAATACCTCGCTCCAACTGGAGCTACATTCTGAGGCCCGGCTACACCCTGGCCAGCCCAGGGAGTAGGAAGACTCAGGGAAGGCGGAGCATGGGGAAAAGCCGGATGGTAGCTATGGGGGCTGCCTGAACGAGCAGCAGGGCCCTGCGAATGCCTGGCAGTGGGCCGGATCTGCGGTGGAGGATGCCTGCGAGGAGAGCCCAGGCCAAGAGGAGGGAGACTTCCAACTCCACGGCTCGTCCCAGGGATCGACAGGAAACCTACCGGAGGTGTTGCCTAGGGGATTGATGGCCGTCGCCTACCAAAGAGAAGAGTGGTGCCGGTCGGCCCTGGGTGAATCAAGGCTGCCTGATCCCCCAAGGCTGCCCACGACCTGGGCATCTTCCCATGGGATCCCAGCGGGATGAGCCATGGCTGCTGGAGACTGCAATGGAGCCCACTGGGGAGCCGAGAAGACCGCCCCCAACTCCAGCCGGTGGAGCCGATGCAGCCCAGGGGGAATTATGGCACAGGCGGCGGTTGGGCCGGCTGGCTATGGGTTTTTGTTCCTCTCCTGCCTCAGCTGCCAGAGCTGCCAGGGCCACCCCGGCCCCTTGCCTGCCAGACCACCCTGCCATGCACCAAAATACTGAAGCTGAGATGCTGGCTCAGCAGGCGATTTCCCCTGCGGCTGGAAGAAGCCCCTGCCCCGCCTGCAGGGAGATTCAGCTGAGGCCGCCGAAGCCTCGACCTGCTGAACCTGAGCGAGACGGGCCCTGAAGAGGAGGGAAACGGGGCTGGGACCTATCCCCCCTCACCTGATGCTCCTCCCTGTCGACCGGCCACACCACCATGTATCAAGTGCCAGCCTCCGGAATGCCGGCTCAGCAGGGGGTCCCTCCCCTTGCCGAGTGGAACAAGGGAAGCACCGGAGCCATCCAGTGAAGGGGGAGTCACACTTCCCAGCCCCCCCAAGGGACTGGGAGCCTCCTAAAGGAAAACTCCACCCCAGCGGAAGTTGGATCCAACCGGAAGGGGCCCCCATCTCAACCAGGCCCTTGCCTCCCACACCGGTCCCACCACCTGCACAGGTGTGCATGGAGAGCCAGCAAAAGAGATGCCTGCTTGCCCGACGGCCCATCACTAAGCCCGCCACAGAGGAGCGGTCACGGCCTCCACATGATGCTGAGAAACGACTGGAAAGCCCCTCCTGCAGTTCCACACCAGAGGCGAAACTTCCCAACTCGACCATGCGGGCTGAAAATTGCATAAGAGGATGGAAAGAGGAAAATTCACCCACCAAGCGGTAGAGGTCTCCACTCCCCCAGCTGATGGAGAGAGGGAGCCAGAGATCTATGACAGCAACGACGAGGGCGAGGACGACCCGATGGTGAGTGAACCCATCCGCTCCTTCACCGTAAAAGTGAAGATAACAGTGCCAAACACCAGAGCCCAGGAGTAACTACAGGCGATAATCGACACGGGCTGTACCCGCTGCTTGATTAACCTGCCCACTGTCCTAAGGCTGGGGATTCGGACGAAGATGACCCAACCCATACGGTTCGAACAGGTCAATGGGATGCTAATCGGAGGCCCCCCCGCCACACTCCTTACCAAGCCCGTTAAGCTGGAGATGGGTCGGCACAAAGAGCGCCTCCGGTTCATTGTGGTGCCAAAAATGAGAGAGGCGGTGATACTAGGGTTGGCGTGGCTAGACAAGTGGGTGCTCGTCATCACATGGAGGGATGGTTACCGAAATAGGGCCTCATCCCCCAAGTCCAACTGCCGGAGAAGATGCCTCCCAACCACAAGATGATGTTAAGCAAGATGAGAGGGCTACAGCCGCCATGCAACCGCCCCCGGCACCCCCCAGATCCCTAGGGAGTACCGGGACCTTGCAGATGCATTCAGTGAAGATGATGCAGGCGTGCTGCCATCTCACCGTCCTACTGACTGCACCATCGAGCTCGTGCCAGAGGCTAAACTACCCAAGCCAAAGATGGTACTCCATGACCCCAAAAGAGATGAAGGAGTTAAGGTACATTTAGGCTTTGGAGGTGGAAAAGTGTGCATTCTTATTCTGGCTTGATGTTCATTATATTAATTACGCCTCAGTATAATAGAGGTAGATGTTGTCTAATGTATCACTATCTTTCTGGGAAGACTGGCCCATCGGATCAGGCTGCTTGCCTTTTGCCAGCATGTCATATCTATTTTTTGAGTGAATTGACTGTCCTGCTGTGCTGTATCTCACTGACGTAATCATGAGTTAAGGCTAAGTGAGTTTTCATTTAACTAAGATTTTTAAAAACATTTCAGAAGAAGTGCATGCAGTCCCATAGCCTGTTCCACATCATGTAACCACATGTAGGTAAGGACTGAATTTACATATTTATTGGTGTTCTGTGATAACTACAGAATTTACTCCATATTAAAATTGCCAGGCCCAATGAAGTAAAACATCTTCCCGGAGTAGATATACTGATTTTCTGCAGCACTGATGGGAAAATCACACTTGGTGCCAGTCTGATATACTGTATATATACCGTATATATGAGAACTACAGTACTCAGCTCCTGGAACTCATTTATATTAAGGTCTTCTAGAAAATCTACTGTGTGTTATGTTATACAGATAAAGAAGGAAGTGCTGTGTAAGGGAGCAACAACTGGTTAACCATTTGTCCAGACTGAGGTGAATGAGTTTTTGGGATTGAGCATCATTCTTTGCTGTGAGTATGTTGATCACTGCATTTTAAAAAGTGGTTTTGGGCAAGCTTCAAAATGTCCCAACACCTGGCAGCAGATTCTTCACCATGAATATGGACTAGCTGCTGATCACTCAGTGTCAGTCCAATTATACTAAGAGCCTTTTCATTATCCCGGTTAAAGCCAGCTATTCTCTTTTTATCTTCATCATTTAAGGGGTCCCAATCTGTTACATCGGGTGGATTATTAACTACAGTCCATAATCCTTCTTTACACAGAAGTAGGCTGCACTTCATAGACCAGGAAACATAGTTTGTTCCATCCAGCCGGGTTATCAGGGATATGCTGGTTGACTGTTCTTGTGCCATCTTCAGTTTTACAATACACCGCAAATTTAGCTATCTGAATATGAAACTCTATACTCACACTACTCTCAATATCTCTCTGGGCCCATAACCAGTGTTAAGGTATGTGCAGAGTAACCCTTGAGTAACAAGGATATGCACATAGAAATGTTATGATAGTAGATATGAATAACTATTCAGCCACACACAGATACACTAAATTGAGTTAAAATTTACTTTAAGAAATAGCACAGTCCAATAAACAGTCCAGGTCATACATGTTTAAATCCATAACTAGCTAGAATAACAGTCCAGAGAATTACAAGCTTTTACAACTACAGAGTCTTCTTACCGGTTGCCTTTGTCATTCACAGTAAACAAAGATATTACAATATAAGCACAGCTCAGATACAACAGAGACTAGAATATCAAATAGAGCATGTCAGAGAGAATAAGCTATGATCTCTAGCTCCCTCTTATGGCAATTTGCAACACAATCAACCAATCAGAATACAGCACAAATCAGTACAGTGATTGTGTTTTAAACATACATACATACATTGTTGGTTTATATATTGCCAACCCAACTACATGGACAGAGACCTAAAAGTATTTAGGAAAATCAAACCAAATATGATTAAATTAACTACTACATTAAATTGACTGTGCATAATATATGATTGCTAGACATCCCTGGGTGATGGAATGTGTGGATGACCTTGGGGGAACAGGGGAATAAATGTTGCCTAGGAGACAAGCAGACAAGAGAGGTAGTAGCTCCCAGTGACTTAATTGTCTGAGAAGGAAACTTAGGAAGGACCTGTCCTGATGGATCAAGGAGTTAATAGTGGTGATGGGAAGTTTGTAATTTTAGTTTGCAAGATGCTGTTTACTTAGCCCAGAGGTCTTAAAACTTGGCAACCTTAACCCTTGTGGACTCCAACTCCCAGAATTCTCCAGCAGCTGGCTGGAGAATTCTGGGAGTTGAAGTCCACAAGTCTTAAAGTTGCCACAAAAAGAACATATGACTTGGTTGCTAGAGACTTTCTGTTCCTTCCAGGAGCCAAAGCAGATTTGGCCTGGAAGCACAGAGCCCTGTGGTCAGATGGACGGAAACAATCCTGCAGTATGCCCAATGGAGCTATGTAGATCAGGGGTCTCCAACCTTGGCACCGTTAAGACTTGTGGACTTCAACTCCCAGAATTCTCCAGCCAGCATAGCTGGCTGGAGAATTCTGGGAGTTGAAGTCCACAAGTCTTAAAGTTGCCAAGTTTGGGGACCCCTGACTTAGCCTCTTAATAAAGTGAAATCCACTCATCTAGTCATGTTTTCTGTGTGTTTACCAGGGGGGCAGAGACTCTGTTGGGTCATCCTTTGAGACATTCTGATGTGGTCAGAATGAACATTAAATTTTAGGCCAACTATTTATTTTTTTCACCCCAGTGCTGGATGGCCCTGTGATTAATCTTCTATAAACAGAAAACTAATTGTAGTGGCAAACAAACTTCATTAATAAGTCAATATTTACTTACCTAAACAGATAAACAGAATGACCACGGCTGCGGAACAAAGCAATGGGGGTGGCAATGACTACCAACTTCCTGCCAACTTCCCCATTGATTTTGCTTGTGGGAAGCTGGCAGCGAGAATTGGAAATTGTGATCATGCGGCCCCAAGGATATTGCAATGGCCACAACTTCGTAAATAAAACTGGTCTGAATGCCATGGAAATTTAAATTCCACAGGACTAATGGAAACTAGATTTCTTATCCATACATAGCGGATTAGTAGTATATAGATTTCTCATGCCTGTAATAATTTTTCCCTTCTCTCACATTAAAATGTTTGGTACAGGAGTAGCTTTCTGCTGCCAAACTAATTTTTCCAGTTCAAGCTGGTGCATAAATTGTAATTCTCTCTTAAATATATAAAACCAGCATTAACTTCCTCTTATGCAAATCCTAAAGAAAAAAAAAGCGAACAAGTAACGACACAGAAGAATTAATGGAGCTATGAAACATTTTTAAAGAAAAACATTCTCTAGTGCTCTAGATTTTGGAGTGGAGTGATGAACTGTACCATTCCCATTTAATTTCTATTAAAACATTAATGGTTTGATGTGACCTTATGTTTCAAGCTTACAGAATCTTATAAAAGATAAATAGGAAATTGAGCAGTGAATGTGAATGGGCAATCTCAAACTATGAGCTTTTATTCTGTAAAAAGATCCCGTTACGCAAGTATGAGAATCAATAGTAGCTGTATTATTATGTAGTCTTAATAGCCTATGTATTATGGATGCAGTAAAACATACCCCTGAAAAGCAAATGTAACGCAGCTATTCATTCCAGCTATCTATACCCTAAAGGCCCATCTAGACGATTAACAAAATTGCATTTTGCCGTTAGTGTGACATTTTAATCCTGATCTACTACCAGAAGTGTTGTCTATAGAGATGAATAAAAGTCACTACTGTATTCCAATCCATCATTGCTCAAGAAACATGACATCAAAGAATTTTTTAAAAGATAGACTAATGAAGAAATTGAATGGAAGAAACTTATGAATGAATATGCACAACATTGAAATGTACTAAGAACAAGTTTATTTCTCCATCCTTAATATTTTAGAATTGTTAGTAGGACCAACCATTAATGTTTGTCCTGCTACTTACCTTTTAAAAAAGCTGATAACCTGTGATCATCCTCTGGATTTCTAAGAATATGTCTTTTGATTTGATCCAGGTTTTTCCCCCTTTGTGATAAGGATATTGGATTGGAAATAGCAATAGCAATAGCACTTAGACCTATATACTGCTTCATAGTGTTTTCCAGCCCTCTCTAAATGGTTTACAAAGTCAGCATATTGCCCCCAACAATCTGTGTCCTCATTTTACTGACCTCAGAAGGATGGAAGGCTGAGTCAACCTTGAGCTGGTCAGGATCGAACTCCTGGCAGTGGGAATGCAGATAACCTGCAATATTGCATTTTAACCATTGTGCCACCACGGAAATGGGAAAACCAAGATTTAAATCTACAATCATTGAACACTTAGGATGAGACATTGGATCACAATTTTCTCTCACTTCAACCAATCTCATGGGTGTGATCTTGTGAAGGTAAAGGAGGAGATTTTATAAGCACTTTACAAGAAAAATAGATGATAAATATAAGGAAAGACTCACTCATGTATCTGCTTTGCCTCAATGTTACAGTCCAGTTTCACTTACTCTATATTTGCATGATTTTTTTTAGAAGCCTGCTTGCCTGAATAGAGATATTTAGTGTGTGCTCACTTATTAGCTAAATGCTTCTTCAGAGGTCTTAGCAATGTGAGGCCCACTCCAGCACCTGATTGTAGTTTGTCATTAATTGCTTAGCCAGTTGCTTATAGAAACATTTACAGCTTCTTGTAACCTTTCTTTCCTTTCTTTCAAGATAGAATTCCTTCAGTTATCAATTATGCAAGCCATTGAGATCTCTTCTTAGCTCACCATATCCCTTCATCTACTTGCATCAATACAAAGTGTTTTCGTAGCTAGATGGAATTTTTTCCTATGATTTTCATATTTAAAATGTTTATCCAAATATCTTTATTTATTGCTTGATTAATATTAAAAACATCCTTCAGTGTCCAAGCTTTTGGCCATCTGATTAGACAAAACATTTTATGCAAATAAACATATTTTTGCAAATAATACACATCATAGTGAACTCCATTTATTCAAAGAATAATTATGTTTCTTTTTACTGACTTCTTACTGTTTCTGGACTATGCACTGAAAAATAGCCAAAAATAGTCAAATCAATTTTTATCCATCTTAGATGTGGCCATGAGGTAATGTCATCCTTAATAATATGCTCCTCTTGCAGATATAACTACTATGTAGTTTTACCAGAGAAAGCCCATGAAAAACAATGAACCTCAGGTTGCTCACCTGAAATTAGCATTCTTTGTATAGTCATCCATAGTCTTACCCACCCTACCCTACCCTACTTTTCCATGCCATATTCTTTTTTTTTCTTTTGCTTATATTACGTATTCTTATGATAATTTTGAAGTAATTAGGTGGGCACCATACTGTCACTTAATAAATTAGACATAAGGATGTTAAACTTTGAGGCTAGAAAATGCTTCAATACTGTTCCATATTAATACATGCACCTAAAATGTCTTGACAGAAATTCTTAGAAGTGCCTAAATGCACTTCCATGTCAAGCATTTAGATATATTTGCAGAAGGGGAAGATTCATAACGCTGTTCCCCATCACTGCTACAATTATATCTTCTGAGTGTTCCTAATTCTCGGTTTCTCTGTCTCTGTCTCCCTTTCTCTGCATGTGAGAGAGAAAGAGATGAACAGTTTCTCCATATGGACATCAAGGATGATAGCATTTTGATCCATTATCTTTAGCAGTGCTTTAGATCAAGAATGAGAAATAAGATATTTGTATACTTTTTAAATAACAGAAGTAATTGCCTGCCAATAATTTTAAAAATAATAGGAAAAATAATAGTATGTGAATAACTGAATTTACACTTACATATACAATCATTTGGTACATTTTTATGTACCCGGAAATATGATATATGGTTGTTTTATTGGATATTAAGGGGCAAAAATATAAAAATAGTATCAGTTTTACTGCCCACATTATAAGTGCAGTATTACAATCAATTTTTAATTGATACTTTCAAAGAATTCATGAAAAAAGTCATAATCACTTACATTTTTAATGTATGCAGGATTTATATACATCTTTCCTTAAATTGTCAGGATTTTTTTTCTTAAATCAGTTTAGCAGATCATGGTTCTTTGTCAGGTAAATTTCCTTTGTACGGTATTTTAAATGCAAAAAGACCCTTAATTAATTTTTTTTAAAAAATAATATCATATTTTAATATTTCATCATATTTTTTTTTTGTCTGAGGCAGTTTTTGATCACGGAATGACATGAACCATCTGATGCTAGAGTTGGTATCACATGAAATATCTGGAAAACAGATCATTTCCAAAGAAATATTGTGCCAGAAATATTTTACATCCTTGATGCAGACGCACTGCTAATTTAGGATATGTCTGCTCATAGATATAGATAATGGGTCCAGGCATGCTAACACATGTTAAGTAGATGCAGTAAGTGGATTAGCTTGTTCTAAAAGAAGGAATGTGGAATTCGTCTTCATGATTTCTCCATCTTCCTTAAGCTCTGTGTTTCTAAAAATCTGCTCTGGGAGGCTCAGTTAATCTTGTTGCACGACATGAACCTCTAATGTTGAGGGCTGGAGGATGGAAAGGGGAACGAGAGGAGAAAGATTGCTTTTATAGTAAACTTCTGACAGATTCTGTGTCTTTAGGAAATAGAAGGAATCATTTTGTTTATTGACTGATCAATCTGGATCCCAATCAAAATAAGGCAATTGTGAATCTGGATCCAAATCAATTTAATACAAATACGAATTGGGAGCCAAATAAATGTCATAATATGTAATGTAATAGGAATAGGAGCATGTCCTATGTGAAAGGTAATGTGTCATTTCATATGCATATATAGAGAACTCCTTGTGTAAAGGAATTTGGGGGCAAATATAATTTTCCTCTAATATCATAGGAAGGAGAAAGAGTGGTGCAGTGGCCTAGAGGTAGAGCTCTCGCCTCACAATCAGGAGGCTGTGAGTTCGATCCCAGGTAGCGGCAGATATTTCTCTCTCTGGGCACAATGTGAAATTATCTGCTGCGAACTCTGCATTGGCGACAGGAAGGGCATCTGGCCAGTAAACACTCAGCTCCATTCAGTTGCCCTGACTCCACCCCGATGCATGGGATTACGGGGTCATTAAAAGACAAAAAAAACAACAACAACCCATAGAGAGGAGGAACAGGAAGAGCAGAATGAAGTAACATGTAAACCTGGTTCTAAGGAACTGAGTTTTAATAACAAATATGAAGTACCATATGCCCTCCTTATCTGCAAGCTTTGTTCTCTGTGTTGGATTTCCTACTGCACCTTATAACAGCACCATTTTTGTTAAAAGTCAAAAAGTATAGAAGTGGAGAAAATGCCAGTGGCAACTTGGGAACAATGGTCTTCTCAAAATTGGACTATTATCCTTGTATTTCTTTACTCAGAAATATTACTGGCCATGCTCTAGTTGTTACTGAAACCTACCAAAATAAAATATACTACCTGACAGTAGTCAGATATTGGACTCTTCTATGAGAGTCTGCATTTCTGTATGAGCTGCCCAAAATCCACATAACAACTACATGACAGCAGGAAAAAAAAATCTCCTTGCTGCCATCTAGTGGCAAATGACTGGAGGTCATATTTGCAGGTACCATGCCCATTTTGGTGAAAAAAAGAGACATGTTAAGATACGTACTGTCGTACCACCTTTCCAAAACTGCCCCGTAACATCTTTTTATCGAAATATGCTTTTAAGTGAATTTAAGGAGAATATATCATTCTCATCAAATATTTACTGAGGTAAGAAACTTCTAAAAAGGATCAACGACATTTTGCAGCGTGTCAGTCCCCGTGTCTTTTCTCTTCTACTATGTGAGAATTTCAGCTATATTTTGGTAAGAAACATTTAGCTGCACGTGATGAAATTCAACAAATGAAACTTTTTCTTGTTATAGGGACAAAATGTCAAACAAATTTTGGGAAATAATATCTCTCTGAATCAAACTACGGTATAAATTTTGGGGACATTTATATATTTTAAAACCAGTGTAATAGGAGTGTTTCCCTGGTGGAAAACATTTTTTTAACGTCTTTCCAACAGGATAAGTCCGATGACATCGTAGCATGTTCATTAAACCATACCATGGCAATATCCATGTAGGTCAGTTGGACATGATCCAGACTAATATTGCTTGTTATATCACTATAATTTTAGATTGATTCAGTTTAGTTCCCCAAGTTACAAGTACTTCATCATTACAGAGACATGTCAAGGTGTGTACTTGTATAAATGATGGTACCATTGCTAGAAACTTCCTTTGGTGAGGTCAAAGCAGCAGTGTAAAATCTACTGCATTTTGAAGTAAAATATAGTTTGTGAACAAAAGCTGACAGCCTGACAGCCATTTTCTGATGTCAGATACAATATGATCCCCAAAGGTATATTTCAGATGGCAGTGTAAAGACAGGTTTCTAACACTGTCTGGAAAGTTAAGCATGAATAAAACATTTTCTGAAATTTGATCTCTGTTTCTGTTCAGGTATCAGGAGCTGATTCTAGAAAACTGTTTGTTCACGCAACTTCTGTCATCCTTAGGTTGGCAAAAGGTCATCATTCCCATTGCACTGCTATTCTCACTTTACATATGAAACCAAAGAACATAGAACAGGATAGGAGAAATTCCTGATTCTCATTTTCCTTGTTTCCGTTGAAGGTGGAACAGATGCAGGAAATTTTAAGTTTAATTTCTGGCATCTGTAGACAGGGGTTTGGAAATTTCTGCCCTGAAAAGTTTCCGCCAAACAGTGTTAACACACTGGGTTAGAGCAGGAGCCATTGGAGGGAAGAATGGATGCTATTAATTTTTTTAAAAAAATAGGGTATAAGAGGGAATGAGAGGGAAGTAAGTAAGTAAGTAAGTAAGGTAGGTATGTAGGTAGGTTGGTCAGTTGGTCGGTTGGTCAGTCATCCCTTTGTTTTTGATGAATTTTGGTGGTGGAGCAATTCTGGGAAGTTTTGTTTTTTTGTGCCTTCGGGTCAATGTTGAATCCTGGTGTCTGCCAGGACAAGTCCCTGCAATTGTCTTGGCAAGATTTCAGAAGCATTTTGCCCTTGCTTTCTTCCTCAGGGTGAGAGTGTGAGACTGCCTCTGGGTCACCCAGTTGGTTTCGTGCTTAAGGCTGAACTAGAACACAATCTCCAGGTTTCTAGCCTGGTGCCTTAATCTCCTTACCAAACTGGCTCTCGGAATCAAGATAATAGGGATGTGGGCTGAAAGAGACTTGAAGGTTATAATTTGTTCTTTCCTGTCTCAGATGTTATTTATTATATTTCCATTCCTGACTTGAGGAAGCTTCAACCTCTTCCCCTACTTAACAGACAAATACTAAAGGTGACACTGTTTAATTCACCTTATATTGACAGTGTGATAAGGTTTAAATATACTTTGCAGCCTGTATGGATCCAATTCACTATGATATCTGAAGCTGTGTTTCAGACTAAGAATTTATATGATGTTACTGGGCTATACTATAAAGAATAGACAATGCCAAGCCAAAAAAAGAATGGAAGCACTCAAAACAGACTAAATTAATTAAACTCATACAATGTGGTTAATAATTATTAGTATATATGGAATAACAACAATCTTACCAATTTGCCCATTAAAAGTGGCAACTCTCAAAATGGGGCTCTGGGAGCTGTTACAGTAGGCCCTATCTGTCCCTAAAACTTGATTATATGTACATACAGAAACAGATACAGGTGTTATAGCACTTAATGTGAATATAGAATGTAAAACATGTTGGAGTCAACTCCTTATGACTTTATTGACCCATTTATATATTTTAATGGTGCAATATTCAATATGGAAATGATTTCCCATTGCCTTCTTCAGTGTGATTCTAAAATAAGCAATAATTTAGAAAAATCACTTTCTTATGCAACTGCATTGATATGCTTATTATAGGATATGGAATAACTCATGTAGAAAATTGTACTAAATTTTGCAAATGTAGACCAAAAACAGGAGTCTGATAGCAACTTCTCAACCTATAGCATTTTATTAAAGGGCATATGTTTTTGTGAACTATAGCTCACTTAACTGGTGCATGGAGTAGCCAAACTGATCTGAGTTTGAAAATTTAGTTTGGCTATCATAGAGGAATGGTAAATCATAGACAAGTGTTCTTTATACTTGTTATACTTGTTTAATATATTATGGCAACTGTTAGCCTTTGTGATAACTTAGAATCAATAGAGATGCAAGATTAAACAAAATGATTTCATGCAGTCTAGCTTTAATTCCTTATTTAAAAATTAAATATGCTGAACTATTATTTTGAAATTATAGAAAAGTAGGGTTTTTTCCTGCCTTTTCTCTTGATTTATTTTCATTAGTTCTTTTAGCATACTTACATAGTTTCATTTTTAAATGAAACTACGAGTTTTGAACGCAACTATTAATTGGTATCAGTTTAAAAACAAATACAAACAAATACATTTAAAATTGGTTAGTCTGCTTCCTAATGCAGAATCATCATGTCACAATATCTGTGAATGGGCAGTAAAGTGGGCAAGCTATGAGCACTGCTTCCAAGCTACTGTGTGATAAGTCCATCATAATAAACTATCTGGTCAAAATATTCAGAAAAAGGAATAAAAGCAATTTTTCTAAACGTACCTCATGAACACTGATCCGGTGTTGTCAAGAGGGCTAAAGCAATGTACTTCATCACTTGATTTGCAGAAGCTGGGTTGAATCTTGTAATGAAAATCCGAGTCACCAGAAGAATGCTTTCTCCTCACCATTTTAACAAAGTGAGATTGGTGTTGAAAAGAAATGAATTGGTATGGCTTGCCTTTCCTTTAACAAGCAGCTTCTATAGAACAAGCAGCTGTTGCTATCTGGGTTGGTTTTCTTATTCTCAATCTAGTTCAAGCCAGAGCTTTTAAGTTAATAAGTTACTTATATAAATGATGTCACCTGCATTTTACTTTCTCATTGGTAAATTCTTTATTCACCTGTCTTAATAGGCACAGAGTAAATAGCTTTATTACCTTTAATACTAAGATTGATTTTAGCATTAAGATATTACTGACTTTAGGAAAAAGATTTTGCATCCACTTTGTAGGCATCAGCTCTCCAAAAGATGTAACATGTAGCCCTTAGCCACTAAATGATGTCTCAGTTTTGTTTTAAGCAATGGTAAGTTTTGTTACAGACTGGACACTGCAAAACTCATTGATTTCAGTGGGATCAAAGCTATATAGCAAGGCAGATATTTCTTACTTATCATGTTAGCCCAGGATTGGAGGGGGAAAAAATCGTTTTGGCTTCAGAAAATTTCTAGAACTAAGGCACAGAATTGATAAGATAAAGAGATTGGTGGGTGGATTTCCTATTGTTTCAGTATTTTTCTTAATTATAATGATGAAACCCATGATCGTGCCTGGTTAAAGTAGGGAAAGACAAGAGGCTACTACACTTGGGGAAAAGTACACCTCTGCTCCAGGTTATATCCTGAGACCTCCGACAGCATATAGTGGTAGCACAGCACAGGTTGATCCAAAAGCACCAGGAAAGACATTTCCTCCCCTCCTCTACACCTCTACTGAAAGAGGAAGGTGCCCTCTAGTTTTCAACTACAGAGACTGACTGCTTCCCAACCAATGCATCATAATTGGCAGCAGGAGAGGTTAGTCAGATTTTCCAAACATTGGTAGGATGATCATATCTGGGCTACAAGTATATGGAAAGGCATTATGTGATATCTAACAGTTTGAGTTTTCTAATGAACCACCATCTGAATGATCACACCCCAGACATGGTAGCTTGTATTTTTATTTATTTATTTATTTATTTATTTATTTATTTGTTTGTTTGTTTGTTTGTTTGTCAAACATGTACAAGATAGCAGGTATAGGTATAAACATAAACATAATCAAGGTGAATACAGATAGATGAGGACAATAGGACAGTAGGACAGGGACGGTAGGCACGCTGGTGCGCTTATGCACGCCCCTTACAGACCTCTTAGGAATGGGGTGAGGTCGACAGT
>QLTV01003771.1:510712-544031 GCA_003457575.1 Thermophis baileyi | reverse complement strand
TAATAATAATAATAATAATAATATATACCTTTTAATTCTTTCCTTGAAAGTAATGTCTATAATACAGTGGGTTTTTCTTCCTATGAAAGAATTATACCTTTGGAATTAGGTATATGAACATACTCTTTTACTACATTTTTATCCTGCCTTCCACTTTAGGATCTCAAGTTGGTTTATCTTGCACATCTTTCTCTTATTCCCTCCCCCCCAACATGTTGGGTGGAGAGAGTGACTGAATCAAAGACCCCCAATGAGCTTCCATGATTTAGGATGGACTGCTTTAGCTCCTAGCCTAGCATATTAATGACTACACTCTACTGAGTTTCATCTCTCCAAAGTTGGTGAATGCTCTACAGAAGTTCTGGGGATTATGAGAGGTAACAGTATAGAGGAAAGGAGAAGAAAAACTCATTGTGGATTTCATTTGTTCTGTATGTCACTTGCGTGTAACATAGCAGTTCAGATCTGTACCTGATTGTTGTCAAGTGCCTACGTCAGATCCTTAAGGTAAGACACGGCATTAGTACACTCCGTGGAAGCTAATACATAAGTAAGTCAGGTCCTCCTTCACTTCCTTCTTTACAAAAGAAGAATGCTTTAGTTTTGACATCTGTGGTCCAGCTCTAGGTTAAGACCAAGACTTAACCTGTGGTCTAGGAGGGTAAAATTAGGGAGCATGAATGTTTTCCCTTCTTCCAAATAATTCCAAAAATGCAAATCTTCACATCAGTAGGAGGGGGCAACATTATTGGTATGACGTAGGGATGCCATATATTCTGAAACCAGGGTTATCCAACACAAGTCTTCGATTGACTCAGTCTATCAGATCTAAACTGCAATAATCCAGATTTTTGCATCTTAAACCTGGTAGCTAAAGGTTCGTATAGTACATTATGATAAAGCTTGATCAATTAAGTATGATTTGCTTACCAAACCACAGTGGCCTGAGTCATACACAAACCTTTAACCATGGTTCAGAAACTATCATTTTTAGATTCATCCCTCACATTAAGAAGAACCCAAACAATTTAAGGCTTAGCACTAAAAAGCTCACAACTGAGATGAAAACAGCTCCACCTCACTTCGGAAATGCAAACACGATTCTACTGTTTCCTGATATGTAAATTGCTTGTGAAGAATGACACCATATACACAAACATTGATTGAAGTAATAGTTTTATTTGTTTTACTCATCTACAAAATGAATCAGCCCATAAAAGCAAGAGGCCACAAGATTCTCTGAAAAATACTGATGTTCTTAGGTATGTGAGAAGTTCATATCTCCACGAGGTTCCAGAAAGAGACCTGGCTGGCATTTCACTTTTAATTATTCAAGGGCATTCCTCCTGAAATCTTAAAATCCCAATCCAAGATTGGGATCAAGATTGCCCCCAAATGAATTTTTGAAGGGATATAAACCTTTTTGGTCCAAACTGAATATCCAAATATTTTTTAAAACCTCCTACAAATTTATTGCATATACAGTATATTTCATGGCTTTATCCAGCCTCAGCTTCAGTCAGGATTCACCTTGAGACTGAAAGTTTTTATATGACTCCAAGAGGCCCAGAACCAAACTGTTCATTTGAACATTCCCTCACCATTTTTTCCTGCTGTTTCTTCCTTTTTCCCAATATTTTTCATCTACTGATGCAATACCCTAATAATATGCCATGTGGAAGGAAACTTGCATGTTGCACTTTAAAAAGCTTGTTTTTTTTTTTTTAACCTTGGGCTCATGCAGTTGCAAGTGTGCGAACCTAGGAAATGATGCAGTTGACTTAAGGAGTGCAACAAGTGGAGCGTATACCCCCTCCCTATGCAGGCTGAATTATCTTTTCCCCTTTGAATATACTGTAGATGAGATCCATGTATAGCTCTCCTTGCTGTATTAATTCTTTAGTTTGGCTGCCATTGATGAACAATACTGATCCAGCTGATTGTTTCAAGTGTTAAACTCTACTCTGAGTCCCTGTAGTTTACTGGTAGTGAATTTGTCATACCACCACAGTATCTTCCCAAAATTCTGCAGATTGTTCTGATCCCTCATGTCCCTGCCATCACAACTGATGAAGTTTCTTGGATGAGAAATGAAATGTTTTGTTCTTCTTCAAGGAAAAAAATAGTCCAGTTACCTTATGAAAAAGCACCTTTGAGACAACTATGACCTGGATGAGTGAGAATCCTCACAGAGGTTCTGATCCCTGGTTTAAACAATTTAGTTAAAAGTAAAATAATACTATATTGCATGTTCTCCAGAAATTATTTAACTCTTATTGTTTTTGGCAAGAGAGCTAAAGCTCTATTTCTCTTTTCTCCATTAGAATGATGGGAACCCTAAATTGCTTAGCTTTGGCTGGACAATGTACATTCTTTTGATTCTAGCTGAAAGCAGGAAGCCATCTGAAACTTCTGTAGCACCACAGGGTAATTATGCCATCTACTGTTCTACTTCAAGAATCACATTTAATTTGGATTGCTACATTTACTAAGTAATCCCATAATTTTACTTAGCATCAATTTAAGAACCGTCTTGAAACCTCGAACTATAAAAAAAAGATGATGTGAATGGAATCATGTAAGTATACAAAGAAAGCTAATTCAGTGACATATAACTGGTTACATGTAAGGTCCATTGTAAGTTTTAACAGTTGCTAAGCAACCAGTTGTAAATCAAGGATTACCTGAATTTATCTGGTGGTTATTTATGTATGTGTCTATGTCAGTGCATGTGTATCAGAGGTGGGTTGCTCCCGGTTTGGACCGGATCTATAGAACCGGTAGTGGGAATTTCCCCCCGCTTGCCGAACCAGGAGCGATGGCCGGCTGGCCATGCCCATGAACCGGGTCTCTCGGCAGTGCCGTAGGTGCCGCCATTTTGTTTTTTGCTTCTGTGCATGCACAGAAGCTGGGTTTTTGGCATTGCGCATGCACACGCGCGCACGCGAAGCACACGCATGCCCATGCGGTGCGGGAGGAAGCGAACTGGCAGCGAGGTAAGTTAGAACCCACCCCTGATGTGTATTTATGTGTGAGATAGAGATTGGTTATGACAACTGACATTTTCTGAATAGGCAAATTACCTAATAACACATTTTATGATAGCTCTACCACAAAATGCTCCAAATAGTCCAGATGTGCCCAACAATCCCCAAATTTGTTTATCCATATTATATACTTTTGCTCCTAAGATGTATGAATTATAATTGGTCACAGTTAAGGCCTAAAAATGTCTACATAGTCCTAGGATTTAAGAGGTAGTCTAATTTTTGAAGCTTTAATTTGATAATCTAATTGCTGAAATTTTTTAACCACAAATCTTAAAAGTTTTGGAATAATCATTGTGCAACATGCATATTGGTTTACTATATATAAACTGGCAAATCATTTATATGGCATTTGGTGCAAGCATAGATAGTATGATTTGAGTAATAATCTGATAGGCAAAGGGTCTTTAAAAATGGTGTTGAAGCTGTTTTGTAAGTATCTCTCTGTCTGTACACGATAAGGACTCATGGACTATCTTCTACTAAGAAAAGTGTACCTGTAATATGTATTAGATAAGAACCGTGGTGGCGCAGTGGTTAAAATGCAGTATTGCAGATTCCAGCAGTTCGATCCTCACCCGCTCAAGGTTGACTCAGCCTTCCATCCTTCCGAGGTTGGTAAAATGAGAACCCAGATTATTGGGGGCAATATGCTGATTCTGTAAAACTGCTTAGAGAGTGCTGTAAAGCACTGTGAAGCAGTATATAAGTCTAAGTGCTATTGCTATTAATGAGTCTGATTGTACACTTCTTACAAATGCAAGCAAGTATGGTATTAAATTCTCTTAATATCTTCGAACATCAGTTCTCTTTTTATTTGTTTTTCCCTTTCTTCATATATCATTCTAAATATTCTAGCCACTGAAGGTCAAGAATATTACAGTCCAATTCAAACCTAAATGAATGAATGAATGAATGGAGATGAGATTCTCCTCTTCGAAAGGATGAATATTTATTTAGAATATTTTTTTAAAAAAGTATATAGTTGCTCAGTTCAAATGATCATGATCCTGGGCAGCATACATCAATAAAACCAAAGAAAAACAATATTACAATTAAAACCAACAACATCAACAGGAACAAAATCAAAATGACAGTTTCAGCACACCAACTCATTTGTCACCCTGGCCATGTGCCAAAGAGAAAAGCCAAGTTTTCAGAGCCTTGCTGAAGAGCCAGAGGGTCTGGGCTGAGTGAATTATTGACTGAATAGAACTTCCAGTGTCTGCAGAGTGGTTAAAAAAGGTAATAGTAAAACTAACAATAAAAACTAGGCAGGTAAAATGGCTTAGTTAGTGATTCAGCCCAGGGGTGGGTTCCAACTTACCTCACTGCCAGTTCGCTCCCTCTGCGCCATGTGGGCGCGCTTCGTGGGCACGCGCGCGCTTTGCGCAAACGTGCATGCACAGTAACAAAAAAATCCCCCCCAAAAAAACAAAGCCGAAAAAAAGATGGCGACCACATGCACAGTGCCGGAAGTCAGCTTCTGCGCATGCTCAGAAGGAAAAATAAAATAAATAAAAAAAGTTCAAAAAATAAAATAAAAAAAATTAAAAAAAAGATGGCGGCCCCCACTGACCGGCACCGACTGATCCGGTTCGGTGACCTCATCGTGACATCACCAGCGGGCCACTACCGGTTCGGGAGAACCGGTCTGAACTGGGAGGAACCCACCCCAGATTCAGCCTCTTGGATAACCTCTCTGCTGTCTATATCAAGCTTGTTGGTATAGACATGTAATTCACCTGCGTATTAATCTTTATAAAACTGTCTGCGCTCTTAAATTGCATAGTCCTTTGGCAAAGAGTATTGCATCTCAGCTTGTTGGGAAAAACGCCAGTGTTAAAAACGAGTACTTCTGATGCCAGAAAGTTAGCAACTAGAGGCCAATGTTTCACTTTTAAATGCTCCCATTTGCCTGCCCTGTAAAAAAAGAAATGTAATAGGAAGCGCCCGAAGGCAATCCAACAGAAATAGGAAACTGGGAGAATGAAACTTGGATAAGGGGGTTCAGATGTGAATTGTGGGGGCAGATGAACCTGAAAGACAGAGAAAAGAACGTTAGGAAAAATGTGTGTGGTAAACAAAGAGTGATCATGTTTTGCTATGACCCCAGGTTCTATACATCTCTGCTTTGTAGTCAGGCTCTTGGGCAAATCATTTGTCTTATCACTTTGTATTTCTATGAAATGTCTGTCGTGGTTGGTTTTTTTTTTTGAAGAAACCTGTTGCACTTAAAAAAAAACCATTGACATGTACTTGCCAGCACCCACAATTTGGAATTATACTTATTCTGAAATAAAACTGCAAGTCTTGTCACTAACATTGTGGAATGTATATATAACATTGTGACTTAATTTTAGATGACCACTAGATATTTATAACTGGGTGGACATTCTAACATTCAGTTCTACCTGCTTACCTTTGTTTTTGGGTACAAACCCCAAGTGTACCAATCAGTGGTGGGTTGCTACCGGTTCGACCCGGTACGGCAAACCGGTAGCGGTGGTGGCGGGAGGCTCCGCCCACCCGCCCGGATGTCATCAAAAAACGCTCTGCGCATGCGCAGAAGTGTTGCGCGCACACGCTCCCATTCCCGAACCGGTAGCAAAGGTAAGTAGAACCCACTACTGGTACCAATGTGTTACAAACACACACACAAAACACACTAAAGAAAACCAATACTGACGGGATAAGCTACTGTATACAAACAGAGGGCAAAACCCACTTCCTTCTAGCACTTTTTTTATAGTCAGTAACAAAATGTCTGCAGGAAAACAACTCAGCTCAGAGAGCACCAATGCTTCCACAATAAACAAGTTCAGATGCCCCACTGAACATGATGTCACCGTATAAATGTAAATGAATTGGCTATAAAAGTGTTCATTAAATAGAACACAGCTGTGTAATAGCAGTAAAAAAACAACAAATTTGGGTGTTTTTGAGGACTGATTTATTTTTCTCAGCCTCTGCTTTTTGTCTTATTTTCTCAAATTCTGATGTTTTATTGTATTTTCACTGCTAATATGGACAGAATGGATGTAAAGCAGACTCGACTGAACATATTCAATAAGCTGTTAATAGCATCAGCAGATGATGCTGTTGAGTTTGGACAAAGGAAACTCAATGGATTTTTCTATTAGGTGGCTTTGGTCAATGTGGAAAACAACCCCCCAAAGAAAATCAGTTACTGAACATCAGTTGAAACACAGAAAGTTCATAATTTATTTGGGAAGTTCTTAAACCAAATGATATTTAATTGCATTAATCAGAACAAAATGGATCCTCCTCTCAAAATGACTATAAACAACTTGGCTAAAAAAATGTGCTATTCTTTTCCCACCTCCTTCTACTATCTCTTAGTTTGACAAGGCTTATTCCTTATACCTTTCAGTTAACTGATAATCAGAGCTTTTCCCAGTGAATCTACAGCCCTGTGCACTGAAGCACACACCGTGACAGCTGCTTTTGCTGGGGTTCATCCTTGCTAATTTACTCCAGTCAATAATGTTTGCTCCTCTGCTGATTAAGGATATAGTTGCGATGGTCCACTCGGTGTTACAGAAGCCCCAAAGGGAAGGAGAAAGAGATCAAAAGTCCATTCTTCTGCATTTTAATACCACCCCCTCCCATTTGATTTTTATTCCAAAGCCTACTTTCAAATAGTGATTTTTGGCAGGGGTAGAGAATTGTTTCAGGCAGCTGGAGACAATTAGGTACTGGTGCTGTTAATGTTTACTTTGGACAAATCGAATGCTGCTGGACAAGTCTCACAAATAATTCAACGTTCCTCCCCTTTGCTCTGTGATGTTCTTATTTATGGGATCCTTAATTGATTCTGGGATGCTGAGAGAAGGCTTCGGCAGCCAACAGAATGATTCCAAGCAGATTGAATTGTAAATAACCAGATGTTAGTGGAATTTCAGACAGAGGTCACTGTAGGAAAACACAAAAGTGCTTGCCTTTTCACTCTGTCGCAGCACTTCTTGCCGGGTGATGTCAATACCTCGTTCTAATTGACGCACAATACCAAGAGGCTAATTTAATATTGTCTAGTAATCAAACAAAGCAGCAGGCCAGGCAGCTATTGCCGCTTTGTGTGAGAGAAATGGATTGTTTTTCTGCAAGAGCATTGACTTGCAATCTGCAACGGGGCTGGGAGGCGTGGGCAGGCAGGAAAGTACCAATAATTGACTTGGAAATGGAGTACTGCATAGCACTAATAAGAGGTGAAATAAAATGTGGGTCATTTTCAAGACACTTACAAGGTTTAAGAAGCAAAAAAAAAGAAAAGGTGATTGCTTAGAAGAGAAATGTGACAACTCTTTTGAAAGGACAGCCCCTTTCTTCTTTCAAACAGAGTTCTGTCCATCCAACCAAAACAGTGGTGCTTCTGAGGAATTATCCTTATGCCACTTCATATACATGGTGCTTAGTACTGTATATCATTCCTAAATGACAGTGGAGTAAGAAAGTTGTTAGATTGCGCGGGAATGAATAGACGAGACATAGGAACAATTCAGCACCTTTTATTTGAGTAGGCTGGAACTAATACAGACTGCCAGCTGGCGGCAGGGAAGCCACTTTTAAAGGGCTTCCCTGCAGCCTGCTGGCCACTGACAGCAGTTTATTTTTCCTGCCGCTAGATTAGCCAATCAGCGGCGGGTATGCAAATATGCACTCCGTGCGTCAGAACGTAACACCCCTCCCCTCTTAGTTCAGCAAACATCCAATCAGAATTTGACGTAGGTAACGTAGTTGCGCAAGTAGGCGGGTCGCCGTATAGTCCTACTGGGACTGCACGATTCAGTTCCTCTAGAGTCCTCGACTGGTATGGACATGGTTCTTGTTGCTCCGACTCCGCCTGGTGGAAATATCTGGAACCGGCCTCCAGGCGTGGCGGCTGAAGTCTCGGTGTCTTCATCCTCCAGCCCCGGGTGACTTCGCTGGACATTGGCGGCTGCAAGTAAGTAGTCGCGTTCTCTCTCCGGGCTTGAGAACAGGGCTCTCTGGTGTCTTGCAGTTAGGGCCTGGTTTTCACCATTGGTGTCTGAGTGGCTCGCATTGTATGGTCGGCGGGGTGGAGACCTGCATTGCTCTTGACTTTCTGTTGGCGTTCTTGTGGACGATTCGGTCGCCGGCTGCCGAAGCCAGGAGTCTCCCACTGTGCTTCTGAGCTGGTTGATGTGTCGCCTCCATACTCGGCCATCGTCCAGTCTGACCTTATAAGATTTTGGTCCCGTAATTTCTATTACCGTTGCTTTCATCCATTTGGGATCCCCTGAAAAATTCTGTGTGAACACTAATTCGTCGGTAGCCAGCGTCCGGGTTGGCTTCTTAGAGTCCAGAGGTTTCTCTGGGTTGTAAGTGGGGTTCAGTCTGTCCAGTTGGGACCTCAGTTTCCATCCCATCAGCATCTCGGCAGGGCTCCGGTTAGTGGCCGCGCACGGGGTAATGTGCTGTGCCAATAAGAATTGATCAATCCGTTCCTGCCAATTCCCCAGGCCCATTCTAGTGAGTGTCTCCTTGGTCATTCTTACCATTCTCTCCGCTTGGCCATTACTAGCTGGACAGAATGGCGAGACAAGCATGTGCCTTATTCCGAGGTCAGCTAAGAACACTTCCATGTGGCGAGCTGTCAGTTGAGGGCCATTGTCTGACACCAGGATGTCTGGTAAGCCATGGGTCGTGAATAGTTTCCTCAACGCTTGGATGGTGGCTTCTACTGTGGATGTGGGCATGCTGACTACCTCTAACCATTTGGAATAGGTGTCCACCACTATTAGGAATGTTTGTCCCGCCATAGGTCCCGCAAAGTCTATGTGGACTCTCGACCACGGGGCTGTGGGTGTCTCCCATTCAAAAGGACTGGTTTGTGGTGGAGCCGGTCTGGTCTCTTGGCAGGGTTGGCAAGTCACTACCCATTCTGCTATGTCCTGGTCTAATTGTGACCACCACAGGTAGCTCCTTGCTAACGCCTTCATGCGCACTATCCCTGTGTGTCCTGTGTGCAAGGTCTTGAGTACTCTCTGCCTTAGGCTCTGTGGAATAACAACTCACTCCCCCCACAATAGGCAGCCTTTTAAAACCGATAGTTCCATTTGTTTATTTTTAAACTTTTTAATTTCCTCTCCTTCTTCCTCCTGTGGCCATCTCCTTAACACCCAGTTCAGTACTTTGGAGAGCACCTTGTCCTTTGCCGTGTGCTCCGCGATGTCTCAGGATGTGATGTGGCTGGTTCGCTCTATGTCGATGAGCAAAATTTCGGCCACAGGAGCGGGGTCTTCTACTAGGTCTGGGTCTGGGCATTGGCTGAGGGCTTCTGCGTGTCATATGCTTTTCCCTGATCGGTGGGTCAGCGTGTAGCTGTATCCGGACAGGAAGATGGACCAGCGGGTCAACCTGGGTGACATGTATTGAGGCGTTTGATTGTTGCCTGTGAGTAGACCCAGTAGAGGCTTGTGATCGGTTATCAGTTCAAATTTTCATCCGTAAAGGTATTCGTGGAAGCGCTTGATGCCGGCCACTGCTGCAAGCACTTCCTTGTCCAATTGGCTGTAATTCCGTTCAGCTGGTGATAGGGTTTTAGAATAAAAGGTGATGGGGGCTTCTGAGCCATTGGGCAGTTTGTGGCTGAGGACTGCCCCCACTCCAAAAGGTGAGGCATCGCATGTTAACAGTAGGGGGAGGGTCTCGCTGTATTGCATTAGTATGCTGTTTGAAGATAGCAAGTCCTTTACTGCTGCAAACGTGGTGGCCTCTCTTTGTCCCCATGTCCATGTGGCCATCTTCCCCAGGAGTCTATGCAGAGGCTCAGCGATGGTCGCCTTCTGTTTTAAAAAAATGGCATAGAAATTGAGTAGTCCGAGGAATGCCTGCAACTCTGCCTTATTTTTGGGGGTTGGGGCCTCTTTGATGGCTTTAATTTTTTTATCTGAGGGTCAAATGCCAGACCCATCAATGAGGAACCCTAGGAATTCAACGCTCATGACCCCAATCTTACATTTGTCTTTTTTAACTTTGAGCCCCCGTTCTTGGAACCGCTCTAATACTTGCCGCAGCCTGTGTATTAGTTGTTCTTCTGAGTCCCCTGAGATGAGGACATCTTCAAAATAGGGAACTACCCCGGGGATACTGTGTAGCAGTTGTTCCATTAGACATTGGTTGCGTCTACAGGTAGCTGCTGATATGCCTAGGCCAGATCTAATTTTGTGAAAATTTTTCCGTTGCTCAGTGAGTGTAATAGGTGCTGCACAATGGGCACCGGGTATGCGTTAGGTTGCAGGGCTTTATTGATGGTCCCTTTGTAATCAGCGCAGACACGAATGGAATCGTCTGGCTTCATGGGGGTGACGATGGGGGTCTCCCATTTGGCATTCTCTATGGGCTCCAAGATCCCTTGGGCTATCAATTTATCAAGCTGCTCGTCGACTTTTGGTCGGAGCGCGAATGGAACCCTTCAGGGCTTTAGTCTGATGGAGGTTACACTGGGGTCTAGGTTAAATGATATGGGTTTGCCCTTATATTTACCTAGACTCCCATTGAAGATGGTCTGGAAGTCTGTTAGAAGCTCGTCCAGCTTATCCCCTCTGATTTGGTGTAGCCCGGTGATGCCGATGTCGAGAGGCTTGAGCCATTCCACCCCCATCAGAGTCAGTCTGTGTCCTTCCACTACTGTTAGCGGCAGCTTTCCAGCGAAGTCCTTGAACGTGATTGGGACTTCTGCTCGGCCGAGGACTTGGATTGGGTTTCCATGGAAGTCGGTCAGGTGGATGTTCTGGGGTTTTAGTTGTTGTTGCATGATGGTGGGCAGGAACTGCTTCAGGGTGTCCCAGGCCATAATGGTGAACATGGAGCCGGTGTCCAGCTCCATGTTGCATGGCCGTCCTTCAATGTTTACTGTTATGATGAACTTTTCCCCTTGGTTGGCATTGGCATGGCCCACAGTGGTGTGGTATATGCCTCTTGGGTCTTGGGAACTGTATTCATCTCTTCGTCTGCCCCTCTGTGCCCCTGAGTGGTTTTGGGTTTGCCTCCCTGGTCCCATGGGTGGTCTGGGTGGGAGTGGGGCCGGCTGGCTCTGGAATGGTTGGGTGGCCCTACAAGCCTCAGCTATGTGGCCGCGCTTTTGGCAGCGGCGGCAAATTGCCTCTCTGAATTTGCAGGCAGCCCTGGTGTGTCTCCCTAGGCAGCCAGAACAATGGGGCTGCCTTTGATCAAAGTCCCTGGGGCTCACCCTTCTGTCCTGTTGGATGTGATATACGTGGTCATCGTCATCGTTGTATTCCTCCTCTTCCTCCGGGACTTTGGTCCTCCAGTCCGTCTGATGGTGGGTGTGGTGGACTCCGCTGGTTCTCCGGATGTTGGCTGCAGAGGTGTCCGATGACTCAGTGGCTCTTGCTTCCTCGACCACATCCTTGAATGTGATTCCCCTCCGAATTAGTAGCTTTTTCTGGAGGTTGAGATCCTTCATGCCTAGGATGATGCGGTCTTTCATCATTTCCTCCGGGTTTATAAATTCACATCTGGATGCGATTTCCCAGAGCTTCGTTACAAAATCGTTTATCGATTCTCCTTCTTGCTGGCACCGATAGTAGAATTCGTTTCTATTTACCATCAGAGGGTCAGAGGGTACATAATGCTCTTTTAAAGCAGTTTGCAGTGTCGACCATGAGATGGACTTGATGTCCGTAGGTGCTACCAGCATCTGTGCCAGCTTGTAGGTCTTCGGACCGCAGTAGGTTAGGAAGAGAGCCCTCTTCCTATTGTCCGGTAGATCCTGGAAATTATTTGCCTCCAGGAACATTCGGAATCTCGACATGTACGTTTGCCATTCTTCAGTCTTCGGGTTGAAGAAGGCTGGAGGTGGAGATTGCTGGTGTGCCATCCTGATGTTTGGCTGGAGCAGATTGGAATGTGCTTAAGATGGCCGCGGATTGCCACGAAGTGCCTTTGTCCTGTTGTCTTCTTCCACTACCTTCGTCACCAGTGTTAGATTGCGCGGGAATGAATAGACGAGATGTAGGAACAATTCAGCACCTTTTATTTGAGTAGGCTGGAACTAATACGGACTGCCGGCTGGTGGCAGGGAAGCCGCTTTTAAAGGGCTTCCCTGCAGCCTGCTGGCCACTGACAGCAGTTTATTTTTCCCGTCGCTAGATTAGCCAATAAGCGGTGGGTATGCAAATACGCACTCCATGCGTCAGAACATAACAAAAGTAATACCTGTGGGTTTTCTAATCCATTACCATATTTATCTGTAAGAAAGAAAGCTTGGAATTTTACATGACCCCTCCCCCATATTTTAAAGGGAGATTACTACTACTACTACTACTACTACTACTACTACTACTACTACTACTACGATAGTTGGATACTAATGCCAAATACAATCTAAATGTTTGACTGAGTGTGACCAACCATCATCATCATCATCAATCTATCTGCCTTTCTTATTTTAGTATTTCGGAAAAACCTAGCTTTCTTTTTGGGTAATAGAGTAAATGCAATATTAGTCTTTTACCATAATGAAAACACTTAAGCTTTCAATCTGTGTTTGCCATAAAAGGGAATCCAATTAATTTTACTATTTAATTATTCAGGTTGATTATTAAATTAAAACATACAACAAACATGCAATCAAGCCAAACACACACTCAAATATATATTCTCTCACACACATACAGAATCCTTCCCATATGTATTGCTACTCACTAATGAGACACATTTTAATTACTGTTGCTTCATTTTCTAGTATTGAAACCCCATTCACTCAGATCCATAGACTTTTCTCTTATGAAACACATTAGTAATGCAAATGAAGATACCAGCAAAATTTTGGTAAACAAAACCCCCAACTCAGTGTGATATCTGAACTGAACTTCAGGATCACCTTAGGAAAAGTGGAGTTTAAAAGACAGTTTAGAAAATATATTAAATACATATCACTCTATTTTTATGGTAAAACATCTTGCTGTCATAATGATGATTTGACATAACATTTATTCATTACACACATCCAATATAAAATCAAACCTCTATTTTTAAAGACTTGCTAACAAGCCATCAGATACCTAAAATTTTCACTGAAATTCTGGATTAATGCGCATCTATTTTCTTGCATATATATATAAATTATATGTATTTCTAATGTATTTTAATCAATCTGGTATTCCAAGATGTAATTCATGACTTTCAAAATCACACGTAGATCTATAGGAATAAAAAGCAGGAGTGTAAACCTGGTGTAATTTTAGTCTAAATTTATTTGATCACTACTATTATTAGCAGTCAATTTGTACACCATCAAAAACTGCCTGATGACCTGTAATGATTGGGATTTGAGTTCTGTAATCTGAATTTATTTAACAAGATAATTAAATATTTCAAGTCTGTTCATTTACAATCTGGAAGGGATTATTGTCCAGAACAGGAGAGTTCTTTCATCAGCATGCATGGCTATATTTCCCCAATTTTTGTTCTAACTTGTCTTTCAAATCTCGTATCTCGGTTTTTGGCATAGCAATTAGGGCTTTCAAAAGCTTTCGTTGTCCTAGGAACCAAGAGAAAGGAGAATAGGATGAAATGCTGAATAAGGCAAAATAGATCCAGTCTGCTACGTGATGGAGAAAAGCACTCAGAAAAGTTAATTAAGCTGAGGAAACCGGCAGCTAGATAATTAAAACGAGGTTTAATTTTATACTGGATGTGTTCTGGGTTAGTTTTGCCTGAGACTAAGGGGAATGTCACATTGAGAAAAGAAAGTCCCTGCCTTTGATCAGAGTCTCAGAGAATCTTTATTTATCTGTTCAACAGCCAGATATATGAACTTGGCAAAATACTGTAAATGCTTCTTTACTTTTTCACAATATTGCTTCAGCGATCAATAAATACAGTAAGATAAAGTAATGTGCTGTTGTGGGCACATTAGTAAATCTTGAGTAAAGTAAAGCTTGATTGTTTGCGATTGTTTTTAATGAGGATTTATGGTTCAAAATGTTATATATCAAATGTGAAGCTAGTTTGAGATCAGAATAGTATTTTAGAAATATAGTGAGCAAACATAAGACAGAGCACAAGACAAAATGGCACTAGAGGTGAGGAAACATGTCTGTTGTTTTTTCCATATAATGAAATAAAAGATGCAATCACTTTTTGGCTAAAATCCCTATGACCCAGCAAGCAGCAGCCAATGAACTGGATTATATTCAGTTCTGATACTTTCTCCTCAGATGTTAACAAACCGCTTCAGAGGATTTAGAAGCAAAGAAGTTGCACCTCAACTTTGGTCTTTCTCCTAACAATGATTTGCCTAGCATTAAATTTGGAGTGCAAATTTGGATTTGCTTTCTAATTGGTGATGCAGTGGTTCGAATGCAGTAGTGCAGGCTACTTCTGCTGATTGCGGGCTACCAGCAGTTTGGCAGTTCAGTTCTCACTGGCTCAAGGTTGACTCAGCCATCCATCCTTCTGAGGTCAGTAAAATGAGGACCCAGATTGTTGAGGGCAATATGCTGACTCTGTAAACCGCTTAGAGAGGGCTGTAAAAGCACTATGAAGCGGTATATAAGTCTAAGTGCTATTGCTATTGCTAATTAACATTCTGTTACCAATTTTTGTTTTTCTCTTTTATGAATGAAAACCACTTTTGAGAATTTGTCTGGAGGGCTAATGTGTGCATCGGGATCAGAGAAGAAAGTGGTTTGATATTATTATGCATTTCTGCTAATATACTTTCTACATATAATAGTCCTTTCTGGGCTGAATTATGCTAATAATGAAACATTACTCTGAACTCCTTTGCATTACCTATAAATACATTTTGCGTTGAACGCTGCATGTACTAAAAAATAAATTTGAACAGGCACATCATCAACTCTTGACAGATTTTTTGCATGTATTGATAGTATGGTACACAATTTTCACCACGCTCTGCTACACTTAGAAACAAGCATCCTGGGAGTTAAAGTGTAAACACAATCTGTGCCACTCCATTTATGTTCAGGGACCTGAAATTAGGTCCTTTTCTTTCTTCCTTCCTTTTTTTTTTTAATTTGCTAATGTTTACAGACAATTAGATGTTTGAACCACTTGCTCAACAAGATAATGTCATTCCAATGGGTCGTCTTAATTGGGAATGGGATCTATAAAATGTATTTTTGCTTTGCAGTATTTAACTCCTGATTAAAAATAAGTAAATAAATATTAACGATAAGATAAAGTTATAAGGAGAAGTTTCAGTAGAATCACAACTAAAGCTGCCACGTTATGGTCTCTGACTGTTTATTCCATAACATAAATCACTCCAAGATCAGAAACTATGTTTCAGTCTTGGAAGGGGAAATATATTGGAAGAAGCTTTCTGTTTGCTCAGTCAATGTCTGAAATTGATTCTTTCTGGAATGAAAAGTCCAATATTAAGAGAGTCCCGGAACTACGTGCTGGCCATTGAATATAATAATATTTGTAGGGGGCATGTTTTCACTCCATCCAAAACGTTCTCTTGCTCTTCAAGATGGAGAGTTTGTGTAAATATATTCTCTCCTATCTTTTCTTTGTTTCACTCTACTGGGAGAAAGAAGTGGCTTTAGAAACCTTGGAGTTTCCATTGTTGGATTGTTCCAAGTGTCTCTTCCAAGTTTCTTGTGTGTGTGGTTATAAAATTGATACGTCCTGAGCTGAATAAGCTGGGTGTGACTGTGAACATATTTCATACCAGGGGTGAAATTCAAATATTTCCCCTACCGGTTCTGTGGGCGTGGCTTGATGGGCGTGGCTTGGTGGGCATGGCAGGGGAAGGATACTACAAAATCTCCATTCCCACCCCACTCCAGGGGAAGGATACTGCAAAATCCCCATTCCCTCCCCATTCCTGGGGGAAGGATATTGCAAAATCTCCATTCCCACCCCACTCTGGGGCCAGTCAGAGGTGGTATTTGCTGGTTCTCTGAACTACTCAAAATTTCCGCTACCGGTTCTCCAGAACCTGTCAGAACCTGCTGGATTTCACCCGTTTCATACCCTTTTACAAATCTACATAATTGCTGCCAAATTATACTAAAACTAGACAAAATTCATTGAGAAGGCAGGTGAGCTTTTCTGGATCTATGACTCACTCTTGGTTAGTGAACTCATTTCTCCTGCACATTCAGACCAAAGGCTAAGAGAATCATTTGCAATCTAAGCACCAGGTGCTGAGTTTGGCAGCAGGAGGCCTTCCTTGGTATAATGTGACTCTATCTTGTAGCTGATCAGTTATGCATGATCACACTTCCAGTTAATTGAAAGTATCATCTTCAGTTAAAGTTTTTCTCTTGGATGCCTAGCAGTGTTAGTGAAATCCTTGATTAATAGAGAATGAAGAGCATGGTGCAAGATTGTTCATCCTAGGGTCATTCATTTTATATGCTTTTCCTATGGAAAGGCTTCTTTTCTTCAACATACACTTGATCGACTCAGCTTTGCTGCAAATTACCTTCGCAATTAGACCAATATACTAGCAATATTATAGTTTGAGAATTATGTTGCTTGCCTATTTTTTTATCCTCTTAAGATATAGCATATCTATGAATTCTCTGATAATTAATTGCTAATTTTGAGTCTTAAACAAACTCATACTTTTACATAAAGTTTTATGAAAAAAGTATATATTTCTACTACTTTTCTTTCAGAGTGGGGTTATGATACTTGGCTTTGAAAAATGCTCAGAATTTATTTTAAAATAGATTTAAGATGCAACTCAGGAGTGTTCACAGAGGAGGTCTGAAAAATCATGATATCAGCTATGATTTTACAATCAAAGCCATGCACATAAAAAGGAGCAGGGCTGCAATTACACCGTTGTGGCTGTCTGTGCTTGGAATTTGCCCACTCTACCCCATTCCCACCCCACAGATTCTTCTCTTATTTTTTAAATGCATATTTTCATTCTTTTTCCTACAAATGGAATTGTAATAGATCATTACTGAGATTATACCATTAATGCTCAATATAACATCAATAAAAGAGACTAGAGCATATTGAACTGTTTTCATGTTTTTAAAAAAGTATAACTTTTTGAGATTAATGCCAAAATACCAACTGTATGATTACTATTTATAAATGATAAAAAATAACCCTAATAAGTGATGCAAGCAAATATTTATTTCTATTTATATATCAAATATAAAGACCGCCCATCTTACTCACTGAGTGACTTAATGTATGACTTTCTTCTTCTTTTTTATAGTGCAATCAATCTGCAGTAACTCTCATAGACTTTAGAATCCATACTCTCTTTATATTCATCTTGTTGCATAATATAAAATTTATAAGGAAGCCATTCTTGCTTATGATACTCTTCTAAAGAAATGTGTCTAAGAATGCCTTTCATTTATCAATAATCTTTGCTTAAATAAAAATCTAATAGTGATATTCCAGGCTAAATTGATAACTAGACAATGGTTCTGAAATCTAAATGGTCTGTATTCTTTAAAAAGTTTTCTATTGACCATATCTTTTTAACTTAATATTAGATTATTATTATTTGGACTTGGTTTGCTTCCCCATTTTTTTCTCATTACTAACCAGAGAATCTGATGACTGAACCAAGTTCCACTTGATGAACTAGAGAGGAACTTGATTAGATATTTATTTTTAAATATGACTTACATTTAATTATTTTAATAATATATTTAGATATTGTAAGACTCTAAGAGTCTTTTGGAGTGTGTGTGTGAGATATAATAAATTAAATAATAAAATACCATTCTATTACTACTACTATTAGCAGGACTACAAAATATCTTGCATTTAGATGTTTATTTAGTTGATGTAGGAGACTGTCAAACTCCATAAGACTATTTTAAATAACTCACCTTTCCTTTTTTTTAATTTTAATTTTTATGTCATCATGAGGACCAGAAATGTATGAAATGAAATAAAGTTCTCTGTGTGTGAAAATATACTCAAACATGCAAAAACTATCTGTACAAAGTGACATTTAGGTGTTGATGAAGTGACTCTAATCTAACGGAGATAGATGATTAATCAGGTTTTATGTAGATCAAATCTCTGGTGAATCATTTTAAAGGCAGCTAAAAATAACCAGCAACGCTCTTGTCAAATAACCCTGGCTTTTGCACTAGGCAAAAGAAAAGCTGTTAGTGAGAATCACTGACTCATGTTGCTTACTAAAGCATCACTTGGTTCTTGCCCTACAATTAATTAAAATACAAGATAATGTAATGTTTCGTTTTAATGCTTAAACTATGTTCTTATGAAAGGAGGATGGAGTGGGGAGACTAAAATATCTAGAAAACTTCAGAACATTATAGAAAAGTTCGATGGATATTTTGGTAATTCATTAGGGAAGAAATATCCAACTTACAAAATAAGGCAATGATAAATAAACTTATTTGAGAATGCTGAACCACCACATTTCTAATGCATAACAACATAGTGCAGTGATGGTGAACCTTTTAGAAACCGAGTGCCCAAACTGCGTGTGCGCGCATACCCAAACTGAAAGGACATGCGCGCATGCGCAGCAGAGACCCGAAGACCAGCTGGCTGGCGGGAGGCGGGGCATCCCAACACCGGCAGCGCAGCAAGAGGTAAGATCTTTTTCTTTCGTGAGCTTCTGTTTCGTCGTTTGCAGGGAAACAGAAGCTCACGAAAGAAATGCTACGGAGATCTGACCTGGGGCAACGGTGCGCGTGCCAGCAGAGAGGGCTCTGCGTGCCACCTCTGGCACGCGTGCCATAGGTTCGCCATCACGGACATAGTGTATGCTAATCCAGATGCATCCACGTTCACACCTAAAAAAGTTAAAGAATGCTACAACCCACTCAAATTAAAGCTATGCTTCTAATCTGGCTGTGCTATTGGACCATTTAACATTTCCACTGACCATTTAATAAATATAAATGCCATTTAATAATAAATTCAATCATGAGCCATGATTGAAGCTAAAACCTAAGTTTAAATAGACTGCTTGGTGGGTCTGTATTTCCCTAGAAAAGTTCAAGAATTTATTTCCAAGGCCTCCAAGAATCAGAATTTTGTAGCTTTTAGATAATTTTGCTGTGGTCAATTCCAGACAACCAATTTGTCAGTTAAAATGCCCTGAGTACCAGCAATTTTTATAAAGCTGTAGTCTTTCTAGATGAGTGGGACAACTTATTCTCCAAAGCACTTGAATGCAGAATAAGAAGCAATGAATGGAAACTTATCAAGGAGAGAAGCAACCTAGAACAAAGTACAAATTTTCTGACAATTAGAATAATTAATCAGTGGTATGACTTGCCTCCAGAAGTTGTGGGCACTCCAACACTGGAGATTTTTTAAGAAGAGATTGGACGATCATTTGTCTGAATTTGTATAGGGTTTCCGACTGGAGCAGGGAGTTGGACTAGAAGACCTCCAAGGTCCTTTCTAACTCCGTTATTCTGTTCTATCTGTAATGCAATGTATATGCTCTCCCCTTTAAGTTCCCCTCAAAAGCCTTTTTAAAAAAATGCTAATATTTTGTTGCTAGCATTCCTATTTACATACAGAAGGTCATAGTCAGATTTTTGCAGTGTGTGGGGGCAGCCGTTGGATGCAATACTGATCATTTTCCCTTCCCAAAACTTGGCTTCAGTGTTCAGCTTAATGAGTTCATGTTAAATCAGGACAAAAAGACCATAGCTTCTGATGTACTGGTATTTGGAAAAGGATTGTTTAGATCTGATCTTGCTTCACTGCCACCATAATATCACAAATAAAGAGGTCAGGGCCTGCCTCTCCAGTTCAGCTTCTATATCACCATGACAATGGAAGTAGTGTGTCCAAAACATTTGTCTGTATTTTTTTACAATGTTTGGATCCATGTAGAAGGGATGCTATAGCAAGTAATTTTACTTTTGTTCATAACGAATGGTTGGAAGAATTCTCCAATGTTTTCAGAGGAAAATATTGATTGATATCCTTTGCTACATTTCTAAACTTGCTAATACAGTTCTGTCTGATTATGTTGCAGCATTTGGATATCTGAAGTACAAAAGAAATATAAAAACATCCAAAGTTTGTGGCTGCAGTGATTTTTATAGTACTTCAAAAATCTCTTTGGCCAAAGCGACTGAAGGATAAAGGAAATGAGAATGTACATCTTGGAAACAATGCCTATCAGCTACTTTTCCAGGTTTTTATATCCAGTCTCAGATGCAGCATCATTATTCCATGAGGCTATTGACATTGTATTCCTTTTGCTTGACCGAACAGATCTTATCGTACATAATACTGTAATTAGGAAGTGTACTTAATTTTTTACCATTATGCTTAATGACCAGAATGCATTTTTCTTATAGGTTTGTGTGAGATGACTGTTCTCTCTTGGACAAGATGCCTCGTACCATAGAGATGACTGCTATAGTTTGTCAAAGTGGTGTGATGACTTTATGTTGCTTTGTTGGAGGAAATGGTATTCCTCTAGCTAGCGCTTGCACTGGAAACACTTGAAGAATCTTCTGTGTAGAAGTACAGTCAGGGGTGGGTTCTAACTTACCTCGCTGCTGGTTCGCTTCCTCCTGCGCCGTGTGGCTGTGCGTGCATTGTGTGCCGCGTGGCCGTGCAACGTGGGCACATGTGCAGTGGTGAAAATTCGCAAAAAATTCCAAAAAAAGCTGAAAACAAGATGGCGGTGCATGCGCAGTGTTGGGGACTCGGCTACTGCGCATGCACAGAAGAAGAAAAAATAGTAAAAAATTAAAAAAATATTTCCCCCCCCAAAAAAAATTCCAAAAAAAAGATGGCGGTGTCCACGGACCGGCACCGACAGAACCGGATCCGTGATGTCACCAGCAGTTTGCTACAGGTTCTATAGAACCGGTGCAAACCGGGAGGAACCCACCTCTGAGTACAGCCCACGGACCGAGTTCTTGTCTGGTTTCTAAAAGAAGTAGAAGGCAATGGGGCAACTTCATTTGACTTTTTAGAAACAGAGATACATTGTTTCATGAACTTGTTCATCAAAATAAAGCACCTTTGGAAGCTTCATACAAGACTGCATATTTAGCGTCCTGTAAATTAGGCAAAGAAAGTGCAAAAGAACTTGTAATACTATAATACCAAAAATAGAAAATAGAACTAGAGTTCTGTATATCTCATTATAAATCTGAAGTAAGCTCTGTGAAATCAACATATTTTTGCTACTTCACAAACTCCACTGAGGAGGGGAATTCAGTCGGCATTAAAGAGAAAATGTTAGGATTGTTAGACAATATATTCTGCTATGACATTTATGGCCCCAGTGAACCATTTCAGTGCACTGCAGTAATTAAAAACTCATTTCACAGAAGCATATTATTCCTTGATTCACAATTATTATGTCTTTCAAGAGCCTCCAGGACCCAAACATTATGAAAACATGACACTTCCTTTATTTGCATGATTCCTAACAAATCTTCAAAGGAGCTGTAAAACCTTTCTGAAACAGGCTGATAAGAATCGTGAATAAAAAAGGGTTGATACAAGCATTTTAAATGACAATAATTAGGCCACAGTGGATGCTTTCAAAGATTTAAGAGTCATGCAAATATATGAGTACATTCCCTCTACTATTAACTAAAGTGCCAGAGCCATGTATTTAGGAGCGAAACTCTACCTTCATTAAAATCTCAAAATCCTAGATCTGTGAAAATTGTTTCATGCTCCCCCCCCTCCTTGCTGATTAAAGCCTATGATCTATTTTCAATCATGTAATATCTAAAAATATGTACTGTCAAATAACTCAATGATCCTGGTATAATGCGCTCAAGCAAATTTGTTGTTTCTGGTGCAATTTATCCATAGTTGACTTTCCAAACCATTAAAGGCCTAAATAGGTTCTGATTTTTTCTTGCTTGTCAGTGTAAGTACAAAATCAACCTATTTTAGCATGGTTAGCTATAGAAAATTCTCAGTGGTTTATTTTTATCAGCTCTCATAACAGTTGTTGGACAGAACAAGCTGGGAGCCAGGGTAGTTTAGTCTGATGGTTCAGAACTTGATCTGGGGAGATGCAGGTTCAAATCTTAAGTGCACCGTTGGACTCACTGTGTGACTTTAGGCAAGCCATTGTAGTTCAACTGCACTTACAATATCCCGCAGGCTGCTACTGTTGAGATAAAATTAGCTAAGTGCTGCTTTGATTTCTCAGAGTAAAGGCAGGATAAATCACCTGTGTAACATTGACTGCAATTAGGTCTTTGTGTAGGTCTAATGCCTCTTTCCTTATACAAGTTGCACAGAACAACAATTTATGTCCTGAAGAATGGCTCTGGAAGCAGAATGTTGACAGCAAGTAATGGGTGTTTGTTAGCGCTGCAAAGTAGTCCAACAAGAACCACAACCAGGAGCACTAACTCTGTCTTTATTGTAAGGTTACATTAATAGAATCCCACAAGTCTGAAATTATTTCTCTCCACCTTTCCATTTATGCTCTGGAAAACTATGGAGGGTCCCTTCTGAAACATTTCCCACACCTTCCCACCTGAGATATCTTTTACACACTGGTTGCATAGTCTTCAGCTCTTCATCCGATTGTCCATGATCATTCCCATGTACTATTAGATCATTTTTGCAAAATATACTACACAAGGTATTTGCCAACTATCACCAAGGGCATGAAACACCCATGTACCAGAAGTCAATCTAGTAACGTTAGCCTATGTCACTTCCATGCTCTTTAATACTTCAGCTTACCCTTTCCTTTCTCCCCCTTCTCCTCTGGTGGATAGACATCTGAACTGCAGTTCTGGATTGCAACCTTCCAATATTTTTACAAAATGTATGGGGTCTTATATGCCGTGTCAGAACATAGACAGCAAAGATTCCACAAAACAAGTCAAGAACATGATCAATTGATTTCTAGCTACTTTAGCAGAACATATTCTACAAGCACAGACCCATATTCATTCACTGTAAAAGGATGTATAGTTGATATAAAGAGATAAAAAGAGAACATCCTTCTCCTCTGGTCAGAAGGACCAAAGAAAATGGGAGATTTCTTTTTTTAAAAAATAAATAAATAATTTTAATTAAAAGTTTACATAAATATATTAAAAAAAAGAAAAGTATTGTAAACTAATTGTGAACCCCCCCCCAAGAAACAGAAAATAAGATAGAAAAAAAGAACAGAAACATAAATATGTACGAGTGTATGTGGAAACTTGCCTGAAGCAGAAAAAAATAGATTTTCCAGTCTACCCCCCTCCCGAAAATGTCCCAAATTGGAAGGAGAGAGTGTGTGCGTGTGTGTGTGTGTGTGTGTGTATGTGTGTTTGTGTGTGTGAGTGTGTATGGTTTATAATCTTACTCTCAGCAGTTATAATTCTAATCAAACTTCTCTCTATGATTTCAACACAATTGTCTTCTTTTTATAACTTCTTTCTAATCATCAAAACTGTAAGTCACAATCATTTTCTTTCTTATACAAAATGTCTATAAGGGGAGAATGGGAGATTCGAAAGAGCCTTTATGGGATAATCTCAGCTTTTCTAATGCTACATTTCCATCTTTGATGAGTGCTGGTTCTCAAAAGCTTTCACACTTTATTTTGATCTTGTACCTTTCTGACTTGTTTTGATTGATCAGTTCCTTTCTCAAAGAAATAAACCTTTGAGTTCATGCAATCGGAATGGATAGGTGTTTCCTTTAGTATTTATAAAGAATAAAAATACTATATACAGAGAATACAAGTATATATTTCATCACAAAAGTCAATATATGGTCCAGAAACATGCTTTAAAATGACATAAAATAAAAACAAAAAAACAAGGTCAATTGCAATCAGGGCATCTGGCAGACCTCAAGAAAAAGTTTTCAGGAACGTTAGTATTGGGACTTATAGAAAATGTGCTAAGTAGTGGATATTTTTGTACATTTTTGTGCATTAAGGAACAAGGTCCAAACTCTATGAAGACATGATCACTGGGTGAATTTAAACATCTGAATCAAACGTGTTCCACAATTTATGTATAAATGTTACACAATAAATCTCTCTGTGTCCTGCCTAGATTTTACATTTGTTTATTTATTCAATTTATACAGCTGATATATGACTCAGGGTGGCATCCATTACCAATAAATAATAAGAAATCCATACAAAACAATATAGAAGACCATTAATAAAACACAGATGCACAAAATTTCAGGAAAAAAACAGATCGAAGAGATCTGACATTGGGAAAAAACCAGGCCTTGGGAGGGTGCACCTCCTGGTGTCTGCCATATAACATTGCCTAAGTGATGGGATCAGCGAAGCATGCCAATCCCTTCAGATTTTACCAGTAGCAGAAACGATCATAGAGAAATAGTCTTGCAAGTAATTTGACCCTGCACTATGGAGAACTTTATAGATCAGAACCAGCATCTTGAATTGCAACCAGAAGTTCAGTGGTAAGCAATATTGCTCATGGAGTAGGCATACTCTATGGGCATTAAAAGACATGCCTATATTTATAGCATCCATGGCGCTGCTTTTTGTACCAACTGCAGCTTTTGAGTAGACAATAAGAGCAGCCCAATGTAGACTACATTGCAGCAATCCAATTGTGAGCTGACTATGGCATGAATGTCGGTGAATCTTGATACCAAAGCAGTCACAAGTAATGCACAAGCTATAGCTGTACAAAGGGCCTTGGAGCTATAGCTGCCCCCTGTTCTTTGCTCATGAACTGTAAGTCTAGGAGGATCCTCAAATTACACACTGGGTCTGTTTGGGCACTGCAATCCTATCTAGAACTAAATATGGAAAGTCTCTGGATCCAGATGGAGCCCACATCCACAACCACTTGATCTTATGAGGTTATAGGCTGAGCCTCTTCTCCTTCATCCAGGTATCTACAGACACAGAGACAGAACTTTGAAGGCACAACTTGAAGGGGAGAGGATTAGATGTACAACTGTGCATCATCAGCATACTGTAGACATCTAAACCCAACTCAGTGGATGATCTCACACAATGGTCCCATGTAAATAGGAGTGGAGAGCAAACTGAACCCAGAGGCACTTTGGAAAACAAGAAATTAGGCTAGATTTCTCCCCCACCTTCAAGATCAACTGGTCCTTTGAATAGAAGAAAATGATCTTGGTTCCCAATGATGTTTATAGTTAGAGCAAAGGAGCAACTTCTCTAAGAGAAGACGAAATTTCAACCATCCAGATTGTGCAGGGTATGGGTGATTTAATTGGGCAACATGCATATTTAAGTTTAAGTCAGTAAAGTTGAATCAAAGTCTATCAAGCAATGGCAAGTAATTTATAACTTAATGGCCATGTGGACAGGGGATTTTTTAGATGCAATGTGTGTTTTATTTCAAAATGTCCTCAGATCATATTTTATTTGAAGCTATCCTGCTCTTTCTGTTGAAGATTTCTACTTTCAGAACAGAGTCGAACCCAAGAATTGTGTAGTATAATCATGTGCAATCATCAAAGCACCATGCATACTAGATGAGACATGTTTGAGACTTCTGATGGATCTAGTTCTCAGAGTCTGATGCACACTTTTGGGGTTTATTTCTTTAGTGCTTGAAATGAACCATGAGTAATACTTTATGTCAGAGGTTCCCAACCTTTCTCAGTTCCCAGCAGCCTTAGTGTCTCAGTAATGTTTCGCAGCACTCTCTATGGCATACAGTTTGGGAACCACAAAACAGAAACAGTGAACTCACAGGGGTGCCATGGGATAGTTTAAATTTTTGAAACATAGCAGTTCTAAGCTAGTAGTTAGCATAGTGTCTGACAGATGTTGAGTATGGCTGCATTTTCTTGAAAATTTAAAATATCCCTGGGGCACTGCAGTGCACGCTGGTCTGTGCTCTTATATTCAGAACTCTGTTCAGTTAACCGTGATTCTAATCTTTCCAAAAAAATAGCTGTGCCAGTTCTTGATGATAACAAAAAGCAGAAGCATATACAATATTCCGATATTCAGACTTTCTTTTTCAAGTGAAGAGAACTGCGAGAAACTGACAAACTAATGTAAAAAGATCTACCTACAAACTTCGGTTCTATACAGAGGGAGGCTTACTTTGAAATTATGTCACATCCTGAAGGGAAAGGTTTCTTGTTGCTCACATAATGTATAAGATTCACATAAGTCTCCATCCTGCTTTCCCCTTTTCTATTGGCCAGCCACCATGAAAATGAGATGAATGAATGGATGTGTGACTGAAGGGAAACGAAAGGGACATTAACTGGGAGTGGATCCATTCACCTGTCCCTAGATGAGACATTACATGGTTTTCTTTGCACATACCAGACTATCTCCAGATTATATTAAAAAGGGTAACTCTATGGCCTTTACTATTTGAGAAAGAAAAACAGTTGCTTATTCTTGTTTTCGCAGTCTTGCAGTTCATAAATTCAGGAGTTCTCATTAAATAAAGTCATTCTGAGTATTGCTCAAAATACGTATATAATACCTACAATTTCTCCCTGCCTCTCTTGATGAAAATTTGGGAGAAATGTGACAATTTTTCTTCTATGATTGAATATCTGCATTTGTACTCATGGATATGGAAGAGGAACTTACCATAAAGAAAAGAAAAGAAGAAAAGAAAAGAAAAGAAAAGAAAAGAAAAGAAAAGAAAAGAAAGGGATGGGATGGGATGGGATGGGATGGAATGGGATGGGATAGAATAGAATGAGCTGGAAGGGACCTTGGAGGTCTTCTAGTCCAGCCCCCTGTTCAAGCAGGGGAACCTATACCATTTTAGATAAGTGACTGTCTAGACTCTTCTTATATTTGTGTGTGTGTGTGTGTGTTCAAGCATGGGTGCATATTTGTGTACTGAATATTTTAATTATGTCACAGAATAGAATTATGTCATAGAATAGCACATAACTGCTTTATTTTTTAGGAAGGACCAAGATCCACAGCTAGGAGAGCTGTTTTCTTGTTGCATTTTATGGAAAGGTTGAAGTATATCTGCTCTGTATTGAATTAGATCCTGTAGTGCTTCACTAATGCTGTTAAGCGATTACAGTAAACAGCAGGGATGAAACAAGGATTCCATCTTTGTATTTGATGTCTCTGCCAGGCAAAAACATCCAGGCCACTCTCATCTTTTCCTTCCCTCCTTTATATACTGTAGCTTTTTGAATGGGATCAGGAAACAATAGCTTAAACTGGGTAAAAAGAATTAAATTAAGTGGAACAAAAATAGTAAACTGGAACCTGTTTTTTGTTTTAGCTCCAGATTACACGATGCAGTACATTGATCAATAATGAAAGCCACATGTTTTTCCTGAGGTGTTTTTCCCCTTCTGAGACTGAATTCAGATAACAAGCTTTTACTTATTTTATTCACTTCATGCAGCCTTCTTTAGGGCTTATGTGACATGCTGTGTACATGATATGAAATTGGATTGCTTCTACAAATAGACACATGGAGGCCCCTAGTAGAGGAATAAAACAATTTTTATGTAGATACAATTGTCGGTTCAAATTGTAAATTTTAAAACTCATTTATCCTTTGGACAGTTAAATAATGGGAAAGGCCACTGGGGTCATCTGAACAGCTGACTGGATTTTAGGATTGGGTATCACACTATATAATATGGAAATGCATTATTATGCAAATCTATCCTAAAATTGTTGTTTTCACTTAAAGAAACAATGATTCTACAAAGTGGGGGAGTAGCATTTCTTTGTCTTTTCTGCTTATATTTTTGTTCATTTGAAATACTTTTTTATTCTGCAGGAATATAACATATTAAAAAAAAATATCTCTAGGAACCTCCATTGCAACCTGCCGATTTTCTTGTTTATTTTTAAAGCTTTCTCCATGAGAACACGAAGTATTCTTTCTTTCCACTTCCATTCCTACTCCCCTCCTCCATTTCCTCTTTTGCTTGGTTTCCCTCTCTTCTTCTTCCATTGTTTTGCAGATATGCAGAAAGATAAAATGATGATTAAAAATGCTGATCATGACCATCTGATTGTGTGCCCTCTACACTGTCGGTCCGCTATTGGGTATCAAAGCTGTATCATCAATGTTCTTTGAAGACTAAGCAGGTTGGACATGCAATTTAGATGAAAAACAATTACTTTGTGTTAGCTTGCTTTTGGCAAGAGTAGTGGGGCTCGTCTGGGAGATGGGAAACAAAAGTCACTCTTCATCTTCATGAATTTCAAATGAGGGGAAAAGAGAGAAAGCAGGCAGAGAGTGTCATCTGCCAGGAGTCATTCCATATCACCTTCCTCTAACTAGCTGCTTCCTCAAAGGAATACGCATTGCCTCTGTCACAGACTGCAGGGGAAGAGCATTTATTTCATCTTCTGGAAGACAGATAATGCTAATCATTTTATCATAAGAATATCTTAGTAGTCACCTTTGTCAGGGTATTTACATTTTAAAAGGCAACCACAACTGGGACTAAATTCATCATTCAAAAGCAAAAGGGTTTTGTTCAACTCTGAACGCACAAATGTCACATTTATAAAAACACAGAAGCTGGTTTGGGGCGAACTAGAGGGTAAACACGAGCGGGGTGGGGAGGCAGTGTAGGAAGGAAGCCAGAGGTGGGCTTCACATAATTTAACAACCGGTTTGCCTAATGCAGAACCGAAAATGTGAGCACGCGTGTATGCCTTCTGCGCTTGCGCGCGGCTTCCAGCATACCTTCTCGGACAGCCGCAGTGAGTAGAGCGGGCGAGGCGCGGAAATCAGCTGGGCTGCATGGGCAGGGCAAGCGAGCCAGAGAGTGATATATATAGGACGGCATAGCACCGGGGCGGGGGGGGGGGGCGGGCCCAACCGGTGGTCGAAACTACCGGTATGGGTGAACCGGTCCGAACCGGCAGCAGCCCACTTCTGAAGGAAGCCTTCCTTGTGGACATTAGTAGTTCTTCATTTTGTTTGTTTTCTTTTTTGTTTCCTTAAAGGCATCACCTTTCAGAGGATTATTTGCCCCAGCTAGCCAACTAGCTAGCACTAAACACTAAATCTTTTCTGAAGTTGGACCATGTTGCAGAGGAAATGTTCTCCTCAGATGTTACGTTGTGTTTGGCTGTAGCCTACTAAATAACATTTCTCAATAACATAATATAAGGGTATACTGAATATGCACTGAATATAGGACAAGAACAATTATAATTTCATTACGGATTGCTTCAACAAAATATGTATATATCAACGTAAGATGGGTTTTGCAGAAGATGCAGAGTTCAGAAGGGATATACTACTGTGGATCTCAACCAAATGCTTGAACCTCCCTGTTGAAACCAGTACCCTATAGGGCACGTCTTCAGTGACTTCATTGTTTTTAATCAACAATAAAGTCATTGGGTTTTTTAATAAACAATAAAGTCATTGCCACATTAACCTATCGGGTCCACTACAGGAAAGTATACTCAAAACAGAGCCTCCAATCCTATTACAGACAGAGCCAACATTTGCCTTCTCAGAAACACATTAGTGGTTTTCCTTAACCTGTTAATAGGTTTTCTTGCAGGTTGAATTCCTTTCAGCATTACTGTTCCATCCACCTGTGTAAGATGTACGTCTTTGAAACTTTGACCCATTCACTAAGCAAATATTGTTATTTCAGTGTGAATAGCTTTGATTTTACCAGTGTCGGCAGGCAATTTCAGCTCTTTGTGTGGGTTTTTGTCTTCTTCCTACTTTGCTATCTTCACCCTGTTTCAAAAACAGCTACAATGCAGGCTATAAACCTCTATTGTGCTATAATTCTGAGATCGGCCAAAGAACTCAGTGCTTTTAGACACAATGAAGGTTCAGTGAATATGTGGTGTGAATAAGTTTCTTCATTTCCACCTATTTAGCTCAACAAAAGGATCAGTATGTAGGGGCCTCTACAACAAAAAATTGCTTCTTGGTGCCGGTCCGTGGGCGCCGCCATCTTTTTTTGTGATTTTTTTGCGAGTTTTTTTACTGTTTGGAAGGTTTTTCCTCTTCTGCTGCTTGAAAAAGGGCCCTCCCGCCTGCCCCTGGGTTTATACTGACCTTTATTCCTTCACCCGAAGCACAGCTGATCAGCTCCTCAGCTGTGTTTCGGGCTGATTGAAGCTACTGAGCATGTGCGGAAGCCAAATTGCCCGAGGGAACGCACGCGCGCGAGCGGAGGGAGCGCGCACGCGCAAAACGTCGCGATGCGAACCGGTGGGGAAGGTAAGTGGAACCCACCCCTGATACATACATACATACATGCATACGCACGCACACACGCACACACACACACACACACACACACACACACACACACACACACACACCCCTAATCTTAGTACAAAGCGCTTACAGCAGAGAACTTAAGAAACCAATAACAAATGGAAGACGGTGGTTGGAGGAGGACCTTTGAAAGATTTTTTCTAATGTGCCAGTTTTTTGTAACTTTTTAAATAATATTGATTAGCGAACTGCATTGCAGAATTCAGGGAAGTGTGGATTTCAAAAAATAATTAACTTGAAATAAGTTTGTATCACTTGCCATTTAAATGAATCCCCCTTTCCCTGCCATTCTTATTAGCAGCAGTCAGAAGCTAAATGATCAGATCTCTAGATTGAATGATTACTTTGTAATAGATACTCATGTTGGGCACAATTAGTTGACATTAAGACTCTTGTGACTCATTGTTTTCAGCAGAGAGAACGGAAAAAACCCAACCAATCTGGAGCTCAACAGTTCCCTTTCAATTCAATAGGATAAAAATGGTTTAATTGGGCCTTCATGACAATTAGATGTAACAAATATATCGATGAAAGGGTGCTATGTCAATAACATTGGCTTCTTTCCTGCCAGGAAGAAGCCACATTAAAAACCAGTTTTGCTACTTTAAGCTGTGGCAATATACAGTAAGTCAAGGTAAAGAACTTTTTCTTCTGCAAGTAGAAAAGATGACTAGAAAAGAATCTATAAGATATTCAGCACAACAATAATATTTAGGTGCTTTTTAAAAATATATAAAAAAAAGTAAATGGCCCTGGACTTGAAAGAAAGTTCTGCAGAAAAATTGACTCCCACATATATTTTCAATGTTATCTTAATTGCAGTTCCCATAAAGCATTTTCACAAGAACAGTTGCTATTTCTGTGATTGGCAAAATCTTAAATAGTCTTCAATTCTAAAAAGCAAATTCTAAAAGAGAGAAGGCATTTTTAATTTTAAGGTGTCAAATGATTGGATCTGTTGTGATATGGCAGGGGTGTCAAACTCGTGTCGTCATGGGGTCATCACATGATGTATCGTGACTTTTTCCCCCTTCACTAAACCGGGCATGGGTGTGGCCAACGCGTGATGCATCTGGCCCGCAGGTCGTGAGTTTGAAACCCTTGTAATATGGCATTACTTACAAAAGCTGAACAGAAAAATGTTTATATAACAAAAGGCTTGTTTTTTTGGAGGGAGAATATACTCAAAATGGCCACACAGACTTCTTAATTCAGTGGCTGAAATAATTAGAATTAGCACAGTTCCTGGCTTGGATCTCCCTTCCTTTTTCCTTCCTGCTCTTCCTGGATATTTTGAATTTTAAATGAAGCCTTATTTTAACACAACACTCATGTCTTACATTGTAATGAAAGTAGCTGAAAAGAAGCAGCTGCATAAACGGTTGATGGAAATTGATTTGACCGTCACTGAATTAGAGTTACTCTGGGTTCAGATTATATGATAAACTGCAGGAAGTCAAAATCACTTTGGAAACTACTACACCTGTGATGGCGAACCTATGGCACGCGTGCCAGAGGTGGCACACAGAGCCCTCTCTGTGGGCACGTGCGCCATTGCCAGCTGCTCTTCCGGGTTCTGGGGTATGCATGCGCGCTAGACAGGTGGTCCGGCGTGTATGCACACTGGCCAGCTGCTCTCTTCCGGGTTCCGATGCTCCGGCACGTGCGTGCGCGCTCCAGTTTTGGCACTCAGTGCCAAAAAGGTTAGCCATCACTGTACTAGACCTTTAGCAGCCTTCATGGAGCAAAAGGCTGTAGGGATCAGTAGGTAAAAAGAAAACTAGCCTTATTCTTATAATATAAACAATGGTTTAGCATTATCATGAATGGGTTCACACACTATACTCAGCCATAAACATGCTCCTTATGCCTTAGCATAGCATAGAATGGAGCTATTCTGGCATAGCATAGAATGGAACATAGATCACTTGGGATATGCCTTACTGAGACACTTTATTACAGATCCTATAGCAGGGGTGTCAAACTCGATTTCATTGAGGGCTGCAACAGGGTTGTGTTTGACCTCGGGGGAGCTGGGGAGGCATGGCCAGGAGGCATGGCCAGCTTGACATCACTTGTGTCAGGGGCACCTGTGGTGGCCCAAGTGCTCTGCCAGCGGAAACGGGCTCCCGAGCTCTGTTTTCGGCTGCGACAGCCTCCTGCAACCCTCTGCCAGCGAAAACGGAGCTCGGGCGGGCTGCGGGCAGCCCTCCTGAGCTCCGTTTTCGCTGGAAGAGGCACCACAGGCTAGTCCTTTGCTGTTTCCAGGGCAGCCCCGCAGGCCAGATCTAAGCACCCCATGGGCTGGATCCAGCCCACGGGTCTTGAGTTTGATACCCCTGTCCTACAGCAATGATAACAACAGAATAACAGACTAACAAGAATTGAAGGGACCTTGGAGCTGTTTTACTTCAACCCCTGCTCAAGCAGGAAACATCTTGACATGAAGAGGACTCTCCACAAAGAATAGGCAAGGTCCATATGCCCTGGTAAGGGTGTTGCCCATTAATCAGCAAAGAGCCCTGCCAGGCAGTGAAACAATGTGATACATTTGTTCATCTTCACTCTTTAGAAGCATGTTGCTATTTCACATTATGAATTTGCTGTAAAGAGGTACTTTGCTGGTTAAAATGAAATGCCTAAGGAAGAAAACATAGCTTCAACAAATTTACAGAAAGACTAGAACACCCCATAGCTTTCTATCTTTGAAATTCATCCATTGTGTCTACACATCTCTTACTATGATGCTTTTTGTGTGGGTCAGTGCACCACATATACCTCAGAGGTGGTAGATTGCAGTAAATAGTAATGTAAGTAACAATATACAAGATAGTTATGGGATAGAGATCCTTCAGTTCCATCTGTGACACGCTAGCCAAAATGTTTCCAAATACTATCCTTACAATCAGAAGGGAATATTAATTGTAGTATGGTACTATTACAATCCTTTTCTATCTTATTAAAAATCACTATAACCATCATCTTATTTGATTTCCTCAAAGTCCTTCCTTCCTTCCTTCCTTCCTTCCTTCCTTCCTTCCTTCCTTCCTTCCTTCCTTCCTTCCTTCCTTCCTT
>QLTV01003771.1:480027-496201 GCA_003457575.1 Thermophis baileyi | reverse complement strand
TTTTAGCTGTGAGTCTAGGAGGACACCCAAATTGCGAGCCCGTTCTGAGGGGGACAGTTTCCCCCCCCCAGAACCGATGGACAGTCGACATAGTCTTTGGGAGGCAATACCCACAGCCACTCGGTCTTGTCTGGGTTAAGTCTGAGCCTGTTAACTCCCATCCTCACAGCCTCCAGGCACCGGCACATCACGTCTACCGCTTCACTGAACTGACGCGGGGTGGAGATGTACAACTGGGTATCATCAGCATATTGCTGATACCTCACCCCGCATCGTCGGATGATCTCACCCAGCGGTTTCATGTAGATAAAGATGTAAGGATGGTGCCCTTATCTGAATATGTTTTGTCCTGTTTTTGGTAGATATGTGCCCATTTTATTTTCATAAGCTGACATGTTGTGCCTTGATGTGGTCAGTCAATTAATCAACCAATAATTAACTAGCATATTCGTAACAAATATGCCCATTGGTTCACAAAAAAATGGTGATCTCTGAAAATACCACAATGTAACAAAATGATCCCACACTTAAATCTGCTTCAAAAGTGTGTTTTACTTATAGAAAAACATGTATTTTTCTTGGAAGCAAGAGTAATGCTTTATTTTAAGGGGAAAAGATGCTTAATTTACAATATTTTATTCATATTTCTAGGTTACTAGGATATGGTGGTTTAGTAAAAAGGGGGAGAAATTGGAAGAAACAACATTGCAAATTACTCTGCAGACCTTCAAAACAAAAGTTTTTTTTAATATGGAACCTTCTAGATTTGCTGTGAAGTTTCTGAGGAAGGCTTTTCTACAGGTGTTTGATGTTGGCTTAAGGGAGCTATATTACATTTTTTTTGAGGTTAAAGGAGGGCAAGAGTTCTCTACTAAGGCTATTCTGGCTTTAAAATTTGGATGGGGAAAACTGTCTTTTTTGGTTGTGGAATTCTCTGTGGATACATGTGAACTAGAAGCATTTTTGCATTAACTACATGGAGGACCATTTCATACTTTCAAAGCATTTTGTGTCATATTCTACTTTGGCTCTTCAACGTAGCTTTGAAAAGATGGTTCTAAAACAGCTTTAGTATTTTTGATTCTCCATCGTGGGTGGAGTTATCATCCAGGATGGGTTGACCTCGTCCAATCATCCGAGGACTGAGTCTGTGAATTTGAATTTAGGGGTCCGCCTTGCCCATAATCCCCAGTTACGACTCAGTCCTCAGAGAGGTTGGACGTGGCTTCATCCCTTGCTGGATTGCTTAACTCTTACCTTTTCACAGTGAGTCTTCTTCTGCTGTCACAAGCCTTTATTATCAGCAGCCACAGGCACCCGCCCATAACATTGGCTACTGTGCCTGGATCTGCCCATGTCACTAGTGGCATTGAGCCACAGGGGGCCTTTCCCTCGGCTCTGCCACGGGGGTTTGGCTCTCCCCCCCCCACTCCATTGGGGGTTATTAATCCATCACGGATTGACACATCTCTGGGCAGCAAGGTGGTCTAGAGAGCTTCCGCGCTCTCCCCCTCCCAATCAATGAGCCTCTGGGAGGTTGGTGATTAAGGATTTCTGCGCTTCAGGGCATTCGAACTGATCTCCTGTCTCCTGCCCAGCGCGATCGCCTCTGCTGCGATCTGACCACCATTTTCATCACCTATTGGCTGCAGCCGGCAGGTCGAGAGCTCGCATTTCTCCCCCTCACAGCTGATCGTCGCTCTGTTTTGTGCTCCAAGCCTTTTAATGGACTGCTGTGTGCCTTAGAGGCTTCCTCTGAGCCGCGCTCATCACGGAGGCTAGTTTCGGCACAGTTTGACTTTGGAGGCTGCCCTTGAGATTCGGTGCCCATTTTGCTGAGGGAAAAGGGTGCAAAATGAAGGGAGACCGTTTTTTCGCCATTTTTGCTGCTGTGTGTAGCTCCGGCGGCCATTTTGGTTGAGGGAATTTTCCCGACGGCCATTTTGAGGCCATCTTCAGACCATAGGCCTCCCTTTGCTGCTGTTTGTAGCTCCGGTGGCCATTTTTGTTAAGGGAATTTCCCGGCGGCCATTTTGAAGCCACTTTGGCCCACAGGCCTCCCTTTTGCTGCTGTTTGTAGCCCCGGTGGCCATTTTTCTTGAGGGAAATTTCCGGCGGCCATTTTGGAGCCATTTTAGGCCCAAAGGCCTCCTTGTGAGCTAGGCCGGAATAATTGACTGCTATTTCAAGGGCTGATCTATTGCACTCTCGACCGGGGAAGTCAGGTGCTTCCCTTCATTGGCTTTTCAGGGGCTTCTAGTTGATTTATTCATCAGTCCCCTTCATTGCCGGCCAACATGACTGCCAAGCCCACCAAGTCGGGCAAGAGCAAGTCCAAATCAGGATCTCCTCCCAGAGACGAGGAGCAGCCGAGCACTTCCAGGGGTTCAGAGGCTAGGCGGGAGGACAGGTCCCATCCCAACCGGTCTAAAGCGGCCGAACGGGACATGAGGCACCACGGCACAGCAATTCAAAGTATATGTGCCCAGTCTGATGTCAACAGAGCCAGACAACAACTCTCTCGCCCCTCTGAAGGGGCCTTAGTGGCCTTGCGGGCAGATCGCCTCTCCCTGGACCATGCACAGATCGATCTGTCCTCCACTAATATCTGGGGCGGACCGGACCCTTCGAGTGCTTGTTTGGCCCCCCAACAGCCATTACCGCTGCAAATTGGGGCCCCACCTGCCGGCTCTGGAAATGCACCTCCGTCCACAGTGCTCCCTATGGACCCGGCGTCATTCCAGGCCTTCATGTCAGCTGCCATAGAGCAGGGCATTGCTGCGGGCCTTGCTCGGGCTCAGCACCGCCCGGCTGGGCGTCCTGCGGCCACTTGTATGGGCCTAGGGCCTTCTGGCCCCGGCCACACATCTGTTAGCCGTGATTTGCCCAGAGATTCTTCAGAGGAGGACGGCTCTCTGGCATCTGAGGGAGACGGCCAGCTGGAAGTGGACCTATCAGAGGACGAAGGGTTCGCTACGGAGCCTCCCACTTCCTCCTGTTCAACCCGGGGCTCTTCAGCTCCCTCCTCTACAAGGCCAAGCTGGCCGCTGGATTTGAAGATCCGCCTACGGCTTCCACTTCCACGTCTGCTCCCCATGATCCACTATTTGCAGAGCTGGCTCAAGAGCTGGAGTTGGTTCCAGCTCCTTCTCTGTTTGTGGACATTGTCAGGCGCCAATGGGCTTCCCCAGCTTCGGGGCCCCTGCCTTCAGCGGCGGACCGACGTTTCTTCAACGTTGCCATGTCGCTTGGCGACCTACTACAGCTTCCTTCTGTCGACGCTCCCGTGACGGCCTTGTATTCTCCTACTTCTATCCCTGGAGATTCGGAGGAGCTCCTTCGTGCCGAGGATCGCCGCTCGGAGCAGGCACTCTGTAAAGTTTATCTTGCAGCTGCCTGGGCCGTACGGGCATCGGTGACCACCTCATTTTTCAATCGGTCCTCGCTGATCTGGCTACAGCAGTTGCAAGAACACATTTCCCCATCTGATTTGAGGGCTCACCAGGACTTCACTAAGTTGATGGCTGCTGCCCAGTTTTCGGCGGATGCCACCCTTCAGGTCTCAAAGTTTGCCTTCAAGGCCATTGCCGCCTCCGTGGTCTCCCGCAGGCTTCAGTGGCTGCGACTGTGGCAGGCAAATGTCCGCCATAAGTGGCGCTTGGCATCTGCTCCCTTCCAGGGCTCGCAATTATCTGGAGATGCACTGGACCCCATTCTCATGGAGTCCAAGGACCACGGGAAGGTCTTACCTTCGCTTTCCCAGCGGGGCAGCGTCAGATCCACTCCTTACCCCCGTCGTTCCTTTCGTGCTCCCGATCAGGTCTCTTCCTTTCCCCGGGGGCAAGGTCAGTATGGGTGGAGACCTCGATCCTTTCGGGACGGATCGGCCCGGGGTAGGTTCTCAAAGCATCCCTTCCGTGGCAGTGGGGGCCGCCCCTTCAGAAGAGGCAAGTAACTCATTGCCTGATCCTCCCATCGGGGGTCGCCTGGCCCTCTTTGCCACCAGGTGGGAGGCCATCACTCAGGACAGGTGGGTCCTAGATACCATTTCCAATGGTTTGCATCTTGAATTTCTCTCCCTTCCCCAGAGGTTTTTTCTTCGATGTCCGATGTCTAGGGACCCCTCCAAACACCATCTCATGACCTCCGCCATACAGCACCTGCTGGACATCTGAGCCATCCAGCAGGTGCCGCCAGAAGAGATGGAGCGGGGGTTTTACTCCATTTTGTTTCTGGTCCCTAAAACCTCGGGGGAATGGAGGGCAATTTTGGATCTAAAATTTTTGAACCACTACCTTAAGTACCGGCAGTTCAAAATGCATTCGCTCAGGTCCATCCTGTTGTGCATTCACCAAGGGGACTTCCTGTCATCTCTGGATCTAACTGAAGCCTACCTGCATGTCCCTATCCACGCAGACCACCAGCAGTACCTCCGGTTCTGCTATGGGGGTAGGCACTTTCAGTACAGGGCCCTTCCATTTGGCCTGTCCTCAGCTCCCCGCATTTTCACTAAGTTGCTGGCGGTGGTGGCTGCCCACTTATGGGCTCAACCTGTGCATGTCCACTGTTATCTGGACGATTTGTTAATTCTGGCGCAGTCCCATCAACAAGCGCTATCCCATCTCCAGATAACAATCCAGGTACTGCATCATCACGGGTTCTTGGTCAACCTGGCCAAGAGTCATCTGGTCCCGGCTCGCTCCCTGGTCCACCTCGGTGCTCTGATTAACACCTTGGAATGCCGAGTCTTCCTTTCCCGGGAAAGGCAGGATAGCATCAGGGAGCTCTCTAGTCAGGTACAACAGCTGCAGTCTGTCCCTGTTTCCCTGCTGTCCACTCTCCTGGGGAAGATGATCTAGGCCATCGACATCGTCCCTTGGGCTAGGCTGCATTCCAGGGACCTCCAGTGGTACCTCCTGCCCTATCAGAGGGCGGGTCGGGCCACTTCTCTGGTTAGGCTTGTTGTGCCCCCTGGCGTTCGAGGTTCACTGTCCTGGTGGCTGTCGCCGGCTCTATCCAGGGGGTGTCTCTTTCAGGAGCCTGATCGCATCACGGTTACCTCTGATGCAAGTCTCTTTGGCTGGGGTGCCCATTGCCAGGGGTCTTTTGCTCAGGGGAGGTGGTCCCCTTGTGAGGCTACAAGCCCCATTAATCTCCTAGAGCTTCAGGCCATTCATTTGGCTCTCCGTCATTTTCTCCCGCAGCTGTCCGGCCATCACGTCATGGTTCTAACGGACAACGTGACGGCCAAGGCGCACGTAAGCAGGCGGGGGGCACTCGTTCCAGGACCCTGATGCAGGAGGCCATGGCCCTGGGCCTTTGGGTGGAGCAGAACCTTCTCTCCCTATTGGCGGATCACATTTCCGGGGTTGCCAATGTCCAGGCGGACTGCCTCAGCCGCATTACCATCGACCCGGCGGAGTGGCGGCTGCACCCGTCCATTTTCAGGGACCTGGTCCAGATTTTTGGTCTTCCGGCCGTCGACCTGTTTGCAACCCCGGACAATACTCAGCTTCCTCGCTTCCTGTCGAGGTTCCCGTCACACGGAGCAGAAGCCTGCAATGCTCTTTGCGTTCCCTGGCCGAGGGAGTTGCTCTATGCCTTCCCTCCCATTCCGATGATCCCCAGGGTCATCCAGAAACTCCTGACCGAGCGGGCAGAGCTTGTCTTGATAGCCCCGCACTGGCCCAGGAGGCCGTGGTTCACCGAGCTCCGGACCTTATCGGTGGCACCGCCTTGGCAGTTCCCTGTCTTCCGGTCATCGCTCAGCCAGGGGGGCTTCTCCCATCCGGACCCGGGTTGGCTCCACCTGACCGCCTGGCGGTTGAGCGGGGCATCTTGAGCCTTCAACAGTTCTCCGACAGAGCCATTGAGACCATGTTGGCTTCTCGGAGACAGTCTATGGTCCGTATTTATGCCCCCACCTGGAAGGCCTTCAACCTCTGGTGTGCTAAGGTGGGTTGTTCCCCTGTCCAGGTTCCCATTCCGAAGTTGATTGATTTTCTGCAGGAGGGTTTGGACAAGGGTCTGTCCCCTAATACCCTTAGGAGGCAGTTGGCTGCACTGTCTTCAGTGCTGGCCTACGGTCAGTCGGGTTCCTTGGCCAGGTCCCGGCCATTCGACAGTTCCTCAGAGGCACCGCCAATTTGCGACCTCCTGTGGTCCACCGTTTTCCCACGTGGGACCTCCCTAAAGTGTTGGAGACGCTCACCAGGCAGCCCTATGAGCCGCTACGGTCTGCCTCCTTGCACCACCTTTCTTATAAAGTGTCTTTTTTGGTGGCTATTACCTCGGCCCACCGCATTTCCGAACTGGCGGCCCTTTCGGTATGCAGGGACCTCTGCGTGTTCCACAGTGACAGGGTGGTCCTTCGCTTAGACCCAGCTTTCGTGCCAAAGGTTAATACCCGATTCCATCAGACGCAGGAGCTGGTTTTGCCGAGTTTTTGTCCACGCCCCTCGCGTCCGCTGGGGTGTAAGTGGAGTACTCTGGACGTCCGGAGAGCCCTCCGGATTTATATTGAGCGGACTGCGGATTTTCGCAGATCAGAGTCTTTGTTCATCGCCTTCGTCCCCGCTTCCTTGGGTCAGAAGGTGTCGTCGTCTACCATTGGTCGGTGGCTTCGAGGTACCATCGCAGCGGCCTATGACGCCTCGGGGATCTCCCGTCCGGCGTGGATAACGGCCCACTCTATGTGAAGTGCGGCGACTTCAGCGGCGTGGGCGACCCAGGCGTCGCTGGAGGAGGTGTGCCGGGCGGCCACTTGGGCATCGCCCTCCCAGTTCATCCGCCATTATCGGATTGATGCCTACGCCTCGGCGGACGCTGCCTTTGGACGCCGTGTTTTGCAACGGGTGTTGGACGATGTGTGATTTGAGCCCTGTTTTTCTTCCCTCCCTGGGACTGACAGCTTGGGTATGTCCCATCCTGGATGATAACTCCACCCACGATGGAGAAGGGGCGTTGGTATTTACCTGATACACCTCTTCTCGTCGGGGTGTGGAGTTATCATCCAGTCCCACCCAGGGTCAGGGCTCCAGTTGTTCATTGCTGTGTGTTTCTCCTTTCCTTTTGACTGACTACTTTGCGATTGTGGCCACGTTGAGTCTGTTTGAATTTTTTGCCTGTCTACCACGTTGGTGTCTTCAGCTTCGTCGCAACTGGGGATTATGGGCAAGGCGGACCCCTAAATTCAAATTCACAGACTCAGTCCTCAGATGATTGGACGAGGTCAACCCATCCTGGATGATAACTCCACACCCTGACGAGAAGAGGCGTATCAGGTAAGTACCAACGCCCCTTTTCATACATTGCATGCAGTGTTATATTACAGCAATAGGTTCTTTAAATTTATTTGAATTGTAACTCTGATCTTTCACTGTTGGTTATGAAAGCTAAGGAATTGAGTTGAACAACATCTGGAGGACACAGGTTGTCAGTTCCTATTATTCACACACAATGTATTGAAGAAGCAGAAGAAAATCAATCTGCCTGTTAAAGACCCAGGCATCTGCTAAGATGAGAAGAAAATATTAGTAACTGGCTGAGCAGTTCTTATCTCAGAAATATCTTTAAAGCCTTTGGGCAGTAGAATAATGTCCTCAGACAACACCTAGAATAATGTCCTCAGACAACAACTAAGATAAATAGAGTATGACAGTTCAAATTAAAACTGCAGATCCAATTTGTAATGTTGGAGAAGAATGCTTATATAAGTAAGTGTTTTGGAGGTTGTCAGATTCTGGATGGGAAGGAATAGGTTCAAATGCAATTCTAGCATCATACCATCTTTTGTTTTGGAGGTTGTGCTCTTTGAACTTGGGCTCCTCTTGAACTCCCCACTCTGCTGAAATAATAGGTAAAAGCTATGTCCAGGAAGGCCATTGGTCAGCCTCAAATGGTATGCCAACTTCAGCCTTGATAGCCCAGGGGATATTGAACATTGAGTGATCCTGAATTAATTACTCTAATTCACTTTTAAGATGTACATGTGTTGTGGCTGCTCTTGAAGGTCACCTGAAAATCTTACAATGTAAAATACAGAGGCCATATGTTCACTGAATAGTCTTTCTACTGCCATGTTACATCATGAAAAGAATGAAATTTTATTTAATGAAAAAAGGACTAGGGGTGATGTGATAGCAGTGTTTGAGGGGCTACATAAAGAAGACAGGGTAAACTTATTCTCCAAAGCACATGAAGGCAGGACAAGAAGCAATGGAGGGAAACATATCAAGGGGACATCCAACCTAGAACTAAGGAGAATGTCTTGACAGTGAATAATTCATCAGTGGAATGTCCTGCCTCCAAAAGTTGTGAGTGCTCCAACACTGGAGGTTTTTTAAGAAGGGATTGGACAACCATTTGTCTGAAACATATAGGGTTTTCTGTTTAAGCAGGGGATTGGACTAGAAGACCCCCAAGTTCCATTCCAACCCTGTTACAGTTATTATCATTGCTGCAGGATTGGCAGTGATTGCCAATATCTTCTTAAATACAACTCAGCATTCCAGTTATTACTGAGGTAGTCTATATGGCTAAAGGTCAGGGTATCCTTGAGATCATCTATCTTGCATAGATCCAGTTTCTCTAATCCAGAGCAGAGAGTATGCCTGATGAAGATTCTCTTGTCTTGATGGGTTTATCAGGGATGTGTGAAAGTTGGCATTCTCCTGGGAGGGTCTTTTCATCTGGAAGGGCTTGCCACTTTTAGGGGTTCTAAAAATTCTTAAAACCTGGCTATTCCAGAAGGCCATTGGGATTTAAGAACTGTGGAATACTTCACAACTAGAATGCAATGATTACAGTTAAGGTTAACTGAAGTATAACTGTAATTATATATTGTGTTATTTTAATGTATATGGTCTATTATTGTTGTATTTCACTCTGGCTGTTCTCCAGCACATACTTAGAATTGTTTGACTGCAGTAGTCTATAAATTAATAAATAAATAAAAATAAGAATTTCTGTGTATTAGATAGCATACAGATCATTTTAATAAACATCAAAATAATAAAATGACACTTTATCTAGAATTGTACTACATGAGCATCATTGTTAACAAAACAGCTAATTGCCTATACAAGTTATATTTTGTAGTTTGGTTGATTACCTGGATATTTTGAATCAAAGTCTTCAAACTTTATTATTCCAATATCATTTATTATGGTTTTGGAAATCTTACATAGCAATCTTTGATAAATCTGCAGAATACCTAGAATGGAAAAAAAAGTAGATGAACACTTCACAGCTCACAGGATTGTTAAAAAACAAAAAACAAAAACCCTGACTCATTTCTATCTTGCTATTTCCCCCTTAGGCTCAGGAAATAATTCCTTCATTTACTAGTGCTTTACAGAATCCTTTTACATTTTTTTTTCTCTGAACTTTAATATGCAATATCTATGAGTTGTAATTCATAAGCAGGTGTTTTAAATCTCTACTTTGCTCTTATTCTGACATGAAATAGTGGAGTGAGTAATGCAAATGACATAATTGAAGTTTCTAGCAAATGTGGAGCTTTTGAAGAGTTTCTGCTAAAGGTGTTATGACCTTACCTTTTAGCTAACATTACCTTTTCTCTTCTTGGGGAAGAGAAAAAGAGAAATGACTTGATACATATTCCAGATGTGCTAAAAAATTTCACGGGCAAATATTTTTATTATAAATGGAACATGATTTTAAGGTACCTTGGAAAATTCTTTAAAAGATTGAGAAAAACTAGTATTTTTTAAAATGCTGGTTGTTGTTATATATGGCTCGAAAGCAGTGACTCAAACTTCTATTATTAGGCCAAATTACATGAAAATTATTTTGTGTCTCTCACATGTCTTTTTGCATTCATTAAAAAGCTGTCTTATGGATGCCAGTTTAATTCCATCTTTCTTTCAAGTGGCAATTGTTGGACCAGTACATTTTCTTTGCTTGAGTGAAGAATAAATTCTTTTGTTCTCTTAAATACTGTATTCTCATTGCCGGGAAATTACTGAATTTACTACTGATGAAAAAAATCTGTCCTAACAAATGTCTCTTAATTAGACGTGATTTAAGTTACCATGACTTTTTGCATCTTTTGAAACCTAGTTGGCGTTCCACTCTTAATATTAACTGAAGCATCTCACTAATTCATTACTTATTCAGGCATTTCTATTGCAAAATTCAGTATTCACAGCTGTCACCAGTTAAAATCCAAAATATTATAATGTCCAAGCCTAATATCAATATACCAGGTCATACGCTGAACCTAAGAGATTATTTGGGCCAAAATCAGTGCCAAAAATATAGCCACCACCCACCTAACCAATTTGTATCAGGGGTGAAATCCAGCAGTTTCTGACAGGTTCTGGAGAACCGGTAGTGGAAATTTTGAGTAGTTCGGAGAACCGGTAGCGGAAATTTTGAGTAGTTCGGAGAACCAGCAAATACTACCTCTGGCTGGCCCCAGAGTGGGGTGGGAATGGAGATTTTGCAATATCCTTCCCCCTGGAATGGGGAGGGAATGGGGATTTTGCAGTATCCTTCCCCTGGAGTGGGGTGGGAATGGAGATTTTGCAGTATTCTTCCCCTGGAGTGGGGAGCGAATGGAGATTTTACAGTATCCTTCCCCTGCCATGCCCACCAAGCCACGCCCACCAAGCCACACCACGNGTAGGGAGGGAATGGAGATTTTCCAGTATCCTTCCCCTGCCATGCCCACCAAGCCACGCCCACCAAGCCACACCACGCCCACCAAGCCACGCCCACAGAACCGGTAGTAAAAAAAATGAATTTCACCACTGATTTGTATCAAAGTCATACAGAGTGAAGGACAATTATAGTGTCAAAAAAGGGCAAGGTACATAAAATAACATATACATTGGGCAAAATTGGCTGTGCTTTGTTGAGTGTGCTGTATAATAGCAAAATATTAATCTGGTCATATATAAGCTATATTTGACTTCTGAAAAAAATACTATAGAATTGTAACCTGTGCTTTACCCACCGACACCGACAATCACACACATGCACAGCTAAACATTATGATTATTGTAAAAAAATCCTATTTATACAGTCTTCAGAGTCTTATTAAGCTACTCTTTTAGGCAAAGAGAAATATTGGATAATTTTCAGACTCAGAATTCCAGTTTTTCACTGTGGTTTTACATGGTGAAAAGAGTCACCATAAATAGGCAGAAAATGATCAGGAGACTTATCAAAAAGCCACAGTTCTTATTGATGGGCGATCCAAATGTTTCCTCTGCCAGAAGAAAATGCTGAAGGACCAAAGTTTAGCTTCATTCAACATGCGGGAAGTTTAGTGGAACCTCATATCTGATTGAATCTAGTCTTAGGGAGTTTAGGTCAACTAGCCATTCACCTCAGATACTGTGTTTGCATACATGGTAAGCTATTGTAAAAAAATAATAATTGTTGCCTGGAGTGATCTATAGATAATTCTGCTGACTAATGTGCCATAAAAATTCACAGTCATAAAAGTCAAAAAATGATCATGGCTTCCCCAAATGTATCCAGCAAACTCCTATGAGAACAAAGAAATACAGGCTCTTAGCTAAGAATCTCCCAATGTTAGCTGTGTTAGCTGTTCCATGGCATTATGCAGGTTTACTGTTTACATATCTACTTGCCTTTGATATTGTAATGCTTCAAGTAAGTTATTCTGCAGATAGTTGGGTACCTGGAAGATTTAATACCATCTCCACAATCAAAGGCATGGTCCATGAATATGGAATATTATAAACTCTCTAGTTTTAGGGTATGCTAACAGAACCTTGAAGGACTGACAGTTTCCCCTCTGCCCTCTTTTATACCAAATAGAATCAAGACAGGGTAGTCTTGAGTTTCCTTTTCTTTCCTTTCTCTTCTCAGGACAGTAATCTGATTGTTGTAGATTGTTCTCTTTCTCAGGACAGAGAAAGAATGCTGTTACATTTCCTGTTCACAATTATCTCTGTACTCTCTACAACGATCAGATTACAGTTGTACTGAGTATTGCTCATTGATGGTTACTACTATTGTGGAACGTCCTCAGGCTTATCCCAGAACAAATATGGGATATTCCCCACATGTAGTAGACCTCACTGCTCTCTCATTAATATTGTAAAGTTGAACATAATTGTGATTGTTTCCTCTCACTATATCAAAATAGTATATATGTGCCTCAAATATTGTCTATATAAAGGCAGGATGCAAACAAGCAAACACATAAATAAATATAAGTTTATGACTCAGGGAGAATTGTCTGCATTGTTTATGTTGTATAGTGCTGCCATTTTTAGAACAACAGTTTTTCTTTTGTCATTACTGCTTCAGAATTAAAATATTTGTTAATGTGTGGCTACTGTCACCTACTATCTAGACAGCTAAGAACACTAGGAGACATTTTATTAAAGCTTTAGCTATTCTAAATAGGTTATGATTTATGATCCTTATTATCACATATAGAACGTTCAGGCTGTATATGATTTTTTGATTTTTGCAAACAAATCAATTTTTATTTTATTTTTAAGAGCCGCGGTGGCGCAGTGGTTAGAGTGCAGTACTGCAGGCTACTTCTGCTGATCACCGGCTGCCAGCAGTTTGGCAGATCGAATCTCACCAGGCTCAAGGTTGACTCAGCCTTCCATCCTTCTGAGGTCAGTAAAATGAGGACCCAGATTGTTGGGGGCAATATGCTAACTCTGTAAACCGCTTAGAGAGGGCTGTAAAGCACTATGAAGCGGTATATAAATCTAAGTGCTATTGCTATTGCTATTTAAGTTCTGACATGACCTTGTCTTATTTAATTTCATCTTCCTATTTTGTATAGCTAGTTTGATCTTCTTACTGAAATTTTAAGGTCGTATGCAAACACTTCAAGTGGCATTAAAACGTTTAGTTCTTTCAAACAAGAACATATAAAACACATGGACATAAATGTTCTTTGTTGCTAGAATGAACTAGTAACGTACATGAAGAAAGATTCTGTTTTTAACAATAACGTGATTAGTTCTAGAATGTATAGATTTTTTGTCATTAGAATATGACATGAGAGGGGGTACAACACTTGTTTACTGTTTATTCATTTGCTTTTATTTGAGCAACGTGTACATATTTTAAAGCACCAATCTATCTAATTGTTCTTGACCATTGTGATGGTTAGTTGATTGATTAACCCATATATGTGTGTGTGTGTGTGCGCGCGCGCACACACACACACACACACACACACACACACACTCTGAGGTAGAAAAGGAAAAGTGGCAAGTCAATAAAACCAGTTGTTTCAGATTATATTTTTGTCCCCTTATCTTTTTCTCCCAGGCTCAAGCTAAAAACAAACCATCTGGAGCTTATAACATTTTTGAGCTCAAGAATGTCATTTTATAAAGGATGAAGAAGGACTTAGGAAGAGCATAATAAGAACTAATGACCATTGGGGATGTTAAGCAATAAAAATAAGTGATTTTTCTTTCTACACTTCAAACAAAAAGGTTAAAAAACAAAGAAGATTATATTTTTTTTGGCATAGCAGTCACTGAAAGTGACAAGATTTAACTATAATAACTGTCTTAAAATAAATAGGATAACAGGCACGTCCTGTGAACAGATAAAAAAGACATATTTTCTTTTGATAATGTCAAGGATGCATTTTGTAATTCATTTTTGGATTAATATAAAACATGATTTTTCTATCTCAAAGAATAGACTTACAGGATTTTGTGCTTCAGGATAGCTGCAAGAATAAGTAGCCAGTGTTAGAAATTGAACTAAAATGCATATTATTTTCTATTCAAATTCCTATTCAGGTCAGGATGTAATACATATTAAAGGCTCAGTATCTAAAATAGGGATAAACAACATGATTCGTTCCAACTGTTTTAGGCTTCAGTTCCTCCTTATCACTGGCCCTGCTCACTGAGGGTGATGGGAGCTGAGGTCAAAAACATTAGGATGAAACTAGGATCCCTGCTTCAAACTGCCTTTTTCTGTGTCACAGATTTTGAAAGCACAACTCTGTCTAAGGAAATCCTGGACTGGATCAATAAGCGGATTTTGAAAATAAAACTGTTCCTTATAAGAACAATTCTTGCTCTCAGCACTTAAGCAGGGCTTGAAAGTAATACTTTGTTCCATGTGAGAAAAGCCCTTGCCTTTGGTGCTTAAGCAGTTTTTGAAAATAAACCTTTGTTCTGAATAAGAACATCCATTGCCTTCAGCACTTAAGGAGATTTTGAAAAGAAAATACTGTGTTCTAGAGAAAAGCCCCCTCCCCCTCGACGTTTCTTACCTACAGTGTCTGCAATCACCAGCCAAATCCTAGACTGTACAGTACTGTTCTTTCTGGGATCTGGTAGCTAGCAGTTTTGGAAATATCTGCTGTGATTTCCATCCCACTCTCCCTGACAACTCTTGTTCCTTGTTACATCTGTGTCCCTGAGAAGAACAGCAAGCCAAGCCACTCTGGGATATCAGGCCCCAACCTGTCATTCTGTAGACTGGTAATGCATGGGGTGCAATGGGGTTGGTTGCTCAATGTCCATCTACCATATCCATCACATCTGTGAAGCACAGATTATATTCAGTGTTCAGGGCAGTAGTAGTAGTAGAAGATCTCTTTACTCAGTTTACAGGAGGATTGGGCCTGCTAAAAAGGAGAACAAATTTTGTGATGGAATTAATAGCTCCAAAATACTGCTTGGAATGCATGTATACTTGTGGGAAAAGATGTAAAATACAATTCTATTGAAATACAGATGTTTCTTCTACCTATTGCACAAATAAAAGATATAGGAAGTACCGTGAAATCCACTTTTAGAATACTACAAATGCTTTACCAATTATCCGGATCAGGATTTCCACATCCTAAAAACAGAACAATATATTTTCTACCACTCATACATTGTTCCATCCATCCTACATAGTGAGGAAAACTACATTCAACAATCACCATAGATATCTCCTCTTCCATTGCTTTATAAATGGTCGATGCCTGGAATGCACTACCTGACTCTGTGGTTTCTTCCCCAAACCCCCACAACTTTAACCTTAGACTGTCTACTGTTGACCTCACCCCATTCCTAAGAGGTCTGTAAGGGGCGTGCATAAGTGCACCATCGTGCCTACCATCCCTGTCCTAATGTCCCCATTTATTTGTATCCATTTCATGTATTCATAAACATGTTTATACTTATATCTGTTATCTTATACATGCTTGACAAAAATAAATAAATAAAAATAAATAAAAAATAAATAAAGGGTTCCCTAAAACCCTCAGTCTTAAAGAAAAGATTCCACTGAAGAAAAACTTTACTGTTATCACCAGTGTGTTGTTTGACTGGTCTATTCCATCGCCTTTCTCTTTTCTTCTAATGCCAAAATGAACAAAAACTTCTCTGTTTAAAGTAGACTGCCTATCCTGAATACGTTGAAGATTAGTGCAAATACATCTGACTGTTGTGGATTTTGTAACAGCAGTTTCCAGGAAGACAACTGGGAAATGCTATTTAACTCATGTCCTGCCTAGTTAATAGTGGTCTGCAAATCAGTCAAAATCCAGATCCGGTTTGAGACTTGAAAGTGGCATGATTGGATTTCAGTTGCAGATTTGAGGTTTGAAGGAAACAAGATTAGATTTTCCTGAATCTACAATTCCCCCCCCCCCCCAAAATGTTTGAATCATGGGCTAGAAAGAACATTAAAAGCATAAGTAGCTGTTTCCATTTTTTTTTTTGTTAGCACAATAGGATAAAAATAGCGTGGTAGGTCTTTTAGAAGACATCATCCTGAACAAGTTATAATAATGTATAATGTATTTATTTACAATTTAGAAGGCCACCCAACCTGCAGTGACTCTGGGTAACATACAAATGAAAAACAAAGCTGCAGCACATTGAACAGATAAAACAACTAAAGGTTAGCCATAAACAGAACAAACAAGCATTATACAAGCATACTAAACAAAACCCAGACCAGCTTCTAGCCCAAGTGCTTTCCAGCCCCACAACTATCTCCAACATTCACCCAGGCACTCTTGCTGGAAAACTGGAGAACTGCCAGCAAACAGAGTACAGAGACTAATAAGACTATAGAGTAGGTCATATAACTTTATGAAGAAAGGATGATATAAAATATGGATAGGAAAAAATGGAGGATCATACACACACACAAAAGCAATTAGATTTAAAAAGAGTACTAT
>QLTV01003771.1:454190-467310 GCA_003457575.1 Thermophis baileyi | reverse complement strand
GAAGGCAAGACAGAGAAAGAGAGGGGGGGACAGCGGGAGAGAGCGGGAGAGAGAGAGAGAGAGAGAGAGAGAGAGAGAGAGAGAGAGAGAGAGAGAGAGAGAGAATGAGAATGAATATTAGGGCTACATGATTTTATTCCTTGTAAATAAATCCACTATGACAAAAAATAAGAACTATTGATTTAACAGTAATACATATTTTTTGCACCAATATATGGTATTCATCTATTTATCTTATCTATTAACTCACTGAAACTTCAGTAAGAACATAAGAATAATTTTTTCTGGGTCAAACCAAGGCTTCTAATCCAACATTTGTGTTATCCATTAGCCAGTTAAATATAGTTCAGTAGACATGTCTAAACATGAGGGAGTATCTTTCTTCCACTGTTGTACTCTAGCAGCTGATATTTAATGTAACCTTCCTGTGAATCAGTAGGTAAACAGCCATCAAACCAGTAATAGTTTAATCTTCCATAATGTTGCCTTTGATTGATTATATGTCATCAATTTGGTGTCAACTCTTTTCTTCATGACAATCTGTCCCAAACCTCATCCTCCAAGTCTTCCAATATCTTCATTGTCAGTTCTAAGGTTAGTTGTATCTGTTGTTCCCAGTTTGTATTAAAACTGAATCCCCTTTTTCATTAATAAAAATGATTCTTGGCTTTTATTACTAGAACTTGCAGATCCTTTGCATTTTTGGATATAGAGTAGTGTCAACAACACAGGACAGCTTGTTGATGTTTCTTCCTCTAAAACTGCCTAGATAAGGTCCATGTGGCTGTATGCAAGAGAGGAACTATGACATAAACTGTAACTATTGAACTTAGGCTGAATCCAAAATCCAATTATTATGGGTAGATATAGAATATGAAGAAACTTAGGACAAAGTAGCACTGTGATCAATATCTACTTTGTTCGTCATTTTCTAATTACAAGCACAAAAGTAATAGGAATTGTGACTGCAATTGCAGACATGATCATTCTCTTCCTGTTCCAGTTTTCATGAAAATTGCCGATTGCCATTTGCCCTAGGAAAGATGCTTCAGTTGATGCTGATGGAACAGCACATTTGTGAGAAAATCAGAGCTGGCAACTTTTATTGGAACTATAAAACTACTCTCCACTCATGCATTATAGTTTCAGTTGTGACTGTTTTTGAAATGTTTATTTGGAGTAATGTGACAGTAAATGTAAACACATATCGTTTGGTCTACGGGATATTTTCTCAGCTCTAAACTCTGAAATCCAGATGGAAGTTGTTAAAGTGGGCTTGGGATGACACCTTGATAATGCAGCCAAAGCACAGTCTTAAAATGGAATGTGCAAAGCTCAACTAGATGTGTCTAGAACTGGGAAAATATTGATGAGCTCATTTTTGAAAACCTACCACTATTCCTGATTTGTCTCATTCTGCATTTCTTTGTCCCGGGGTCTTAGGTGGAATGTGAAATCTGAACCTTATGTTCTATGGCCTCATTAATTAAATTTGCTATTTCCTTAACATTCAATGTTAAAAACTAAGACCAAACAGATCTGGTCATCCAGCCAACTTTCTGCATAATGTCTAGCCTAATGAAAAGTTTGGGAAAATTCCCAAGCTTGCTCAGTTTTAGTGCAATCCTGTGCACTTTCATTTGGAATTAAGTTTTTCTGAATGTTGTGAAACCTACAGTACATATGAGTAAACATGCATAATGTCAGATGATAAATTGTAAAAAAGGCAGACAGGTGTCATGCTTTGAAAACTACTTTGTTTGTCTTTAACATGGAATCTCATTTTTTTAAAATTGGGCAAAAGCTACTCAAAGAAAGAAAGAAAGTTAGGCATCTTAAATCATTATTTTGGTATGCTAGCCAGGAACATAGCAGTAATTCATTCTTATGGTTTTGCTCCAGCAATCCAAATCAAATTCAAAGTGATGTTGTCATCAGAAAGTCTATTTGGATCTAAGATAGATGAAATGTTTTATTTTAATTAAAACCATTCCTCTTAGCTCCATAAATAAATATACTACTTTATATTCCATCAGTGAGAAAAATTGGCCTGTAAAGTTGACAGCTACAAAGCTTTCTTTCTTTTTTCAAGAGGTAGAAAAAAAATGCAGCTGCAGTAGATCAAGAGTATCTGAATACATTCTGTCTACATTTTGCCTTAATTTCTTTACCATTGATCATAAACTTTACATAGCTATTAGGCAAGAGTTTGGAATTTCAAATTTGCAGTATTTTAATATGTATATTAATATCCTTTTCAAATATTCAAAATATTACAATAAATATAGAAGACTGAATTGCTCAGGAACTAGTTTAAAGCCTTCTTTGCAGGAAATCTGTTCATTTATGAAACTTGATGCATAAGTTAATGGAAAGCTGGGGAATGCAAGGTTAACTTGTGTGTATCTAAGTAGCTTTGAATTAAATCTTCTTAGTATATCCAGGAGCTATATCAGTTCTTAACATATTGAAAAGTATTGCACTACACAATCTGGAGCATAGAAGAGTATTTTTTCCTGTTACTTATAAATATCCCTGCAACCATTTTCAGTTATAACACAAGATGGACTATTGATCTGTTAACTGGGGTTGGAGAAGGAGAATTTCTTGAATGCCTCCATCACACTGCAGCAGCCATGGGTAAACTATTCAATAGAACAACTCATGATGCAAGCCAAACAACAATGAACATTTCTAGGAATACCTTTGTGCAAGAAAGCCAGATGTGTGCATTAGATTGGCATACAATACATCAGATTGGAAATCAAGAAATTGTGTTAAGTCATTAGGACTTGATCCTATAAATCTGTACTTCTGGATCTATTTTTGGTTCAGATTAGTTAATATTAAATATTCTCCATTTCAGCAAGTTTCAAATTTCTTTCACGGATAAATCAGCCTAGACCGCAGCTATTCACATTTTAGGAAGCTGATAGGTAGATTATGTAAATAAAGTAGAAGGCTGCTTTTTGAAAATAGTCTGGAGTCATCAATAGGTCAGAATGCCATTGATGGCTAGCAGGATGATAATCTTCTGCCAATTTTATGTCAAGTTGATGGATTATGAGTTCATTTGTAGACTCAGTTCAAAATGCGGGATTTCAACTTTGAAAGCTATATACTTTATCCTGGCATCAAGTTCTCTGAAGAATTACTGGTTTTCATATGAGACTATGAACTTTGCTTACTTTTTGTTGTCCATCTTAGAATTCCACTGAAACTAGCTCAACTACAGTAATATTGGATGAAAGAGTCTTTTCAATTGCAAAACCCAAATGATGATGCATCCTACCTTAGAGTAATCTGTCATCTTGCTTTTTATTTAATTATCTAATTATATTAATAATCTCTAATTAGCAAACTTTAAAGTAGTCTATATCTATTATTATTTTATTGTTATCTATTTTATTTTTAATTACTTTTGCAATTATTTTAAAAATTATTATAATTTGGGGTGAGATGACATTTACCCATATAGTAGGGCACATATTTTATAGCATAAAATAAATAATCCAGAAGACTCATTGGTTAAATTTTTTTCTGGCATGATTTAATAGTAAATGTAAAATTATTTGAACATCTGGTTATTTTGTTAATACCCAGAAGTCTGATGGCACATTTAAAAGAGTTATAATTAACCAAGTTAGGGAGGGACAATCTATAGTCCTCTACCTGTTACTGAATCCCATCTCTGATACAGTAGGTATTAATATTGATAGGTATTAATCGCTATGGCTATTGGTAGCAATAATGGGACTCTACTTTAACATCATCCAGACATACACGAAGTGTTATTTGGAGATAGAGGTAGAAAGAGAGAGAAAGAAAGAGAAAGAGTTGTGTCTTTCACTCAGTGATGGAGGATATTTCTGTGTCAGAAATACTGAAAGAAAAATATACTATCAATTTTATGAGTTTCTAAAAAAGAGTGGGCGCCATCATTTCTTTTCCATTAGGAAAAGAATTGTCAAATGCTATGGTGTGTAATATATTACATACAGGCTAACGTGTGCAGAGAATAAAATTTATTTCTGAAATCACTCTCCTACCCGACAAATGTAATAGTTCCTGGTTATCTACTTTAACATAATTTCTAGCTAACATGACATTTTCTGATGCATTTGGTTGGAGAAGGATGCAAATGTTACTCTTCAGTGAAAATTTAATACGTCTGATTGTTTTACAAAACAGTTTATGTAGTCTTGGAAAGTTACTGTCTGAATTTGTTCTATGTTTGGACTATAAAGGTTGCATGTACAAAGCTCTGGATCCAATTATCCTTCATCTTTAAGGACAAACACTTCTGTAATTTTTTTCCTGATGGCTGGAAGCAATGTTCAGCAACATCTTGCAGGGTCATAAATTATATAGCACATATCAATTATTCTTCAATATAATCCAAAACATATGGAACCAGAATCTATTTCCTTAATTTGGTCTTGTACATGCAAAATATCTTCCCTGATAATGAGCCATTTCATTGTGACAAATTGTTCTGGTTTCCTGTCTTTCCCAAGAGCCCTTCTAAATACCTGGTCAAAAGTGTATTAACAATATATTTCTTAACATCAATGTTTTGCAATAAGCCTTATTTATCAGCTCCATTTTATAGTTAATGGAATGGAAATGGGTTCTTTTTTCTAGTAATTGGAAAAGTAATCCCCCAAAATGGATGACTTAAAAAATTGGCTAATTGGCCTCCCTGAGATAGCTTGACAAACAATAATTATTTTTATAATGATGGAATTTTAGACTTTTAGAAGCCAGATGTTTTTCTTAAAAAAAAGAAAAGAAAAAAAAGAATAAAAAAGGGAGTATTAGTGAAATAGAATTCCTGAAGAGCAGGGGTCACTTCCATTTTCAGACACCATGTACAATTGTACAATTCCATGAAACATCCCAACTATTTACAATATATTTTATGTCATGTTTTGCTTTTTCTTCCTGCTAAGGTCATGTGGAAGGTAGAAATTAAAGTTGAGGGATTTTTACCTCCCATAGTGTTCTGGAAATACCTTCCTCAACCTGGGCATCTTGAGATATGTGGACTTCAACTTCTAGGTTTGCCAGTAATGACCTTGCCGATTAGGAAATTGTAGCAGTTGAAGTCCACTTATTTGGAGAGTTTCATGGTTCAGAAGAATTGTAGGAAAGAAGTGAAAAAAGTTAATGGTGACTTAACTGGTTTCCCCCACTCCCTGAAGGAGTAAGACCTCAGGGGATTTCCTGATAAAATTGATAAAATCCAACATCCCCAAATGGGAGATACATTCTTATGGCATGACTTACTTTTTCTTTTTTCCCCCACCCAGCCTTCCACATTCCAAATTTGTTCTAGAATCCCCTCACCATTTGAAACAGATGTTGAAGATATACAATGAATTGGAAGAAAATAGAAAGTAACAACTTTTTCCAATTTCATTGACAGAAGCCATTCACCTTCAAAACCTTGTATTGGCTTTCTGCCAATAGCTTCACCAAAATGCCAACTCAGCTTTATTGTAAATGTCAGTAGTCACCATCTTTCAAAAAAATCCACACTCTTGTTCTTCCCACTTTACACAATCATTCTTTACACAATGGCTTGAAATTTCCATCATACAGCTTATACTGTCCTTGACAAGTTGCAGTTGCTGATAGAACATCGCCTTGGCCTCAAAATTAATTATCACAGAAATAAGTTGTCACAGGTTGGTAGGAATGTACCTGTTCCAACCATCTAGCATTTTTCTAGCCATTCTCCATTATGTTACTTTGCAATTAATAGCTTCTGTTCATGCTGTTTTGTTTTTGCGTATTTAAATGTGTCATCTATTCATAATAGGTTTTGATACAAAGAATTGTCTTTTCTGCAAGTTGTTTCCCTTTGTATTTGTCAGCCTGTGCTGTTCATTCAAGTTTTCCAGTAAATTATTATTTTATCCATATTATGTTACATATTATAATTGCTCTGTTACTTAAAAAAAAAGTTAGGCTCAGCTTATTCTATTCATCGTCTGACAGAGCTGCCATGAATGAGTTGCCATTCTCTGCTCATTAGCATAGTTTTCTTCTGCACAATTTTTAATGGTATTTGTCTTGTCAGCTCCATGTAACATTAGCTGCAAAATCTTGTGGCTAAGATACATACACACACACATGCACACATGGAAAGACAGAAAGAAAGCGAGAGATTAATTAGTCCAAATATTTTGTTGATAAAGGAAATATGCATATTTCAGATTGCTGAATAATTACACTGAAATTCACAGAGTAAATATGATGACAGAAATGAAAAGTGACAAAAATGCTTTAGTGATAAAATTTGTGAAGCAGGACTGTGGTTTTCTTTAGTTTAATCTCCAGTGACATTTTTAAAAATCCGTTTAAAGTTTAGCTTCCAGTTTTGCAGGATGTGCACTAAGCCCTGAAAATTATACAGAATTATTTTGAAGTCAGACAGCCCCTAAATCTAAACAAACATATAAACAAACAAATCTGTTTGGATAATATCACTCTTGTCCGCTCTCCTTTTCTGTGAGCTTTATACAACATTCTCTCTAGATCAGGACATTAGCACTTACAACATTTATACCAAGGGGATTGGATTCTTTGAGGAAAAAAATGGAAAAACTAGTTTTTAGTTGGGCCAATTCTTCCATAATCGCTTCACTTGTTGGATGAGAAGCGAAACGCCTTCAAAGAAAAACCAGAAAGTCCAGTTGCCTCTTGAAAAGGCACCTTTAGGACAACCATGACCTGGATGACTGAGAATCTCCATAGACTTTGGGACCAAACCATCTAGATTTGGCCCATCTGGCATAGAAACCGTCTCTCTGGCCTAAAGAGAAAAAAATGTAATTGCTAATAAAAGAAAGCACCAAAGCACTAGCACAGGCATTGCCTCAGTGTTCTTCTAAACTGGGATTGGCTGTGGAAAAGGAAGGAAAGTGCAGTGGCATTGGAGAGTTACGATATAAACAGGAATGATTTGTGAAGTCTTGATTAAATGTGAGAACGATCATCATCTTTTAGTCTTATCCAATGTCCTCCTAGAACAAAGATTAACCCAGTTATATCATAATGCCATCAAACAGCCATCGTGCCTGTGCCAATATGAACTCTGTGTCCCCAAAGTGACTTCATAATATAGAGGACTTAAACATTCAGTCCTATATTCCCAGAGATGCCATTCTGTTCAGAAGGTCTATGTCTTCTGTCGGATGAAATATTTTTCTCTGGTAATTGCAAGTCGAAATAAAATACTTTAGAGCATGCTTTCAAATTTTTATAGCTACTTCTAAGCAACAGTTATCTGTACAAAACCCTCTAAAGTATAATGATACATGAGCAAGGCAGTTCAGTTAGTTTTTAATTATAATGGAAGGTGAAGTAATAGCTCACCAACAAAGGAATGTACCCTCAACAATTTGTTCCAACTCAGTGAGGCCAAACGAACCTTGAAAGTGAGCTAAAAGCATTTTTAGAATGTTCTGTTTTCTTTTTCAAAGGAAAGATAATGCCCATAGCCAAGAATAACCACAATTTTGACATTCTTCTTCCCCATGTGTATTTTGTAGGTTATGCAGAAATAAAAGGTATTAGGTAACCATGCTACTGAATTTAAGATCCAGTTGATCTGCAAGATATATTTGGTACATTCATAATTAGTTAGCTTTGGTTTATTTTCAAAGTATACATGTTTAAATAATTCAGATCAAATCAATTATATTTTCGGTGTGCAATTTGCATAGCTGGTGTATGATTTTTACTAAGTTTAAAGCAATCTGCCGATTTAATAACTCTTTATTTAAATGCCTTTAGGAATGAAAGGCATTATTCTACATAAGAAAATGTAGCTTCTGTACTTCTCTTTCAAAAAGGAACCACAGCTGAGCTATCATTTTATCATTTATTTATTCCTCATTCTCTCATCATCTATTATTAGACTTTAAACCTAACTTTCCATCTGTAGAACATTCAAGGTGGCTAACCATAAAATATGAAATCTGTCCCAAATGTTTGTTAGAGTGGTTGTTATTTCCTGGGAGGGAGACTTAGGAGGAAACCTAACATTGGTTGAATACCAGGATTGTGTGGTATATACCTGTAGTAAATACCTGTTATAAGCAGTGTCACTGTAAATAGTAACAAAGCATAAAAGCCTCCATTGTCTTGTTTTTCTGTGTCGATTGCCACCCTTGAAAAGCAAAATATACCTCTAGTTCAAAAAGAGCCTCACCACACTGTGACAGGTTCTCAACACTGCCTCTGTAAGCAGACAAGAACACACTCCTACCACAAGGAAGCATGATTTCCTAAGTCAGAGGGATAGAATCAAGATCACGTGAAGTGTTAATACCACTTTATAATGCCTTGGTAAGGCCACACTTGGAATACTGCATTCAGTTTTGGTCGCCACGATGTAAAAAGGATGTTGCAACTCTAGAAAGAGTGCAGAGAAGAGCAACAAAGATGATTAGAGGACTGGAGGGTAAAACATATGAAGAACGGTTGCAGGAACTGGGTATGTCTAGTTTAATGAAAAGAAGGACTAGGGGAGACATGATAGCAGTGTTCCAATATCTCAGGGGCTGCCACAAAGAAGAGGGAGTCAAGCTATTCTCCAAAGCACCTGAGGGTAGTACAAGAAGCAATGGGTGGAAACTAATCAAGGGGAGAAGCAACTTAGAACTAAGGAGAAATTTCCTGACAGTTAGAACAATTAATCAGTGGAACAACTTGCCTCCAGAAGTTGTGAATGCTCCAACACTGGAAGTTTTTAAGAAGATGTTGGATAACCATTTGTCTGAAGCAGGGGTGGGTTCCAACTTACCTCGCTGCCGGTTTGCTTCCTCCCGCGCTGCGTGGGTGCGCCTCGTGGGTGCACGCGCACTTCACATGCGCACGTATGTGCAGTAACAAAAAATCCCCCCCCCAAAACAAAGCTGAAAAAAAGATGCCAACCGCATGCACAGTGCTGGAAGTTGGCTTCTGCGCATGCTCAGAAGGAAAAAATAAAAAAAAAATTCAAAAAAAATTAAAAAAAAAAGATGGCGGCCCCCACGGACCGTCACCGACCCATCCGGTTCGGTGATGTCTTCGTGATGTCACCAGCGGGTCACTACCGGTTCGGGCGAACTGGTCCGAACCGGGAGGAACCCACCCCTAGTCTGAAGTGGTGTAGGGTTTCCTGCCTAAGCAGGGGTTGGACTAGAAGACCTCCAAGGTCCCTTCCAACTCTGTTATTATATTATTATAAATCGGATTCCAATCTGGAAAGAGGTAAGGCCAGGCAGAAGGAAGAAGATGAGGAGACTGACAACTCAGGTACACATGATATGACTTCACATAGAGAAATTTCTAGGCATCTTACAAGACAAAAGAAAAATGGTGGTATTTTTGTCTACAATTTCATCTAATGTACAGTTTTTCAAACACTTTTTTTCTGAATTTAATGAATCAATGTACATCAGTTGTTGGTTATTTTCATGAATATATACATTTTGAAAAAGATTTTCTTTAATATGTATCTTGACAAGGTACATGGCAAAGTTCAGATGCATGTTATTAGTTAAAAAAGCAAACTTGGATAAATTTATGTTCACACATGAAGCAAATATATTTCTATGTTATCCCTAATTAGAATTTGAGAGTTAAGGATTAAATGTAGGACTTATTAAAGATACGTTATTTTCTAATTTGTTTTCACCAATGTCATACAATCCATAGCACTAGATTACTCAACTTGATGTAAAAATAGGGAATTAAAAACTCATATTTCCCCAACTTTAGTTATTTTTTAATTGGTTTTGGAGGCCATGTTGATTCCAAAATGACTCTTCATGCCTTATAGTTTAAAACAAAAAACAATACCTTGGTTATAAAAGTGTTTTGGGCTTAACAGCACACTATGACACATGTATACTCAAAAATAGCCCCAATAGCCCTCCTTGCTGATTTCATAGCCCAAATCCTCAATGTTCCTCTTGTGTCTACCCAACATTGTATTTATCACCACTGAATTTCCACCTCTCTATACTACCTGTACGACCATGTCAACGACTTGTTTCTCTCTCCGCTGCTTCTTCTTTGTATGTTCCATCTATTATGAGTTGGGGGCATTTCTGTGTACCTTTTCTTCTCACTGCTTTTTGGTTAGGTTCTTCTATTGTTCCTTCTCCAGCACTGTCTTCTTCATCTGTCATCTGCTGAAAGCTTGTAGGTTCTTTGTCCCTTCCAAAAGGAAAAGGAGAGACTGCAGCTGCTTATTTTTTCAGTAGAGGGAGATGTGGCATAGAAACTCCATTTTATAACCTTTCCTGCTATTTATTTTAAAACACTTGTCCCTAACAGGAAGCATCTTACTTCTTGCATTTGTCCCCCTGCCTCCAACCCATGCACTGCTTTTAATTAATAGAGGAAACTGGAACATCCTCTACTTATGAATGAAAAAGATGTAGCTGCATTTAAAAATGTTGCTATTACATTTTTAACATGTAAAATCACATTTAAAAAGGAAAACACTGCAGAACACAATGTAAATGTAAATAATAACATAACATACTTAATAAGGAAATAAGATTCCAAGTAAAAATCATTTGGAATGGGGCATTTGAAAGGCTGCCCAAATCTGGTGGGGAAGGGGCTGTAGATATTTCTGAACACTTTGTTTTCCCCTTGTACAACCAGTTCAGTGACTGTGTAAGGGATAACTGAAGAGAATAACAAGCATTGATTCCTCAGTCTTCAAAACACCAGTATGGAGGGATTGTGACATCACTCATCTTCCATGAAAACAAAGCAAGTATTTTGTTGCATGCACCCAGGGCATCCCACAGGGAATATTTTCAAAGTGAAAAATCTGGCTGCCCTATCCTGCTTCTGTTTCACTATGTTGATTGAAAGTAAGACTTTGCATGGAGCGTAAAACCTATTATGTATTCCCAGCTTGGGAGGCAGTGAAAAGATAATTGTCTGAGATTGCCACAATGTTGTTGTTGAAAGCATAACCCTGAAAAAGAATAGCCATGGTCGATTAGGACAAAGTGTCAGCTTGAGATGATTCACCATGCTGCTTTCACAAAGATGACAACTAGGGAATATTGAAAGGACAAGGGAAATATGCCACAGCTGAATAAGAAGGATACATTACGTCTAAAAGGAGCTATAATTGAAGCAACTATCATTTTTTTGCAGACTGAAATAGCAGAGTGTGGATTTTATTTCTTTGCTGAGATTAATTAATGGTTTTAGCAAATGCAATTCATTATTCAGAAATGCACTGTACATTTAAATGAATTGCAATTTCACATTATCTAGGGCTACTCTGTCTGGATGGCAAGAATCTGTGTAATCATTAAATGGCATTAAAGACATAAAAGCTCTTCCTTGTGGCATTGTGAAACAAATCTGTGCTTACCATGTAAACTACTCCTATCTTGTACTCATGCTAGCTTGATTCTAAGCTGGTTTAAGAAAATCCTGTTCGGCTATTTAATTTTGCAACATATTTAATTCAGACTGTGGGCTACCACATTTTCCAACTGGATAATCCCCCTGCTGCTATGCTCTCCCATCTTTCTTTCCCAGGAAAGTGGTGCCAATCTGTTTATTTCCCATGGGTAGGTCTTGCTATACAAACGTATTTTTACCTCTATGTGTACAAACACACAAACAAAGTTAAATTTATGTAAGGAGATTTAAAGCTTCAAAATGCAGACACAGGAAGGTACAACCAGCAGTTTAAAAAAAAATCCATTCTTACTATAGGGTTCTTATAAATTCTATGCATCCCTTTAGCAGCACTCTAAAAACAGCATTGCAAAGGTTGTCAATTTGAAACAGAGCAAACCCTTTTTTATTATAATTTTCTTCGGACCTTTTTATTTTTTAAGTCCAGGCATTTACTTTTTAAACCATTTTTCCAATCATCTGAAGTAGAAGGGCTCCACCTCCAGTTCCCAAATAGTCCAAATTAACTCTTCTGATATTGTTATACCCTTAGTAAAAAAAGATCATTCTTAATTTTGGATGACTGAATTGGAAAGTTGTCTGACAAGGATTGCACCAGAAACTCACCCTCTTCAATTAGCCTCAAGTATGAATATATTTCAGTGTCTATGTGAGACTCTTGCAAGTATGCATTTCTGTAGGTTCACATACATCTGGCTAAGCTTTAACTCACAGCCCACAATTTGTATAAAATAATTAGGCAGGGAATGATTTGCAAGGAATTGCAAAGACGGAGTGTTTTTTGCAAATTTCTGGGATGGAGGAAAGATGAAATTGAATTTGCAACCGAAGATCAAGTGAATATAACTCATGTCAGAAATTCCCCAGTTAACTTCCTAATTGTGAAAGACAACACAGATTTCTGTGTTGTTTTCTGATATCTTTTGTTGTATTTTTCATTGGCAGTGCTACAAAATATATGTAAATTTGTGTATAAGCATTTGAAAAACGTTTTGGAGAAAATATTAAATTAGAGAGGAGAATGGATGGATGGATGGATGGAAGGAAGGAAGGAAGGAAGGCAGGAAGGAGGAAAGAAGGAAGGAAATACATACATGTATTTCTCTTCCTTTTATCTCTTTGCTCAAAACAATCACCTAAAGTTGAACTTGATTTTGACATATATTTTACTGCATGCTTAATATCGTGATTGATATAATGAGGAAAAAACTTGAGAGAGACTGAATTTTTTGATTGTGGTTTTAGCCTACAATTAGATTTACTTAAAAAACTGTTCGTACTAATCTAAACTTTTTATAAAAAAAATAACTGGAGCTGTTATCTCATAATTGTTGATGTGTTGGTAAGTATTCAATTGTAATACAAGTCTCTGGCTTCTCTTGTCTTGCAGGGAGGACACTCAATTACTTACTTAAATAAACATGCACATTTCCTTTACATAAACTAAAAAGCTCTGAATAATCTCCTGAATTTCTGTGCCACTCTCCAAGCTGATGGGAGGTTTACAAACAGCACGGCTAAACAATGTCTTTTACCTCGGTTTTCAGCTTGAATTAAAGAAAGAAATGTGGATATTATTATTTCATTAGGAATCAGTCCAACTGGCAATCACAATGTTACAGTCAATTGTCGAACCCCAGGAGGAAAAGTTGGTAAGTACAATGAA
>QLTV01003771.1:420458-445203 GCA_003457575.1 Thermophis baileyi | reverse complement strand
CGATAGTGTTGCCTACTTTTTGTCCCCGACCTTCTCATGACCTGGAGCGTAGTTGGCACACTTTGGATGTGCGGAGGGCTCTCCGCATTTACATCAGGAGGACGGCCTCCTCCAGGCGTTCCGAGGCCCTGTTTGTGGCTTTCCAACCTGCCTCGTTGGGATGCAAGGTGTCCTCGTCTACGATTGGCCGTTGGATCCGGGCCTGCAGCGCGGCTGCGTACCAGGTCCAGTCTCTTCCTGTACCGCGAGGGGTGACCGCTCACTCTACCAGGAGCGCCGCTGCTACGGCTGCCTGGTCAACCCAGGCCTCCCTGGAAGACATCTGCAGAGAGGCCACCTGGGCATCTCCTACGCCGTTTAGTCGGCATTACCGGCTGGACGTGTTTGCCTCAGCTGAGGCATCCTTCGGCAGGAGAGTACTCCAGCAGGTTCTCCGCGCACCGACAGATCCAGCCCCAACGGAGACCCGCCCTTAGGACTTCCAGCTTTGGTATGTCCCATTCCTGGCCTATCCTGCAACCTCACTGGGGAAGGGGCGTTGGTCCGACCTGAACGCCTTTTCTCAGTGTAGGTTGCAGGATAGGCCAGTCCCACCCTGGCATGACCGTAGGGTCTGGATCCTGGAGGGTGGGGTCAGGGCACCTAACCTCTGGATAAAGTTGTGTTGTTACAGCTGCGCCTTCGTCGATAACTGGAGCAGAGAGAGAGGCAACGGGGCGTGGCTATGAAAATTATGACTCAGTCTCTAGGCAGAAGGATGAAGACATCACCCATTCCTGGCCTATCCTGCAACCTACACTGAGAAAAGGCGTTCAGGTAGGACCAACGCTCCTTTTATAACACTTAAAAAATTCAACTGTTGTAACACATCCAGTGGAAAAAATTCATTCTGTATTTTGGATAACTGACTGGGAACTCTGACTGACAATGACTTCATTTGGTGGTTGGGAAGGACCAAGACTAGTAAAAAGTACAATCTGTTGTAACTGAATGAAGAAGAGAGAAAATGTTCTTGTTGGTCTTTCCAGCATAGGTTTCCCCCCAAAATATGTGTGTTAGACACAATCCAGCATCACCATTGTATTCTTTTACCATAAAGAAGATGCGTAATAAGGGGATAGAAGCAGCGGTGGGTTGCTCCCGGTTCGGCCCGGTTCTTAGCTCTGCCCACCCGCCTGGGATGATTCTGCACATGCTCAGAAGCTTCTGCGCATGCACAGAAGCGTCATGCGCGCACGCGTGCAAGCACACGCACGAACCGGTAGCAACGGGTTTTAGAGCCCACTACTGGATAGAAGAGTAGAAAAGCTATAGTTGCCACCAAATTACACATAAAATTTTTGAGGGAAAGGCTCTTCTGGAGATATTTCAGAGGATTTTTTTCAAAAAGCCAAGATGGCAGGTGTGACCATGTAATTAAAGCTCCACCGCTTTTTATGCATGCACAATGCATGCCCTACTTGGGGGTGAGGCTTCAATCATGCAATCTGACCCCCATCCTCCCAGTGTTGTTTCCAACTTCCATCACTCACAGCAGGACATAATGTGAGGAATAATAAGCAGAATTGTTTGAGGAAAAACTTAGTTGTTCTTCAATTTAGAATTATTAGAAAGAGTTTTTGTCCACTTTGAACAGGAGATCTGGTGATTGAGTTGTAGATGTTCTGGCTACAAAAAGGTAATCTACTATTTGTTTTAACCCCCATTTAGCATTACCATCAGGTGATATTGAATACAGTTCAAAATTTCAGCATGACTTTAGCCCAGTTCTAGAAAATTGGTATGAGGTTGAAGAAATTTATTGTACTGAAGAGCCCACTTAAAACTACCACATATCATTTGCCATATCAATTGTATATTTAATATGCAATATATTTATATACAGATGCACTATTTTATTTTTAGAAGCAAAAAAAAAAACAAACCCCACTTTTTTTTTGCTCTAGAACACATCATACCATCATTTCACAGTAGTCTCTTTCCATTTTCCTTCCAAGCACACAGACACAGTCTCAGCAACACTTGACTTTGTATTTTTTGTTCTGTTATTTTAGCAGCCTCTTCAATAAGTTATAGGAATACTGTATATGAACCATATTGAAAAGGTAGAAGAGGGAGGGAATATCAATGAGAATCCTGTCCAGAGAGGGAATGATGGGCTTGAAACGATGACTCATTGAAATAAGTAGGAGAGTAGAATTGATGGTCCCTGGTGGGCAAGGACAAGCCAAGATCAGAAAAATAGGCAACTGAGATGAAAAGACAACTATGGGACCAGAATGATGACTTCTAAGAGCAGAAAGACAGGCCTTTGGAGACTGAGAAACCACCATTGCAGTGCCTGGTCTTGCTGTTCTATGTCCAGGAGCCCTTGCTTCAATCCCGTGTCTAAATGTCTGCCTCAAAAGTCATCCTAACTCTCCCTGCCCACTGCATGAGGGGAGTTTCAAGCTAGTCATATTGCTTCTTGATTATGGTAGGGTAAAAAAGAAATAGTGGCTACTTTTTCTATACATTTAACATATCTAAAAATTGGGCTCTAGTTGTTGTTTCCAAACTTGCAGTAGCTATAAAACAATCTTTGGCTTAACACAAGTGTCCACATAAATTAGGCACATTTACCTATGTTACCTAGGATTACTATATGTGTTCTTTAGAAAAATAGAGAAGTACCAGATGACAATAAAAGATTAGACTTTTCTCTTACTCTTTGCCGCCATCTATTAGTGATCTGGAGTTTTGCATTACAAATTGCTTAATATATAAAATGTAGATGTTTAATAAATGCTTCTGTTTATGAAAGCTATATGTAATCGTGTTGTGAAAAGTTTATTTACATTACTTAATACAGCTAGCTTGCTATTTGACCAAATGATATCTATATGTATTAAAACAATACTGATTTTATTTTAAAAAAGGGAACTACTCTAAATTTATTTCAAAATGGGCATAGTCAATGAACTGAACACATTTTCATACACAATGTCAATTGCTATACTATCTGTGAAATACCATATTGGCCAATTTGCTTCAGCTCACCAACAGTTTTTTTTTTTTGAATAACACTGAAAGTGATTATTCACTCTAGCTCCACTATTACTCAACTTTTATAAAAATGTAAGTTGCATGGCATCTTAATAAAAATAGAGATCCATTCCTAAGCTACCTAAGAAACATAGTTTAGTATTTTTGTAAGCCAATTATATGCCCATTTTATCTTATTTTGTTATAAGGCTGGAAAAAATATTAAAGGTATCAAATTGGATGATTTGATTTGAACAGATGATTTGATCAAGTTGCTCTCCTGCTTTAGAACTAAACTTTAGCACAGAACTACAATGTCTAAACCCAAAGGTATTAACACACAGGGTTCTATGATTCTGTCTTAGCTGGACAGTAGAAGGGCACAATTAGTTAAAGGCCACGATTAGGCACTGTGGAAGATATAGAACGGACTTCTATTGAAAGGACAAAGATGACTTGCAGAGAGACATTATTATATCTGCCTCCAAAGCCACTGAAGGTGTGTTTGGAACAGAACACTTCAATCTGTCTGTAGATTAGAGTTAAAGACATATTATTTTATCTCTGGTGATGCTTTCCCATAACCTTGTTGAAGCTGAAAGTGGGCTGAAATGCTGCAGTAATTTAAATCTGTATGTTAAGAGTACAAGAGAGCTTTTCATACATTTCATTTTTAGCCAGTGTTGTAATCAACAGGTTCTCACAAGTGATCCTATGGAACATAGACCTTCAGATACAAAAAGCTCATTTGGTGCTATAGTTTTAATTACTGCAAATTAGAATACTTCTTTTATTAATAAGTGTGCAGTGAAAATGGCTTCATCAAAAGCTACCATAATTGTACTAAATGCAGAAAGGAATCTCTATCTGTATCTGTGTCTCTAATCTATCTGTGTCTGCGTACTGAAAAATTAGAAACAAGAATCTTTAATCTACACTAATTATGCATCAAATAACAGCGCTCTCATCATTTGGACTCACGTTGATCTGGTACTCGAAGAAAAATATATTTCTGTCAGGTTATTGCTGGTTTTGCAATAAAATTAAACCAGGCAGCAGAAATGATATAAAACGTGATTTTTTTTCCAGTTTTCTTGCTAACCATTGGGTACTCCCAAACTGGTGGGGCACGCATACTACAATGTGATTTAGAAAACATGAATATCACCTCTCTGTTCTTTTCTAAAGCAGCCCAATTTTCTTCAGGCCTTGAAATTAAATCGTCTTATATTCCACACATACCCACTTCCAACTGATCATAGATAAGAATGTAGAAGCCTGAGTTTGTCTGAGCCTTTAATGCCTAATGCTAAGATCAGATTTAGCATCTGGCATTTACTTAGTATTTTAACGTGTAAATTTGGAAGATGCAGATTAAACGTACATATAATGAATTCAGCTTCCTTTTTTGTTTCCTATTAGGGAGTGCCATCTGACAGAGTCGAGGAACAGATCTTCTTCTGTTGTAATGCTCACCCCTTGGAAAGTTAGCTCCTTAGATTAGGTTGCCCTGACCTTGCTGGTCTTCTATAAGACTTTAAAGTCTTGGCTTTGTCCCTGGGTCCTAGAGTCCAGGAGGTGTAGGTCAGCCCATGCAATGGTTATGTTGATTTGTGTTGGCAGTTCTGTCTTTACCTTGGCCACTGATTAGGTATGTCCTAATCAGTTACGTGATTTATAGTGTTTTTAACTGTAGTTAGCCACCTACTCACGAATTTGAGTTGAATGGCTATATAAATTGAAATAGTAAATAACTGAGTTCATTAACTTTATTTTAAATGCTACAAACAATTCTGTGTAAATGGATTTAGTGACTTCAAAAATGTTAACCATACATTTAAGAAAAAATGGAACTGCTATATTAGTTGCAACAATAAAAGCAGTTCTGCTTTGTTGTAGTTAATGTATTTCAAATTGGCTTCATTCTGTTTCTCTACTGAAAATTAAATAGGAATCTTTTGCTCTCATTCCCAATGCTCTCATATTGTCTTTATATTGAATATAAAAAAGAAAACAAGACATGCTAAAAACCCAAGAATGTAAAAATTAAAATCAAAACAAAACAATGGGAGAAAAAACCCCTCAAGAATGTAAAAAAAACCCCAACCCAAAACAAGTGGTTACCTGCATTTCTTTTGCTGTGTATTATAATTTAGGACAGCATTTTAAACATTTAGAAGCTTCACTGACTTTCAAGGTCATCTTTTATAATAAAGTGAACAAAGAATGCTGTGATATATGCATAATAGATCACAATCGACTCCTTAGATGCCAGGACTGTAGCTATGAAAGAGATTTATAAACAATGCTGTTGTTTGGCTGATATAAACAACAATGACAATCTTAAGCAAGACTAGACTTAATTAGTACTTAGAAGGTCCAAATAAATCCTAGGGCTATAAGATAGATTTGAAAATGAAAATGAAAACATTTTGGAAATAGTCAATGGGAATCACTTTCAAAGAAAATTGCTTGGATAAGTTTGTATAGTCACCAGAACTGAAGGAAATCTTTGTTTCTTTTCTATGGTTAAAGGATATGGCTGGAAAGCAAGAAGATAATAGGTACAATTATGAGAGAGAAAAAAAGAAAGATGGAATTAATTTAGAAGTAACTAAATATCAAGCAGTAGTTAGGTCTGATCAGACATGGTTATTTAGCTACTTAATATAATATGACAATTCATCCCAGTTTTTACCCAACCATAGTATTTTCCTTACATTTGCAGTCATAGGATACATTGCAGGCAAAACCCAAATATGTTGGCAACTGGACTTTCTTGGTTTTTTCCTTGAAAACATTTTGCTTCTCATCCAAGAATCTTCAGTTCTTCTTCAGGAAATTAAAACTAAGAAAGTCCAGTTGCCTTTTGAAAAGCACCTTTGGGACAACCATGACCTGGATGATTGAGAATCTGCATAGACATTGCAAGCAAAAATAACCGGAAATGAAACATTATATTTCTTAAAGCTCTTAGAGGAAATGTGGCAACTTCATAAGTGTGTAAATACCTATGACTGTAAGCATTTGGATGAAAGAAGCCATATCAATTCACTGCCTCCTAGCTTGTTGCTAGAAATTTGGCAGAAATTGTTTTTACTCTTTTTTGAGTCTTGTAAATAGATAATAAGATTTCTAATTCTGACAAATATTGCTTCCTTCATCAGAAAATGCATCTGACTTGACTTTTTTTTTTTTTTGTAAAAATGGAAAGAGTAGAGAGAGAAATATTCATTTGTAGATCTTCCCTGTGGTGATATACTGGATTATAATTTTGAGATACACAGCATGCTACTTCAGCTGCTTTGGTGCACTGAGCATTTAAGTGTAGAAAAAATTGAGAAATTCATCATAATTTTTTAAGAAGTAAATCACTTTGGGCCATCTGAACATCTAAGAAAAATTGAAGCATAGAAGCTTGGTGAAATATGTACTTTTTGGAATATTGACTCTCAGTTTGCGATTCACATAGTATAAAATGATTGTACTGAGGGAAAACACACTCAAAAATAATTTCAAAGACACAAAAAAGATTGTGTGAGACTGCATTGTGCTGTTCAAAGGCAATGTGTACATTTAAAGAACTTGCAACTCATTTAAAGCAGTCACAACTCACAAAAATGCTGTGATTATTAATGGGGACTTTTAAAATTCAGGCATCTAAATAGGCAGAGCTTGCATGCTGGATAAAATTAACTTTTGGTGAAAATGAAAAGAGTGGAATCATCCATCACTGCACTCTTCAGTTTTAATTTTTAACACTTATTCTGTTAACCAGATGAAAGTGAATGAATAAAACTAACATTCAGCAGAAGGCCCTAAAGAAGTGAAAATACAATATTTATGCTGAAGCTATATACCAAGTGTAAGATTTGAAAACTTCTTACTACATACTGAGTTCTTGATGTGAGCAGCTTTGGATACCAACATCAAACCTGGCAAAGTCTTGTGATACTGGAAAACAAACTCAATAGGCGTGAGTATAGTGGACACAGTGAATACAGTAATGAAACAATCTATCAATGCTTTCTCAATAGGAACGTCAACTATGCTCAGTGGACTGACACCTATCTAAGTGTGTATGGAATTTAAGCCTAATGGGTTTTTAAACATTTCATTCCCCCTGTGCTCAAGCTTTAGAACAATAGTGAGCTGCCAGTTAGTAACTAATATCTGAAAGCTGATAAGGAAGTGGCCTTATCAAGCAGGAAACTGTTGCTGTTGTTCATAATTAATGGTGCTCTTTTAAAAGTGTGCCTTGTCAGTTCCCACAAAATGAAGCATTTGTTCCCATTTATGGGCAAGGAATTTGGATGAATAGGGTTCTGTTGTACTACCAACTACATTGGCACTATTTATAGAGGCTATATAAAGCTTGGGTTTATGGTCTGCTGCTCCGCTGCATCTCACAGACCATGCACAGGCTTGTAAAATGGACAGACTTATTCCCCCTTTTTTCAGTTTATCTGGCAGCTTTGCACATCATGCTGGTCTTTCACGGCCAGGCCTAACTTATTTACATCATATTTAACAACATGCAGTTCTTCCTTTCCCAATAAATGCAAACAGGCAGCAAATTGGAAATACAAGCTCAAGAGATACAGGTGGACGTTATCATGTAAACATTGCTAGACTTTCTGAAATTACAATTATGACACCCCTGGATGATCTCTGATCCTACTGTATTATGCTGTGACAGATGTATATTGCAGTGATTTCTCTTGTGATGTTTGCTTTTGCTTCCTTGTCAGCTTTAATAATAAAGCAACTGGACAGACTAAATTGAAATTATTTATCTTCTATGAATGTTATAGTAAAGCATGCTGTCATAGTAACAAGTTCAGCTTCCTCCAATGATATTGTCAAACACAATAGGCTGGAGCTGTTGGAAATCACATCACGTCTTAAAATGTCACTTGTAACAATCTTCCCTCCTCCCTCACACCAAATCAAATGCAACTGATCCTTTGTTGCTTCTCTAAGTCCTTTCCTTTCAACTGTATATTAATCAAGGAAGTTACTAAACAGTGACTCATAGCTTCCTTATTAGTGTGATCCTTGCTTCCAAAGAATTAGAAGGATAATTGACTCTCTTGCTCTCTTCTTTTTTTTCCAAAGACGCTTTGGAAAAATGTTAATGATTTAATGTTTTAGTGATGTTTGATTCCATGAACCTATCCAGAAAACAATATTTTTACATAGCTATGCTCTCCATGAAAGTGACGTGAGAAAATCATTATTAGTAGTGATCATGATACAACTAAGTCATTCAAACATCACCTATAATTGTTGGTTGTGAATGGATCCTACTAAGTGGGGAAACACTCCTCTGGGTGTTCCTATAATCAGAAAAAGCATCAATATATGCACAGATGCCTCTTCTGTCATTTCCATGCAGTTACTGGAAAATGCTGCAAGAGGCTTCTGCATATGTATGGCTTATAAAATTGCTAACACAATAATGTAAATATACATTAGCCTGTAGTTAGTGCAGGACTGGCCTGATATTTTTTTTTAACCCCTAGGTATTGTCAACCCTGCTGCAGGGTTGGTGTGTGTCCGGAACAAACATAAGAATTTACCTTAATAATACAATAGACTAAGATAGTATTTGTCAACCTTGGAAACTTTAAGATGGGTGGACTTCAATTTTCAGAGTTCCCCAGCCAATATGAAGTTCACCAATCTTAGAGTTGCCAAGATTGAGAAACACTGGGCTAAAATGAAGCAGCAAAAGAAAGCGTGTGCTTGAGGAGCACAGCAACCAGCCGCAGGATTATTGATTAAATAGCAACAAAGGACATTCTAACTCTTCTGACATCTAGTGAAAGGCTAATCTTTGTAGCTCATAACCAATAGTCCTAATATCAGCACCACTATTTTGACCCCAAGCCATTGCTGTTCCTACTTGTCTCCTGATAGTGATTGTGTGTGCAAGCTTCAGGGACCACAAGAGGTCAGCTTTCTTTAATGTAGCCACTAGCTCTTTAATTAATGTTGGGATGGGAACCCCATCAAGCAGGTTTGCTTTGGGGGCTCCAAAGATTCTTCTTAAGCCCCTGTACAAACAATGTGCACATTCTCACTCTGGTTATAGATAATGCTGATAAGCAGTTTAAAGTGCCATGAAATCACACTTCCTTTTGCCTTGACAAGAACCCCAGCCAAACTAAACCATCATTGAGAAACATAGTTCAGAAATCATACTTAATTTGGTTTGTCCTTTCTTGAAGATCTCTACGAAAGGAAAATTCTTGAAAAAGCCATATTGGCTTCTATTTATCCATGATTTTTTTCCCCTACAAGCCCAAGTAGATTGACACATCTTAATAACCCGATTTTCCTCTTCAATGGCATCTGTCTCATTTTCCATCCTTTCTTCAAGATAATTAGGTTTTGGAAATGTACCAGCAAGTTATCCTGTAATTATTAGAACAGTGTAGCATTTCAATGCACAATCGCAGTAAAACACAAATTTAGTTTAAGGAGTTGCAGATGGGTTCTCTGCTTGCAAAGAACCTTTTTTGCTTTTGACACTGAATTGCTGCATTTTAATTTGGGATGTGAGACTCAGGCAAGATTCAGTTTGAATTTGATAGCAAAACATACTAAAAAGTTTTCCTCTCATTTTTTCTTTTTCTTTTTCTTCCATTTTCTTTCTTCCTTTTTTGTCATTTTGTTTAATCAAATAAAGACAGAAACAAATCTTTCAGGTCACTAAATTGATCCAAAGGCTCTTATTTTGATTTTGAGATAAACCAGTTTGATCTGAAGGTACATTTTAATTGTTTTCAAATTAATTGCTTTCAAATTAGAGTTTTAAATTGAGGTTTCACATGGCCATAAACATATAACTAATGTAATCATGGGGCTTTTATGTATGCTAAATCTGCCAACTGTAAAATCATTTTAACTCTAATTTTTAAATATCTTGCATTATATTTTTAACACAAAAGTACTTTTATACGCATTTTTTCTTAGAAATGAAACTCAATTTTTTGGGGCTTAGTCCATGGCTAAGTATATAAAATGTAAAGTTTCTCATATATTTCACATATGTAGCTTAGAATACCTGTCTTGTTTTTAAATTAAAAACGTAAATCAGATTACATCTTGAGAAAAAAAATGTCAAAGTCTTTCATTGCAATGAAAAAAAAAGAGAGGATTTAAATAAATGTATTGTGATAGAATAAAATTAAAATGCTGTACCAATGACAAATTCATCAACTGTAAAAGTGAGATAATATAAGTTTCACTTTGGAGAATAAAACCTAATATCTAGCTCTTATTGGTGATAGTCAAGTTCTTTTATTCATGTGTGTTATAATAAAGAATTTTAAATATTCTCTGTTAGATTTAGAATGTTAAAAAGTTTGTGTTAGAAAAGGCATGCTGGTATTAATTCATTTTAGATAACTATAAATCCTTAAGGATGTATGTACAAAATTATTTTGTATTATTTTCTTCCTATTCTGAGAAAATAAAAGGTCAGATTTGAATGACATGTTTTTAATCAAAGTGACCTATCTCATTACTTTATGTACTTCCAATAATATTTTTAATGTAAGTCTATTGAGAAAGTTATTTTAATCAGTCATTTTAAAGGTTTTGAATCATTTTATATACCACAGATGTAACCTGGACTGCAAATGTTAAAAGCACATGTATACATCTTAGTAAAATTATTGTGCTTACAAAGCAACATACTCGCACACATGCACAAATACAAAGACACAATGTAGCCTTACTAGAAGGAACAGACCAGGTATCAACTCCACAAGAAGGCCAGAACTACTTTTCTTGAGATGGACAGGATCTTGCAAGTCTGATTGTCCTGTATCTATTTTTGCTTCTTATAGTTCGATCAATGAAAAAGGAATCCGTTTGAGCTGTTTCCAGATATCATCTGGCTGTTTTGGACTTAAAAACATTAAATCTTTTTTTTTACATAGGCAACAGCTCCTGCATTTATCCATCAAGTTCATCTGCCTTATTCTCTACACACACATATATATGCTGCCTCTTTCCATGAAGTGTTACCCTGTGATAGTAAAGGTGCACGAACATCTTAATGGTACTTTGAGCTATGCCATTTAGAATGTACATAACAGGCCCTCATAACAGACAGGTCATAGATGAAGGACCAGACCAAGTATGATCTACTGGAGAAGGAACTGACAACAGAATACCTTATTCCACAAGACTTGAAATTTTGGGCTTAGACAACTTAGAACTACGTCGCCTTAGAACCGATCTAAATGTAGTTCATAAAATTATCTGCCACAATGTCCTACCTGTCAATGACTACTTCAGCTTCAACCACAACAATACACGAGCACACAATAGATACAAACTTAATGTAAACCGCTTCAAACTCGACTGCAGAAAATACGACTTCAGCAACAGAGTGGCCCACGCCTGGAATGCTCTACCTGACTCCATTGTTACAGCCTCAAACCCTCGCAGCTTCAATCTCAAACTGTATAATATTGCCCCCAACAATCTGGGTCCTCATTTTACCCACCTCAGAAGGATGGAAGGCTGAGTCAACCTTGAGCCGGTGAGATTTGAACCGCCGAACTGCAGCTAGCAGTCAGCTGAAGTAGCCTGCAGTGCTGCACTCTAACCACTGCGCCACCTCGGCTCATAAGCGCACCAGCGTGCCTACCGTCCCTGTCCTACTGTCCTATTGTCCTCATCTATCTGTATTCACTTTGATTATGTTTATGTTTATACCTATACCTGCTATCTTGTACATGTTTGACAAACAAACAAATAAATAAATAAATAAAAATAAGTGACTCCTGTGTCCTGCCAAGGAAATAAAATGAACACTTTCCACCAAGAAAATGCCAACATACTAAGGAAAACAAGTTCCTTGAATCAGGAGGTATCTAAGAAGCTACTGGGGACAAGTGAGGTTTATGATGTGGCTTGATTAAAGTTGAAAGAACATTCAGCTGGTGATGTGCCTAGAGGCAAAACGGAAGCCTGATGCTGCAAAGATAGGTATTCCATTGGTATGTGAAATGTCAGAATAATGAGTCAAGGCAAACTTGATGTCAGAGTAGAAATGTCAAGGCTAAACATTGACATTCTAGAGAATCAATGAATTGAAATGGAGTGGAAGAGGGTCACTTCACATCAGAGGATCATCAGAACTACTTCTGTCAGCCTTACCAGGTGCACCAGGCAGGAAACATGACCAGATAAGCTAATTCTACTGTATTGTAAAGTTACATTAACAGAGTCTTGCAAGTCTGAAAGTACAGTTCCTCTGCCATCTCCTTTACAGCCTGAGAAACTAGGGAAGGCCTCCTCTGAGCCATCCACTATCCAGCTGTGGATTAGGATGCTGGATGCTGTCTCTTGACTGACTGTTCTTTAGGAAGCATCTCTTTACCCCATCTCCCAAGGTCTTTCTCACATACCATTAAAATAGTAGACAAGAATATCATAGAAGAATAGTGGTAGTCCTCAATTTATGACCACAATTGAGCCCAAAATTTAGGTTGCCAAGTGAGAAATTTGTTAAGCGAGTTTTGCCCCATTTTATGACTTTTCTTGCCATATTTTTAAGTGAATCACTGCAATTGTTAAATTAATAATATGGTTCTTAATGGTTTTCCCATTGACTTTGCTTGTCAGAAGGTTACAAAAGGTGACCAGATGACCCAGGGACACTGCAGCCGTCATAAATGTGAGTCAGTTGCCAAGCATCTGAACGTAAATCATGTGACCATGGGGATGCTGCAATGGTCATAAGTGTGTAAAATGATCATAAGTCACTTTTTTCAGTGCCATTGTAACTTCGAACAGACACTAAGCAAACTGTTGTAAGTTGAGGACTACCTGTAGTTATTACAAACCAAAGGGGTTCAGGGTCAGTGCTGAGATACAATCCGAAAATCATAGAAAGATATAAAATTGAATCCAAGGGAAAATAATCAACATTACAGTATTATGGATTCCTATGATTCTGAGGGCGAAGAGAAGAACCAGGCAGACTTTCAGTCTATGGTTGAGGAGGCAAAATGCTTCCAGCCATCTACAAGTATATGGTATAGGGTCCCCCGCTTGAGCAGGGGGTTGGACTAGATGATGCACAAGGTCCCTTCCAACTCTGCTATTATTCTATTCTATTCTATTCTATTCTAATTCTATTCTATTCTATTCTATTCTATTCTATTCTATTCTATTCTATTCTATTCTATTCTTCTAGTGATGAAGATGACTCACTGCAGGTAGCTGTTGATTCAGAGCCTGAGTTTGAACCTGGAACAGTACCAAGTTTTAAATTAAACCAACAGCTAACAAGAGCTGAACAGCAGAGGTCAGCACAGCTCCTTAAGAGGAAGGGGTGTTAACTTCTCTAATTAAGTATAACCAAGAACTAACTCGTATAACTAGACAGTCTGCTGCAGATCCCTTCCCTTTGTTAGAAGCAGCCTTTCTTGCTTCCTAAACTGTGTTTCTATGGTGCTATGTTCCACTTTCCTCCTGCCTCCTTGCCATGTGTTTGGAGCTATGGACTGGTTTCCATGGCATTCTCTGGTGCTTGACCTTTTGGACTGCTACTGGCACTGCTGCCTCTGAATTCTTCCAGCTAGCAGCTTGCAACACTGTTGTAATTTATGTGACAAGCAATCTCTCTTTGTTGCTCACTGTCTAAATAGCCTGCTTTGGCCCCTGCTGGAAGATTTACAACACATCAGTCAAAGCGCTCAGATTCGTAATTGCCTTGCTTCGGTTGCTTCAATTTTAGGCGTCATTTGGACATACATGATTCAAGTCTACTTTGCTTCAATCCCAGGTGCAGAAAAAGCGGAAATTGGTGAACTTTAATACTGATACCACACTAAAAACAAGTTTTTGTTTTTTTAAAAGTGATACTAATTGCAGGAGACTGGAATGCTGAAATTACAAGTAGAATAGACTAGAATAACAGAGTTGGAAGCGACCTTGGAGGTCTTCTAGTCCAACCCCCTGCTTAGGCAGGATACCCTACACCACTTCAGACAAATGGTTATCCAATCTCTTCTTAAAAACTTCCATCGGGAACAACAGAAAAAAATAGCCCAATGTAATGAATTAAAGCAGAGTCAGACCAATACATACTAAAGTAAATTAAATGTAGGAGTCAGACTTTATAACAAGCAACTTCTTTCAACAAACTAAAAGACAAACTACAGATGGACAACATTGAATGTCCAACACTGGAATTAATTGACCATTACTCTGTAAGCAGATGAAGAAGCTGATAAGAGATATAGGAAAAATTGCCTAACTAAATACTTTTCTAGGGAATATAAAGAAAATACAAAGGGACTGCAGATAAAAATCAGATGAGAAGTACAAGAGATTTATTTAGGAAAATTACAGAAATCAAGGGAAGATTTGCTATAAAGATGGTCATGATAAAAGATAGTGAAAACAAAAATCTAGTGAGGAAAGAAGATATAAAAAATAAATGGCATGATTATATGGAAGAACTGCACAAAACTGTACAAAAAGGACATTGACATATAGATGAAGATTTGATTACTGAACTGGAGGCAGGCACTCTGGAAAGAGAAATCAAATTGCCCCTGGAAACTTGTTACCAACCACAAAGTTTCAGTAGTAGATGAAATATCAGAGAACCATTAAAACTTTACAACATAATGCAGTTAAAGTGCCAGACGAGGCTTGAAAGCAATATGGAAAACACAAGAGTGGCCAAGGGTCTGGAAAAGATCAATTTATTTTGTAATACTAAAAAGGGCATTGCTTGAGAATGCTCAAACTACTGAACAATTGTACTTACCTCATGGGCTAGATTAATAATGTTCAAGATTTTGTAATGTAGACTTCAACAACACATGAAATGAGAACTGCTAGGTATGCAAAGGCACTTCAGATAAAATTGCTAATATTCAATAAACAATAGAAAATGCAAAATAATTCTAAACATCTTGGCTTTTTATCCAGGCCTTTGGTGAGGGAAAGTGACTCCTTTGCTCCATGACACTTGCCATCTTTTAATGTTTGCATTTATTGATTTCATTGTAATGTCTTTGTGGTGAGCCACCCAGAATCACTGAGTCAGGTGGCATGCAAGTTTAATAATAGGTAATGATGATTATAATATCTTAATTTACATCAAATTCTTCCCAAGAACCTAGGATGCATCCAGGAGGACCCCCAGTTTGCACACTGGGACTGTTTGGGACAGTGCAACCCCATCTAACACCAAAAATACCACTGTCCCAGAACTGGCAGGCTCCAAACCCCAAAGCCAATCAGTCTTGCCAGTGATAACTTGAAGTCTGTTGTTCCCCATCCAGACCCTCTAGGCACCGAGATAAAATGCCCACAGCATTTGCTTAACTCACCAGGGGCAGAGATGTGTATGTGAAATAGATATATTTCTCTCTGCCACAATCATAATGGGAGAACTTTAATATTGGAATATTGATGAAAAAGGGGATGGGTGAATGACAGTTCATAAATATAGCTGAGAAAGGAAGAATGGCTCATGCTTCAATTCTTGTTGTTGTTTTTTTGCCGCATTTTCTTGAGTTGGGTAATTGATTCCTAGAGACAGAGTTTAGAACAATAGCGTTCAATTCTTTCTAATCCAGAAACGAATTCTTGGATTTTCAATCAAATGCCAAAAGCTGCACTCCAAGCATTGACTGGGAACAGGACTAAAATGTGGGTGGGGATAAGACAAAAATGAAATTTAGCTGAAGTTAAATTCAATTTTAATTACAAATAAAAAATATAATTACTTGTCACAATGTCCCACATTTGATCATGTCAGAGTGTGCACAGCGTGACTACTATTTTGAGACAACCCAGGAGCAAAATACAGTACACAGAGGTTTGTCTTACAAACAGTGGTTTATATACAAGACTTCTATATATATCTATATCTATATACATACACGTGGTAGGCACATACCAGGCAAGCAAGTACACGACGAGAGAGAGAGATACACAAGGAGAGAGAGAGAGAAGCCCTCTCATGGCCTCCTTTATATAAACAGCTTCTTAAAGTGACAGTAACCCTGCTGACTCATCCTCATTGCATCAGCATTTCAGTTTACAGCCTTACATCAGCTGGTCAGCTATTAAATCATCATTACCTTAACAGATCATTTCTCACTTTTGTAATTAAAAAAATATTACAGTTTAGGCCCAACATTTGCAGTAAATCTGAAGGCTTAGGTAGTATAACTCCAGGGGTAGGTTTCACTTACCTTTGCTACTGGTTCGGGAACGGGAGAGCGCGCCACCGCTACCGGTTCGCCCAAACCGGGACGAACCGGTAGAAACCCACCACTGTATAACTCCGCAAAAGATGGTCCTGTTGTATCTTTGCATTTTCTATTCCTCTTCTTTGCCAAAATGCAGTATTTTCCCAACTGAGAGAGACCAGATTTTACCATTAAAACCCGAGTGATATAAAAATTATTGTTATCAAGTCTGTTAGTTATCCTGGGCATCTACATCTGTAAATGTAGGATTATGCTATTAACAATTACTGTCAATTTGTTATCCCCCCCCAAAGGGATGGGGCTGCAGGGGAGGGCTTTTGATTTAAGAGATTTTTCAAAGACTTTTCAAATTGATGGTATAAATATAAAAAATGAAAGGTGATAAATACAGTATGCTTCTCTAGATTTTTGCTGCCTTAAACACACACACACACACAGAAACACATACAGGGGGGGGGGGGGGAGAGAGGGAGGGAGGGAGGGAGGGGGGGAGGGAGGGAGAGAGAGAGAGAGAGAGAGAGAGAGAGAGAGAGAGAGAGAGAGAGATTGCAATTCAATGTCTGCCATAATTCACCACGAGACAAGACTTGAAAGTCTGCCAGAACTTCAGGGTGAGGGGATACTTCAGATGTTTTTCAAGGTTTCTTGAAGTGTACTTAACACTGACAAAGGCAGGAAATGTTAATTTTCACCTCTCTTATAAATATTGAAATGATGTGCAAGAGGAATTCTATTGTCACAGCAAATATACTCTTGAGTGATTCAAATCCAATTAATGCTTATATGATGTACTTGGAAATATTCAGGGCCACAGGAAACAAACTGGTAAACAGCTTTTCCTATTTTGATGTTGGAGTAGGAAGAACATTACTTTTTTATTTTTGTCCATAATAGCTAACCTGTCCTCCATATGCATGGAGCCTAATGCTGCACCATCTTCTGATGATTTACAAGCATCTTTAAAGTATTGTATCATTTTACTTTCTGTATTTTTTTTGTTAAAAAGTAGCACAAAAGAACTTTGGAACTGTAGATTCACATGAATGATGTACAACATAACCATGTTAGTGTCAACTCGTGAAGCTTTCCCGACCTGCTCCCGAGTTGCCATAGGCAGGGGGATGGGGGGATAGAGCCTTGCAGCTGCATCAAGGAATTTGCACCTCAGTCAAAACAATGCACATCCTAGCTGGCCAAAGTCAAGGCCATCTCCACAGAAACCAGTAACGGCTGGAGGGAGTGACTTCTACGACCCACGAAAGTGCTTCGTTGGGGAATGTGACTGATCACACACCTTGGAGGGAGGGGGAAACAGGGTCAGAGGCAAGGCTCGAACTGAGTGGGGTCAGAGTTGGCTTCATTAGGTCTGTGCCAACATGGCGCTCGTAATAAACAACTGGATTTTTCTTGAAAACTGGTTTGAGGCTCCTGCTTTTATTAGGGCATCGGTTGGAACCCTGACAGTTAGTTCATGATGATCAAATAAGAAAAGAACAGGACACCTTCATCTTTAATGGTTGTGGCAAAGAGCTACCATCTATGGAATGCAGGAATCTATTGGCCAAGGAATGAAAAATGTTGGATCAGTTGCTGGTCTGACCTAGTTCAGATGTTATTATGCTCCTAAAAATGGAAAAGACTTGTTCTCTTTTGCTATAAGACCTCCAAATATAGCTGAACTTATAAAATATACCTGACTGGTATTAATAGTCTCTTATTCTATATGCTAGCTTATACTTTTCCTCCAAAAGGCAAGCCTGAGTTATTTATTTATTTGATTTATATGCCAACTTTATTTTGTACAGCTCAAGGTTCAAAGGCGTTAATCCTAGCAATTTGGGGAAAGGACTGTAGCCCTAATTTTCTTTGAAATAATTACAGACCATCACTATTGTAGGTTCACCTGTTTGTTATTTCACATGTTCTATCCATGGCATTTTATAGATAGGCTGATTCCATCCACCTTTAAGGTTTTCTTGACAGCTAGCCTTTTTCCCCCCCAAAGATTTACAATGTAGGCTGAAATGGATTTGGAGTATCTTCAGCTATTTTTATTGTCCTTAGATTTGTTCAATATTTATAGTGATAGGCATGTCTAATTTTTTTTTCTTATAGAGAATATCAACTGGTGCTAATCCTAGCTTCTTCAAAGTTGGTCAGGCTGAGTTATCTATGTGACCAACGCCAAACAGATAGGGTTCTGGATTAATAAAAATATAACCACTCTTCCACTGCACACAGACAATAATAATAATAATTTCTTCATGTTTTGTTTGATACTTTGCAAAACAAACAACAATAAATCATTCTGAGACTGAAGGCTACAGTCTGGTAACATGGCAGAACAAAGATAGATCTGTAGACAGTAGTCTCTGAATTGGCTAAAATAAAACCAAGTGAATGAAAATAAGTTGTTGACTGTTCATACATAAGCATCAGGACATGAGAAGCTCTATGATTGATTGATTATGTGCCATCACTTTTATTAACTTTTAGTGATCACATAAATAGATATTTTCCAAGAGAAGCTTTATGAACAAAATCTGAGGATGGAGGAGATGATTGATTAGAAATGCTATTATGGTCTGGACTGGAAACATAGGAAGCCAAGCAAGATGTGGAGAGATGGTAAGATGGAAACAGACACCTTCATTGCAGAAGGATGGTTAAAGTTCTCAATGTAATAACAATACATATTTCAAGGGGAAAATAGTGTTTAATTGTATAAGAAAATGATGAAAAGGTATAGAACACATAAAATATATACAGGTAGTCCTTGACTTATGACCACAATTGAGCCCAAAATTTCAGTTGCTGAGCAAGGCAGTTGTTTGCTCTTTTGGCCCATTTTACAACCTTTCTTGCCACAGTTACTAAGGAATCACTGCAGTTGTTCAGTTAGTAACACAGCTGTTAAGTAAATCTGGCTTCCCCGTTGACTTCACTTGTCAAAAGGTTGCAAAAAGGTGATCATATGATCTCAGGACACTGCAACCTTCATATCTATGAGTCAGTTCCAAGCCTCTGGATTTTAATCATGTGACTATGGGGATGCTGCAACGATTATAGGTTATATGAAAAATGGACATGTCACTTTTTCAGTTTTGTTGTAACTTTGAACGGTCACTAAATGAACTGTTGTAAGTTAAGGACTACCTGTACTCATATAGAAGCATTTGTACCACATGAAAATTTCCAGTAGGTGGAGCATTCTGCTGGCGGACTAAAACGTTGTTTGGAATATGTCTATTTTTATTCATTTTTGTAATACAACAGAGCACAGTAACTGGGGATCTAAACAAAGGCATTTCTACTTTTCTATGTTGCCCATATATTGTATCCAATGTGCATTCAAGTTAGTTTCATATAAAAGATGTAAACACTGGGCCAAAGGGTTGCATTCATGATTAATTGTTCATTACATTTTACAAACATGTCCCCTTCCCACTATAATTAGAAGCAATTGGGAGAGTTATCCTATTTTATCTGTGTAACTGCCAAGTTCAATAGATTAGTCTGAGAAACTAATGAGCTTCCCAGTGTCTTTGGTTTGAAGTGGGTTCCCTAGGCCATATCCAGAACATATCTACTGTGTTGTATTGGATTACTTAGGCAGTAATCCAATCCATATTTCCTTGAACTTGATTCCTGATTATTTCATGTCTATGATCAGGCAGTTTTCTTGCACCAGTACTACAGTGCCATTCTCTTCCAGAATGTTTCTTTAACTTTATTTTTTATTTTATTTATTTATTTATGTATTTGTCAACAGCTGCAAAGAAGCCAGAAAATGAGTACAGACAAATGGGGACAGTAGGACAGGGACGGTAGGCACGCTGGTGCGCCTATGCACGCCCCCTTAGGGACCTCTTAAGAAACGTGTAAGGTCCACGGTAGACAGTTTAAGGTAAAAGGTATGGGGGTTAGAGAAACTAACAACAGGATCAGGTAAAGTGTTCCAGACATTTACTACCCTATTGCAGAAGTCGTATTTTCTGCAATTAAGATTAGAGCGGATTACATTTAGTTTGAATCTATTGATAGCCCTAGTGTTATTGCAGTTGAAATTAAAGTAGTCGTTAACAGGTAAGATGTTAAGGTAGATGATCTTGTGTACTAAGCGTAGGTTGGAACGTAGACGGCATAGTTTAAGGTTATCCAGGCCTAAAATTTCAAGTCTACTGGAATAAGGAATTTTATTGCGAGCAGAGGAGTTGAGTACTCTTCTTGTAAAACTTCCAATACTAAACCTACAGCACTATTATTCCCTGATGATATTAACCAGAACCAGCCCTACTTAGTTATGTGTGCAGGCTAACTATGTGCTGCCACTTGCTAGGGCACATTTATTCCATTAAATGGAAAAAAACAATAGTCCTGAATTAAAAGGCATACTGTAGAATCAAGCTGTTAGAGACCTTGGTTTTAGGCAGTTGTTTATTATTATGGACAAAATCTGATTGGTTTTTTTTTTTTTTTGAGTCTCCACTCCTTGCATTTTTGGGATACTGATGCTAGGAAATTCAGAATCATTTGCACAATTCGAGCTGATCTATAAGAAATTCCTTCCTTCCTTCCTTCCTTCCTTCTACATTTTTTGTTATATACAATTATACTTTATATAGAATAAATATGCTATGCTCAATGGAAAACAGAATCAAGTTCCATGAAAAACAAAACAATGGGGACTTTTCAAAAACAAAGGGAAGGAATATGACAATTGTTTCAATAGGGATCTTTCTTTTCTATGAATATAACATGTATACTAGGAAGGTTTATTTTATTTCTACTAGCTCTTTGCCTGATATTATCCGGTGCCTTCTTCAACATCAGAAATTCCTCTGTTTCCGAGAGGCAGAGCAAAGGGATGTGACTCTTGTTCATATGCGCCTTTTATTTCCTGACTTTTTAAAACAGGAGTTGTTTACTTGCTTACGTTTTTCTTGTTGCCAGATTAAAATGATACAATAAAATGATGGCTGCTTCAAGAGTATGTCATTTCCAACTTCGGATGTTAAAAAAAAAAAAGAAGAATGGGAATTCTGCCTTGAGTATTCTTGTGTCCCATAAATTCACTTGGCTTGTGGGAGGACAGTTCATATGGGCTAATAGGAACCTTACTAAGAGGGAACAGGACTGAATCACTTTGCATTTTAATCCCTTGCAGATGTTTAAAATTGCTATCAATAAAAACAGTTGCCAGTTTGAATTCTGGACAGAAGGTTACCCAACTGTCTTTGTTCTCCAAGTCTGAATACAATACCCCAGAGAATGATATGCTAAGGATAGGAGAAAGAGTCATTATTTTAGCTGGCTTACAAGCGGGAGACGGTGGACTATGAGTCAGCCCACAACTGGCATTCAGTGCACAGTATTTCCATTTATTAAATTAGGACCGTCTATCGATCAAACCAAAGGCAAGTAATGTGAAATGATTAACTGCACAAATCTCTCTCTCCCTATCAACTGGAATTATACATACCATCTTGTTTAGCAGCAAGAACGTTTAAGTCAAAACTAAAAATAATATTCAGATATTCAGCAGATGGAGAGAGTGGTGTTAAGATTTCTAATAATCTGAATGTGCAGCTACAGTATATAGAATTGCTTTTGTAAAGCTTCTTGCTTACTTCGCCATGCTGATATACTGTAATATCTGCCGACAACTTTGTGGGCAAATAACACATCCACATTAAAGCATACAGACAACACAGCGATCCTGTTTGTTGCATTTTGTAAGCTCTGACAATTTTTGATGACTTCTTTCACTTTGCCTCTTTCAAAATACTTCCTTACAGTTCCATTGCAGAAGGCCAAACATATTTATGCTTTATCTTATTAGCATGTTCTAATTGTATACTTTCTTGATAATTACTACTCTTGAACATTTCACACAACTGTTATGCCACCCTTTTAAAATGTGTCAAGACTGAATCAACCGCTCCTCTTCCTTTTTCTGCTGAGGCTTATGTTGATTAACATTTTGATTTCCTCTCAGAAATATAAGGATTTTTCCTGTGTGGACATTTAGCTTTAAAGAAGGTAAATAGAAAAATGGAGTCTCTTTAGTGCTTTTTTTTAAAAAAAAATAATATATATTATATTCCTCACTAGATATTGTCTACTATTGGTTGGGAATAATGTAAATAGCCCAGTGCAGCAGACACAAAGTTGGAAAGCATTGTAATCATACAGTACTGTCTTTTAGAGACTGCAATGATGTCACACACATCATTGAAGGGCCGAGGTGGCGCAGTGGTTAGAGTGCAGTACTGCAGGCTACTTCAGCTGACTGCTAGCTGCAGTTCGGCGGTTCAAATCTCACTGGCTCAAGGTTGACTCAGCCTTCCATCCTTCCGAGGTGGGTAAAATGAGGACCCAGATTATTGGGGGCAATATGCCAACTCTGTAAACCGCTTAGAGAGGGCTGTAAAAGCACTATGAAGCGGTATATAAGTCTAACTGCTACTGCTATTCTGATATCACATAAATAACACGAATAATATAAAATGTGTTTATATTATGTTATATATTACTACTCTTGTTCCTCTTACACATGCCCATGAACCTAATGCAATTAATTTAGGTCAAAAATTTAACTATCAAAACATTTTTTTTTTGTAAAAGATGCATGTTCAGAACGGATTACACTATGGTTTCTATTGTGAATACATTAATTATGTTAATAGTTCTGATTTATTCTTCAGCTAAAAGGGTTTATACACTCAACAAACTGGCTTGTAAAACAAATGACACCCCCCCCCAAATAGAAAAAAAAAGAACAAGAGGGAAAAGGTAAATAAAATGCAAAATTTAATTTTTAAGCAATTGGCTGGAAACTCTGAACCTTGAAGGCATTGCTGTCTTGGTATTTTGAACTAAAAGATGCCGCCTAAATATTCAGTCTAATTCCTAGAGAAATAAATTCCTACTTTTCCTTCTGCACCAGACACAAATGCCTTGTGTGTCTAATCACACTTGACCAAATAAAGTATTAATTAATTAATTAATTAATTAATTAATTAATTAATTAATTCATAGCAATAGCAATAGCAATAGCAATAGCACTTAGACTTATATACTGCTTCATAGTGCTTTACAGCCCTCTCTAAGCGGTTCACAGAGTCAGCATATTGCCCCCAACAATCTGGGTCCTCATTTTACCCACCTCGGAAGGATGGAAGGCTGAGTCAACCTTGAGCCGGTGAGATTTGAACCGCCGAACTGCAGCTAGCAGTCAGCTGAAGTAGCCTGCAGTGCTGCACTCTAACCACTGCGCCACCTCGGCAGAACAGGATCATTTGATAATTTATAAATTCTTTAAAAGGCTGGATAGGACAAAACTATTGTAATGCTTGCCAAGCAGGAGTGACTTCCCTATAACTGAATTAAGTTCCATTTAGCAGTATCACCTGGAAAATAATATCCAACTTTTAGCAACTGATCTTTTTTGTAGATTTCAGATAGGATTCAAGAAACTGGTTTGATCTATTGTGACACAAAACAAGATGACATCTTGCCTGCCTCCAAAATTTGAAATTGATTTTTTTTCCAGAATTGTTGATGAAATAATTTCATTATAAATGAAAGCAACAGGCTAGCTTGGAAAAATGGGCAAATTGTATCTAGCCCACCATTCAACATCAGCAAATGCCAGATCCAGGTTCCAGTGAGACTCTTTTCATAATCAGTTTGGTTGGGAGAGCGAGTTCAGAGTCGGATGTGGTGAGAGGAGTCTGAGATCTGAGACATATTCCAGTAGAGAGAAGTTCCCTGAGAATGGGCTCTAGCTATGTCAGGTTGTCCATAGTTTAACAATGAACTGTGTGTGAAGAAAATTACTCACACCAAGGTATTGGCAAACTCTAATGCTATTCTCTATATCAGGGGCTTCCAATTTTGGCAACTTTAATATTGTGGACTTCACCCCCTGCTTTATACTATGTAAAACTTAACTGTTATGTTCTAACTGTTTAAACTGTGTTACATGGTTCCAACCAGGTCCAGCGTTTGAGCGGGAAAAAGCTCAAACGCTATTGGCTGGTCTGTCTGACAGCTCCCTATAAAAGGGCAAGCTGTCAGACTGCTCTTTGCTGGTTGCTGATACAAGAGCTGAAATAAAGAGCTGCTTTGGAAGTCTGTCTCCTGTCATCTCTACCCACCATCTAACAGTGGCGACGAGGGCTTGGGCCAGGAGAACTGTGACTAGCTTCTTCAGCACTTTCAACCAGCCAGGCAGACATCTTCCTGCCTCCTACAGCTCCCTATAAAAGGGCAAGCTGTCAGACTGCTCTTTGCTGGTTGCTGATACAAGAGCTGAAATAAAGAGCTGCTTTGGAAGTCTGTCTCCTGTCATCTCTACCCACCATCTAACAGTGGCGACGAGGGCTTGGGCCAGGAGAACTGTGACTAGCTTCTTCAGCACTTTCAACCAGCCAGGCAGACATCTTCCTGCCTCC
>QLTV01003771.1:400844-417354 GCA_003457575.1 Thermophis baileyi | reverse complement strand
GAGGCCACACCCAGTACCTTCCAGGAGCTTCCATGCTCGAGCCCCGGAGCGGCAGCAGCCCTGTCTGCACAGGCCGCTGCCTCACCACCAACTGAATTGCGCAGGTCTAGTAGGGCTCCAAAACGCCCCGCCTACCTGCGTGATTACGTATGCTGGACAGCTCCATCCAGGAGGGGAGGGGTGTTATGTTCTAACTGTTTAAACTGTGTTACATGGTTCCAACCAGGTCCAGCGTTTGAGTGGGAAAAAGCTCAAACGCTATTGGCTGGTCTGTCTGACAGCTCCCTATAAAAGGGCAAGCTGTCAGACTGCTCTTTGCTGGTTGCTGATACAAGAGCTGAAATAAAGAGCTGCTTTGGAAGTCTGTCTCCTGTCATCTCTACCCACTATCTAACATTAACCACCTATTGCTGGCTATTTTCTGTTATTAAAGGCAGCAGGGGTGGGTTCTGACTTACCTCGCTGCCAGTTCGCTTCCTCACACGCCGTGTGGGTGCATGCACCATGTGGGTGCGCACACGCAGTGCTAAAAACCCAGCTTCTGCGCATGCGCAGAAGCAAAAAACAAGATGCCACCGCCGTAGGTGCCACTGAGAGAGCCGGTTCAGGGGCGTGTCCAGCCGGCCATCACTGCTGGTTCAGTGAGCGGGGGGGAAATTCCCGCTACCGGTTCTATAGAGCCGGTCCGAACCGGCAGGAACCCACCTCTGCAAGGCAGACATAGTTAACTAGAGCCCTCTCAATAACATCCTTTTGAAACCAGTTCTTAATGCTGTAACCAACCTTCTGCAAGCAAAAGGTTTATACTGACTATTAAGATAAAAACCAAACCAAAGAAAAATCAGTTTTTACCTCTTCTTAAATAATAAGGGTATTTAGTTGTGGCTGGAAACTGTATAGTTCAGGGAACAAGCAGAACCTCCTGCCCCCCAGGTGTGTGGAACAAAATGCAGGAACACTGAAACCATCAGATCTAGGTAAAACTGAGTTAAAAATAAACTAAAAGGTAGCGCTTTAAAAAAAACCCCACCTTTGGCTGGTAACTTACATTAGCCTTTTATGCAACCGATCCCCTTTAAACTCCCACAGAAGGATATTTCTGCAGGAAAAAAAAAAGAGTGGAATTGGTTTAAGATATGTCAAACCCAGTGAGCAAAAATAGCCTTTCCTTTTATAATGAGGAAATCAATTTTGCTTAGATGAACCGTGTAGATTGGGAGCAGGTTGTAATTATAGTCATTCTTCTGTCTGAACATTTGTAGCAGTCATGCATATGTGCCACTTGTGCTTTTCAGAAAAAGGGTCAAATTGCACTCCTGGCCACTTTTAGGTTTTTTTTTTTTTTAATGGATGCTAAAGCATCATTTTATGCTAGGAAAAGCTACACTTTTAGAATTTCTGTCTGGTTTAGATGATAAAAGCATAAGATGCCTTTGTGAAGACAAAGGAGACAATTTTTTCTGTAGTGCAACTAGGCAGGTAGAGTTATATTGGTCAGGAAGCATAAAAAACTATGTTTTTCTGGAAATCCTTTGGCCCATCTGCCCCAATATTCACACTCTATGTGTCTAGCAGGGTTGGCTAGAAATTGTCTGCATGATATAGAATTCCAGACATAGAATCTGGGTCTTTTCCAAACAAGATTCCTACTCTGCTGCTGAGCTATGCGTCCTTTCATTGAACAGAATAAGCTATTGATTAACATATTACTTTCAGGAATAAATGCCAATGTGATGGAATTGACAATAATGTCACTCAGATAATAGCTTAAATTTATGCCTTATTGTGCATTATCATAAGATTTGAGCTGGTTAATAGAATAAAAACTCTGAAAATTCAAGTCTTAAATAGGAATGAAAAAACTTCAGCCTGACATCTTATGCTTTTTAAGAGGAGAGATAGAACATAGTTTTATTTTACTTGTTCATATACCGTGTTTCTCCTAAAACACGACCCATCCCAAAAAGAAGGGCCAGCACTGTTTTGTGCGCATGTGTTAAACTTAAGCCCTAGCCCCCAAATTTGGCCCTATTTAAGCGCATACGCGGCTAGGCTTGCTGGAGTGGACGATGGCAGGCTTTTTCGGGTGGATGGCTACCGGTAGCTGGAGTTACCGTTACAGGTAGGCAAGGGTGCGTGAGGAGCGTGGGTCATGTCACTCGCTCTTTTCGGCCACGAAAGAAGTGGCCCGGTGGCCAGGCGAGGCGCATGGGACGCGTGGGTTGCTCCTTTTGGCTGCGAAAGAAGCGGCTTGGTGGCCAGGCAAGGCGTGTGGGGGAAAAATTAAGACACCCCTCAAAAAGAAGGCCTAGCCATTTTTTCGGGGGTCAAAAGAAAATAAGACCCGGTCATATTTTCGAAGAAACACGGTATTTACCATATTTACACTGTTAGAATCTAGACATTCTAAAGTATAAATATAGAACACAATATAAGATAAATTTATATACTACTAAAACACTCCTATTTGTGTGATGGAATGTAGGAGTCTGGATTCCCAGGAGGAAAAGGTGCATACTAGAGGAATAAGAGGCATCTCGGTCCAGATATTTTGTGTGAGAGAAAGAGGGTAAAAAGACAGCCTCTCCCTAATAGTTCTCAGTATATAGTAGATGCAGATAATAGAGTGCTTTAATTTAGCAAAATTCTGTCTATAAATGTGGAAACAATAAATAATTTTTCTTGAGCATCAGTCTTTATTGGTTTTGGGTCTTGACAATTTGTAACTTGTATAGTCCTTGATGCTCTCTGAGCTTGGTTGTTTTCTTGAAGATATTTCATTACCAAACTAAGTAATATTATTAGTAGCAGTTCAACCCTAAGCTACAAATATTCTCTTCTATCTCTTATGTAACCTTCACTTAGATGAAACAGTGCATCATAGGTAGCAATTTTTGAATCAACATACTGCAAATGGGATAACTTAAAGAATGTGTCCAAAATTCAGAGTTCATTAAACCCATGGGATTTAAATTTGGCAAAGTTGTGGCTACTTCAATGTCACCATATTGCCACATCACATGATTGTCATTTACAATGCTCCCTGCCAGCTTCCTACAAAAAAATAAAAATAAAAAAATAAAAAGTAGGCCTCCCTTCCACTGCTTTATTGCCCACCTGTGGTCATTTTGTTTATTTAGATAAGGAAATATCTCTGAAACAATAATCCAGTGAGTCATGGGTTGCTTAGTACAATTATAAAACAAAAATTCTATCCAAACAAAAGTACAAACAGTCTAACAATAGACTGCTTAGCAACAATCAAGAAAAGAGTATCCAGAACAACTCAGTCTTTTAAAGTAATGGTCTATAGAAGGGCTGTCAGACTTGTGGCCTGCGGGCCAGATGTGTCATGCTGCTGGCCACGCCCACGCCCAGTTTAGTGAAAGGGAAAAAAATCCCGATACGTCACGTGACGCCGACGTGATGATGCGAGTTTGACATCCCTGGTCTATAGGGAAAGACCATTCATTTATTTTAATTTGTAATCATTTAAACAATTTTCCTTACTGCCTTTCCAAATTCACTTTCCTCTGGGCAGGTTTCACACATGTGGACTTCCACACTACCCTGTTTCTTGCAAAAAGTTTAATTGTAGGCAATATATAGATGAAGATTTCCGTTATCATTTTGTAGGCCTATTAAAGCCAATGGGTTCTGCACAGTTTGTATTTATATAATTTGATATTACACTTGCTAAGAAAAATATAAAAAATATGGACTAAGCTGTTGAAAGATTCTCCCCATGTGGTTGATTAGCTGAAGATAATAAGGGATAATATATTCTAACCACTGTATGCTTTGTGATACATGTTCAGTTGATGATAAATCACAAGCAAATTTAGTAACGCAGCTAATATTTTGCTTTACTTTTCTTTTCATCAAATACTTCCAACCAGTTGTCATGCTGCTTTAAATACATTGATGGTTCCTCTTTAATGAAGCTATATTGATTTAGAATTTATTTTTTTAAGTATATTTATTTTGTTTTATCATAAAGGTAAAATACAAACCAGAAAAGCAAACAAACAAAAACATACATCCAGTACTAACAATAACAAAAAGTGGTGTACAAAAAAAAAGGGGGAAAGGTGATCCAAATATCAAAAAAATTTAACATTTAACATATAGAATCCACCCAGAATAGATGCTGAAAAAAAGAAAAAAAAACAGTAAATTCTCCTCCCCTTTTACAAACATATATAGAGCAGTCAACAGGTTAAGCTAAATATTACACTAATCTTCAAACCCCTCTGTTAACCATCTGTTATTGTATTCTGCGCATAGAAAGTCCACAGTTTCCAGTCTCTTATAAAACTGTCTAGTCCATTATCTCTGATCAAAGCAGTTAATTTCGCCATCTCTGCTAATTCAAACAGTTTTAAAACCCATTATTCCACAGTCGGCATCCCTTTTTCTTTCCAGTGTTTGGCAAGTACAGTCCTCGCAGCTGTCACCATGTGAAGGAAATACACCCCAAATTGTTTTTCAATTGGCTTGTCCATAATACCTAAAAGAAAAGCTTCAGGTCATTAATATTTGTATCTTAAATATTTTCTGCGTGATCATTGTTATGTTTGTCCAGTATGTTTTCACATATTTGCAGACCACCACATATGATAAAATGAACCTGGATTTTGATTACATTTCCAGCACTTATTAGAAGTGCCTTTATACATTTTCGCTAGTCTATCTGGCGTCAAATACCAATGATACATAATTTTATAAAAAAATTCTTTCAAGCTGTTATTTAATGTAAATTTTAGTCCATTAGTCCATACATTCTCCCATTTATCTAGCGTTATGTTATACCCAAACCTTTTGCCCATTTTACCATAAAATCTTTAACATATTCATCTTCCAGATTCATCCTGAGTAACATTTTATATACTTTAGCAATCAGATGGTCATTGATTTAGAATTTATTATTAAGCCAATACAAGCTAATACTGGGTTGAGATTTGTTAAGAACATAATTTGTATGTCCTTAGCTGTTAACAATGGAACTCTTTTCAAGAAACAAGGTAGGGTGGAAATCATTGAAATTTATTCTTATCTCTGGCATTGAAACAGAATAATGTCATTATCATATCAGTATAAAGTAAATATTATGAAAAACAGGTGATGTGTTCAATTAGTTATCAAATATTGCCGAGGTGGCGCAGCGGTTAGAGTGCAGTACTGCAGGCTACTTCAGCTGACTGCTAGCTGCAGTTCGGCAGTTCAAATCTCACCGGCTCAAGGTTGACTCAGCCTTCCATCCTTCCGAGGTGGGTAAAATGAGGACCCAGATTGTTGGGGGCAATATGCTGACTCTGTGAACCGCTTAGAGAGGGCTGTAAAGCACTGTAAAGCGGTATATAAGTTGTATTGCTATTGCTAAATGTTCATTACATTTTTTTTAACTGAAGAGAGGTGACTAAAGGAGGGGCACTGAAATCTGAGGCTTCTGAGAAGAAAACAGCTATGCTGCAAGCCAGAGAAAACATCGAAACTTTGCCAGGCATTTTCTCAAAATTGCTATTTTGTTTCTGTGACTTTTCATTTTCAGGAATGTTTGTGCAAACAGCAGTTCCTGTCCTGCATCAGAAAATTAGTTAGCCAATACCCTTAAACACAAGTTGCTGAAATCCTAGTGCAGGGGTGTCAAACCCGCGCCGTCACAGCATCGTCACGTGACGTATCACAACTTCCCCCCCTTTTGCTAAACTGAGCGTGGGCGTGACCAGTGCATGATGCATCTGGCCCACGGCTGTGAGTTTGACATCCCTGTTCTAGTGAGAGATTAAGTAAAATGACTTGTATGCAAGATGTAACTTGTGGATCATGTTGTCATGTGCTGTTCTTGGAAGTCAATAAGTTCCCTTCCAAATTGTTTCACCAAGCGGCTTCTCAAGGCTCCTCCAATTGTAAAGGTGAATCCAAGCTGCCTTGAGCCGGCCTAATAAATGTTTGTTAGCAATAGCAATTGCACTTAGACTTATATACCACTTCACAGTGCTTTACAGCTCTAATTACAGAGTCAGCATATTGCCCCCAACAATCTGGGTCTTCATTTTACCAACTTCGGAAGGATGGAAGGCTGAGTCAACCTTGAGCTGGTGAGACTTGAACTGCCAAATTGCAGGCAGCTGGCAGTCAGCAGAAGTAGCCTGCAGTACTGCACTCTAACCACTGGCCACCACAGCTCATTAAGAAGCAAAATGATTTCAAACCAAGGATTAATCATTTACAGATTGATTTCAGTGTTAAGTAGAGCTTTTGCCTGGGTCTGGATAAACCCAACCTCTGTTGTGCATTTTGTCCGCTTCCCTATAAGGAAAGATACACAGAGTCAGCTGTAGCAATATCCTTTATCTGGCACCAAAGGGAAACACAGTGTTGTAGAGCTTCAGTGACACAGATCGAAGTCCACATCTTAGAAGCTCCATTTATACAGTCATTGGATACATTATTCACTAGTAAATTAACATATGGTTGAGCTTGCATGGTTCAGAAATATTAAGAACATGCACACATTCACTGTCGTGTACACTTTGATGAAATCCCTTGTACAATGTCAATTTACTTCCTTACAAACAGCATAAGATAATATCTGGGCACTCCCCTAGTTAAAAACACCTAAGGTTAACTGAATTTCATTTCTATGCAAACTTAGTCAAAATGAAATCATTATTGCTAATGTACTGTATGTTTTTGCTTTTATATGTCAAGCCCCACTAATTTCACATCTGGGTTATTTCACTGCACTCTACATGGTGGAAGAGGAACCAGTTGTGAAAAAGGGACACAATGCAACCTTTCAATGATCAAGTCAGATGGCTAAATGAGACTACATAATAACAGATTATAGATTGCCTCTGACATATTAGGCAGAGTTTAAGGTGTTTGACATTAATCTATAATGCTCTACATGTCATAGGATTTAAGTACTTATGTGATCTCTTCCACAATATAATCCAATCAATGCATTAAGATTGGCTGTGGCAAGAAGTAGGATCTTCTTAATGGCTGTTTTCTTTTAGAGTAGGCAACAGTTGAAGACAAGCTGTTTAACAATAACCTACTTCAGGTCAAGATGTATAGGTTGCCTCTTTTATAAAAAATAGCTGTTTATTGTTTATAATTATTGTTTTTTATGGTGTTGTCTAAGATATTATCTTAAAAACTGCTTTAAACAACATAGAAATGCAGTCTAATAGTTGCAGTGAAGTTGATACTAGGCAATAAAGTTTCCATTGTTAAGCAGAATGGCTAAAGCACAGAAATGTTCCTCAGAGATGGTACTTAAAGAAAGGTACAGATTGTAAGACTTGGCCAAAGTAAATCTATAGAAATGGAAAGAAATAGTGCTTCGAAAACCAGCTCTTGAACTCTGGACTGTTTTTGTGTTACAGTAGACATACAGATATACACTCAAAAAGAAATACTTTCCTTGGCTATATCATAAAGCAATGAAATCTGTAAGATTTCCAGGAAGAAATGGCAAAAAGGGTCTATGGAGCACTTGTGGGCAAGTATACCAGCTCCTCAATTCCTCTCTGGACAAAGATTGTCCACAGGGCCCCCAGAAAGAGGTTCCTCTTTAAGGAGACTTCAAGACAGCATTCTTTAGCAGGTCTAAAACTCTGGGAGACAAGGAATAGCTATCTTGTTTAATTGTGGTAGGCACCTTTGAAAGGACACTGGATTCACATACTTGCTTACATTACTTTTGGAAACTGATCATTAACTATTAGGAATCTGTGGATTAATACATTTCACAGCACTGAGTGAGTCTCCCTTAGTCCTTACTGAAAGATGTCTTAAATACAAGTTTAAGACTTTAAAACATTTTTTGTGGGGAACAAACAGCAAGTGAGTAATTAAAACTTTGAATTTAGAAAATTACTAAGTCCCTTATTTGGACCAAGGGTCCAAATAAATTTGAAATAATTTGGAATTAATTATAAAGAATATTTTCTGTGTGAAAATGGCACAAAAAGACAAAAAAATAAATAAATCAGACAATATAAAAAACTAGAAGGAAGTAAAGATTACAATTAAAGGAGAGAACATTCAAACTCAATTTACAAATACAAAATAAAGCAAAATATTTTAACATTGGACATATTGAAGGATATTTTTGAATCATGGACTCAGAAGTTAATTTTAAGAGCATCTGTTTCTATAGATTGGCTGTATTTAAGAGTTGTTACAGTTAATCCTTGACTTACGATTGTCTGTTTAATGAAAGTTCAAAGTTATGACAGCCTCAAAAAAAAGTGACCTCTCCTCGAAGTTACGACTGTTGCACCACCCCCACAGTCATATGATCCCAAAATCAGAATTGGCTCAAGGGATACAGCTTTGGCTATGCCATTATTATTTCCCTGATACTTCACCTCCATCTTCCTTCCTTAATTCTCTTTACTCTCCTCCCTCACATAACCGAGCTTCTGAAAGGGGAAGAGATTGTCCTTATTAGAGGTTTGAGCTGATCGGTTGCAGTGGGATTTTGAAATTAAGGGCAGAAGGTTGGATGAAATTATGGCCAAAGTGTGAATCCAGGGCTGCTGGCTCTCTACCAGTTCTTCAATATATTTATTTGCCTGGTGTTCATAACAGAGTATCCTACTCTAAATAAGCAGGTTAACTTGTTCCAAACTTTTATTATATTCAAGGACTGAAGTAATTAATTATTTCCCCCCCCAATTTGTTGCAGTGAGCAATTTAGCAATAGCAAATTCACAATCAACAAGTCTTATTCTTATACCCAGGAATGCAAATACTTGGCATGGGGATATGTAATGTTTTCTTAATCAAACCAGCATAGCAATGTTTGCCTTTTCCTAAAAATGGGCTAGCTGATTTTAGTTCATCTTGAGAACCACCACCATTAACTTGCTGATGTTTTTGAGATCTAAATTGTGTATTAATTATCCAGAACATAGATTCAACTGATTAATTTCAAAAAGCTTGCAACAAACAACGTGCTGAAATATTCTAAGTATTCCTGCCCTCTGTTCTCTACAAAAGACCATCTCTCTTCTGCGTTGTGTTAACACTACAAGAGAACACTTACATTTCTGAACAAGGAAGAAAATAAAAGCTTTTCATCAATGATAAAAAATATTGTTTTGTGTAGGCAGAGTAATTCAACAATGGCTCATTTCCAGCTTTTATTTCCCAGCAATTGTAAAATAAACCACTCTGAGAACATGTTGTTAATCTCTAATCCCTGGAGTGTAACTGCCATTACACAACACAGGTCACGTAGTAGCTAAAGTATGCAGTAAAAAAGTGGAAATTAATAGCAGTAGGACTGATATTATTCAGGGGCAATTTAAATCCCTTTCATACAACCTTGCCAGTATATTAAGCCTAAAGTAAATTGCTGGCTAATTTGTGGCCCTTGTCTAGTAATAAAGAAGAAACACTTAGTACGATAGGATAAGAGCAGAAGTTGGCCCAGGTTTCTGTAGATGTGAGAGAATTTAAAGGCATCTGCTCAAGTAACTGAACTGCTGGGCAAGCTCCATGTTCCATGTAAAGCAGAAACAGACATTTCCTTCTTACTTTTGCAAGATGTAATTAAAATTGCAGCACTATATTCAAAGAACAAAGAGGTTACATCATCTGACCAATTTTTTTTCTAGATTTTGATCCCACCTGTAGTTTATATATGACTCAAGGCGTTGAACAAACCCATACTCCTCCTCCTCCTCCTCCTTTTTGCCCCACAACAACAATCCTGTGCTATTCAAATGTTATATTGTGACATGGACAGCTGTTATTCACATTTTTAAAAAGTCTGCTCATCAAACCCACAGAGATTATAATAAACACCTAGGAAAATGTTGATTTTGATCTCTAGCTGAAGCAATAATAATACATTTAAGTTTCTGAAGCATTATTAGTATTTTTGGCAGTCTGGAGCTTCAGATACATTCTCATATTATGAAACTGTTTGGCATTATGCTGAGTTTTATTAGTTGGATTCACTTTATATGACCTGAGATTTTGGATCATAGTGCAACATATGGGAAGCATTTGGTTCTTATTAGCTTTTGCCCTGACTTTTATTGCTGGTAAGAGCTTCTAATAATATGCACATTTTTTTTTGCTTTTATTACATATGGAATGTTCAGTATCTTAATTTAAATGCATGTTTACTTTTACACAAAAGTTGTATAAACATTAGGGCTGAGCCATGTAATGTTTTAATGTTACTTTGATTTTTTTTTTTTTTTGCTTTTGGAAAAGTTCTTAAGACATGCAGTTGTCTTTTTGCTGAAGGGAGGGCTTCCCTTACCTCCGTTTGTTCATTATTTAATTCCCTTTAGATGTGAGGCTTAAAGGTATGCTTGGGCGAGTGTGTGGATATTTGAGAGTGTTTAGGCAAGGGGAAAAGTTGGGTTGACTTGGTACACAAGGGAGAAGCTGAAAGAGAGGCCAGTCCTAAAGATTTCTACTGCTGACTCTGCTCAGACTTAAGAAGTCATATGCTGAGCTGTGGTTCATTTGTCATGCAGGGCTCTTGCGAGTTAAACGTTTGTCAACATATGCTATAAAAGACTTAGTGATTTCATGAAGGAAGAACACTTTGATGTTCACTCAAAATATATTAGCAACGATAAGAATGGAAATACTATTTCCATTCTGTGTGTATGCCTTTGAGTCAATGCTGACTCCTGGCAACTACCTGGAGAAGTCCCTGCAGTTTTCTTGGAAGGATTTTAGCAGTGATTTGGCCTTGCCTCCTTCCTAGGGCTGAGATAGTGTGATTGGCCCAAGGTCACCCAGCTGGCTTTGTGCCTAAAACAGGGCTAGAATTGCCTGTTGTCCTGGTTACTAACCTGATGCCTTAGCCACCTCACCAAACTGGCTCATTTCCATTCTATCACATCACAAATCATGATTCACTATTTTAAATCTTCACTATTACAAATAATTTCCATAGAAGCCTGTGGCTGATAGTTGAGGATCACATCCAAAGCTTCCTTGAGTGCATGTCTAGTTGATTGGATCTTAGACTCAGATTAGCAAGATATGCTATGTAATGTAATGTTTATTTTGCTGATAATTCTATAAGCAACTAATGAACAATTCCTGTATATCAGCATATACACCCAAAGAAAATTATATAAGATTGGGCTACCTGTACCAAAAACACATCACATGGTTTGTGATAAATATGGCTGATATTTTTAAGAATTACATGATTTGTTGATTTCCAGTTCATAACCAGAAAGGCTAAACATTGGACAGCTGTTAGTCAGGGATGCTTTAATTTAGATTATTACACTGAAATAGGGTTGGATTTGATGGCATAACTGATTTCTTCCAACTTCATAACTTTATAGTTCCTCCTCTTTTCCCCTCTGTTCACGCCAGTCTGGTTTCAGCCCCCCCTTCCTCCTAGCTCCTGTCTGCCCCCGCTCCCCTATTGGACCCCTACAATGTGGGGGCTCTGCCAGATGAAACACGTCTGAATGATTTTTTATTTCTCCATCAAGTTCGCTTCCCCGTCCCCTCCCAATGATCCCCTTGCATCGCATGCTGTGCCCCATAGCCCCCACAATTTCCCCGTCCACTGCCAATCACACACTGTCCCCGCAGCACCATTGCTTCTGCCCATCACCCGATTGGCTGGCAGCTATTTGTCCCATGCAGCAAAACGCTCATGTCAAACGGTGCCTGGGGGAATGGGCAGGGATGAAGGGCTGGGGGCAGAAGGCCGGTGGAGGAGGAAAGCTGGCTGTGAATCGGCTGAGGTGGGTGGCTTGGGGAGAAGTGGGTGCAGACAAGGGTCGGCACCTCAACATCCTAGACCCCTTATGATATACACGGATAAGTTTATTATAAATATTCCTTAGATTAGTAAGCTCAGGAACACTGTCAAGCCCTGATTTTATATCTGTAGTCACTACTGTTAGATAACATAGAGATTTAAATCTAGATTGCTTTGTTTGGCCATTTAGCAATAGCAATAGCACTTAGACTTATATACCGCTTTACAGTGCTTTACAGCCCTCTCTAAGCGGTTCACAGAGTCAGCATATTGCCCCCAACAATCTGGGTCCTCATTTGATATATTGTTAAAATTAATTGCTTAAGATGATTGTTTAAAAAGGTTAAAATTTGGAACATTTGTCAATTCTGGTAATGCATTTTTAAATAGTGAACAACCATGTTACAAATGCATTCATTTTTTCTGATTGGATGGTATTGGATATTATCATCCATTTAAAGTATATAATGATCTCAAAAGAAAAATGTCTTTTCCCCCCTTTTAAATTTGACATCTGTGAGCAAATCACCTTTGAAGTCTCAGCCACTGAATCGCAGGTGGATTAGTTCATAGGTTCATAGGTCTTGCCTCCTCTTCTCCTAATTCTATATATGATTTTAAATGAGCCATCACTTAAAGGAAACAGATCAACTGTGGTAAAAAAAACCCAAAACCTTTCTCTTCTTGAAGCATTGTTTACTTGCAGAACATTTTAAACGTGACTAGATTTACAATTGTATACTCCAGTTTGCTTAAATGAAAAATTGGCTGTACTGCCAGAAATATGACATACGAGATAGAAAGCCTGGAAAATACAGAACTCAGCTGGGCTTGGTTTTGGAATGTGAGAAGAGAAAGAGAAAACAGCAATAAAAATAACTCACTTGAATTCCTCAGATTCTTAACAGATTGCTTGACTTAACATATGCTTCGATTAATTAGGAGCTACACTCATGCATTTGCCTCATTATAAAATTTCATGAAAGAACATTTGTGCTTTTGATCTGTAGATACTTCTTTCATGATGTACATATTTTGCTTAAGTCTCTTGACTCCGCAGTTAAATAGCAGATTTCTAGAAATTTTACTTAGCTAAAAGCTTTAAATATGCCATTTATTGAGAACTACCTATCAGTGTATCTCTGTCATTGTACCTAGCAAAACTAATGCTTAAAAAATGTGATCCTATACTAAAATAACCTGACCAGTTTATCTTGAATTAACATAGATTTATAAATTTGGTAGCTATTGTATTTTGCACTTTTTTGAGTACTGTGCTACTAAAAAAAGTCACAATATATGTTTAGAAATATTTATTTGGAGAGAAACTATACTTGGAACTCTATTACTAAACATGCATTTAATATAAACTTTCTGTTATAACGTGCAGAAGAAATACACAAAATTAATACATAGATGAACACATGTACACATGACATAGACCAGGTAGGGATGATGGTGATTTGCATAATCCACCACAATCTTCAAAGACTCTTCAGAACTGAAGAAGTTTCTTGGATGAGAAACAAAATGTCTTCAAGCAAAAACAAAGAAAGTTTTGAAAAAGCACCCTTGGGTCTTGGAACTTTACAAGAAATGTAATAAACAATTAAAACACCCAGGATTGATTTAAAATAATAAACTTATAAATAAACCTCATTTATGCCATCACTGCCCAACTTCCCCCAGAAAAGCTTTGTTTTCAGCTGCTTCGGGAAGTTGGTTAAAATGGAAGGCCACAGGAAGGCCATTCCAGAGGGATGAAACTGTTATTGAGATACTTCTGAGTCTCAGTCACTCTCCATTCACCTCCCCAAATTAGGGAACTATGAGATGCTTTTCTTGGTAAGATAGAACAGGTCAACTTGTGGAAGAATGTGGTCCTGAAAGTAGCAAGATATCCGATTCCTAGTGGCAAACTTCAACAGCTCAGAGTATTGACAAATCCTTCAACACAGTCAAAGGGACTTTTCCATGTTCTTAAAATGTGCCACAAGGGGGAGGGGAAATGATCCCTTCAAGCGCTGTGATGTTTGTCTTTTGGCATAAAATCAGGGGTGAAATTCAAAATTTTTCCCTACTGGTTCTGTGGGCGTGGCTTGGTGGGCGTGGCACGGGAAGGATACTGCAAAATCTCCATTCCCACCCCACTCCAGGGGAAGGATACTGCAAAATCCCCATTCCCTCCCCACTCTGGGGCCAGCCAGAGGTGGTATTTGCCAGTTCTCCGAACTACTCAAAATTTCCACTACCAGTTCTCCAGAACCTGTCAGAACCTGCTGAATTTCACCCCTGCATAAAATGTATTTCATAATGCATAGGCAATCATTTCATTATGGGCAGTTTGAAGCAGACATGAATGCCCATTTAACTAGATGTAGATTTTGTTTAAATAATGCATATGAAATACTGAGAAGAATTGAGTACAAGTAATTTAATTCTGTTGCAGTCTTTAAAATCCCAATCCTGCCCAGGCTATCTAAAATGCAATAGTAATTGCTTTCCTACTGCCAGTGGTCAGAAACCCATCTTCTTTTCAGCCAGAGTTATTTGGACTGATTAATGCTTCTCCCTCCATCTGTATTTTTCTCATATAATCATAAGCTAATTATTGGAAAATACACTAACAAGGCACATGAACGTGCTAATGATATTTATTCTCTTGGCAATGTACAAGTCTGTCTAAATCTGGACTATATCAAATTACAAGTATTAAAACTTTTTCTTTCACATATTTATAGATACAAAAAGGTGAATTAACCATGTGTAAATTTCTGTCAATTCTTTATGCATATTTTAATGCAGTTCCCCCAAGATTGGTGTTTTTTATGCAATGTTCTCGTATTTGTGATAAATTTTGATATTCCCTCTTATTCCTTTTTTTTCTTTTCAGTTTTTTTTTTTTTTACAATAACTGAATCCATTTGGACATAATGTATCTTTTTACCCCACACTCACATATCAGTGGCCAAATATCTTCACCAAGTTATACAACTGCAAAAAACTTTTAATTATATTTGTTGTTTTATTGTCCTATCATTTCTTCTCTATCCCAATAAAGAAATATTGTGTCATCTATTTCTCTTTTTTACTGTAAAGGCTGATGAAAGACTGTAATAAAGATATTTGATCTGAATTTTTTTTAATGTGGAGAGAAATACAATCGATATGTGATGAATTTTTAAGATGTCCACTTTGCTTTCCTACTTTTCCACAGAATGGATATATCTAATTTTACTAACAGTTTCAATAAAGGATAACCTTATTTTATTCTAATTATTCATTTATAATTTACATCTGTAAGCAACTCATTTGTAAGCTGTAAGTAACATCAGGTCTTCAGTCCACTAAGTAATTGACACTATAAATTTATCTTTTCAATGACTAAGGATTAGTTTCTCAGTAACAGAGGTGGGTTGCTGCCGGTTTGAACCGGCTCTATAGAACCAGTAGCGGGAATTTCTCCCGCTCGCTGAACCAGCAGCGATGGCCAGCTGGACACGCCCCCGAACCGGCTCTCTCGGCACCATTTTGTTTTTTGCTTCTGCGCATGCGCAGAAGCTTGGTTTTTAGCACTGTGCATGTGCACGAAGCACACAAAGCGCGCGTGCCCCCACAAGGTGCCCCCGCAAGGCACCCCGCAAGGTGTCCCCGCAAGGTCCTCCGCAAGGCGCGCCCACAAGGCGCGCAAGGCGCGTGCGCCCATGTGGCACGTGAGGAAGCGAACCGGCAGCGAGGTAAGTTAGAACCCACCCCTGCTCAGTAATAAGAATGGAATGGATGGACAATCAATTTATGTAGTCCAGCCATCAATTTATATGTAATAGATATGCAATAAGAATATGGATGTCTGAAAATACTAAACCTTGTCAAATAAATATGTAATTACTTTTCCCACCAGAATATAACTTTATGATATTACAAAAACATGTTTTACTGAAAAATTATTCACATTGCCACTTCAACAATACAATGAACACAATGGGAATTCAATAAGGTTGAAATATTTTTGTTGACTGTACTGTAATCTAATAACTACTGAAATTTTTGTTTAGACAATTTTCTATTGGTTAGGCAAAATGGGATATCCATTTCTTTGGGGATTCTTTTTGCTCTCATTTTTCTTTGTTCTTTTTAAATAATAATATTGGATCCTCCCTTTTCCAAGACAATATCTTTCCTACTAGCAATAACCAATCATATTCTCCTTTTCTTCAATACCTGCTACCTTATTGGACTAATAAAATACATTTAATAGTAATTTTCATTTCTATATTTACTAACAGCCTTAGGCTTGTCTGCTTTTTATAGAGCTACTCAACTGATAGAAATCATCACATGTGTTGGTAATTGAAATGACATTCCAGAAAATGTTTCAGTTGTTGTTTGCTGTCCTTCCTGCAGCTGTTAGTCAGAGAAATGTCAATCCATAAAAAGGCTCAAGAAAATCTCCCTGGTTTGTGGTTGGTTGATTGGGAAAATGAGCTTATGTAAATTGCTATCTATCAATTAACCTGAACTTAATTAAGTGATCTACCTTTAAACCAACAATGCAGACAATTTGGCAAAAAAATGTTGATTGATTTTTGCAGTTCAGCATTTACAAAGATGGATCTGTTAGTGCAGTGGCTGAACCTGTCTGAAGCCTTGATTGTTGTTTCTACAATCGAGAGAGAGAGAGAGAGAGAGAGAGAGAGAGAGAGAGAGAGAAAAAACGATAAATAATGAAAATGGTAG
>QLTV01003771.1:363070-400782 GCA_003457575.1 Thermophis baileyi | reverse complement strand
AGAAAGATAGAGAGAGAAAGATAAAGAGAGAGAGAGAGAGAGAGAGAGAGAGAGAGAGAGAGAGAGAGAGGTGACAGACTATAAATAATGCAGCTTGTAAAAGCTTCTGAGACATCAGCCTTCCATATTGTCATGTCATCTGAACAGATCTGACACAAATGTTTTTCAAGTGTTAGAAAACCTGACTTAGATCATTAAGCCTCTTCTTTCTCTGCCAACTCCCTTAACAAAAAGCGGCTGTTTCCAAATATCTTTGAAATTGTTGGTATTGCATGCTAATGCAAGTGGTGCATAAGAACATCAGATGGAAAATCCAGGCATATTAATTACATCATTAAAGTAACATTTGGTATACCACTGAGAGACATTACAATAACAATAACCTCCATGTATAATAAGATACAAAGCCAGCATGCAATGCAGTAGGAGTTTACAATGGAGAGATTCCATGTGACTGTGTTCAGGGGTAGCTGAATCCAGTCGGGAGCCAAGAACTATTTTCTGTTTCCATTAAAGATATCATTGAAATTCAATGTAAGCTATGATTAATGCTCTCTCTTTTTGTATGTGTGTGTGTGTGATAGTGTGGTGAATATGCATGCATGAGAAAGTAAGCAATATAATTAGAGGAGAAATGAAGCAAAGGTAGAATCTGGAAAACAACAAAGTAGGACAACATTTGAAGCACAGGCAGGGGAGCCTGTGCTAATCTAACAATTATTACAAATGAGATTCAGTCAGGACTAAATACACTATAGTTAACAAAACCAGAAAATTAGGAATATATTTGTTGATAAAAATCACAGAATTGAACTAGCTGACTGGTGCACAAAACCATTCCATTATTTTCTTTTAAAACTCATGGATTGGGGAGTTGGGAAAGATGGACCTACCTTTACTTCTTATACTGTAATTTACTATTTGCTTATATTATTTCCTTAATGATTCTATAGTGTCACCCTTTATGGTGAAGGCAGCAACAAGGGTGTCTTATAAAGCTTGTTTGATTCCAAAGCAAGTTACCAATTGGCTTCCAGGTGCAATTTGAGGTACTGCCTCTTATTGAACTCCCTTCATGGCATAGGCTGTCTGCGGGATCATTTATCTTCAGTTGTCTCTGCCCATATGATATAATCAAGCAGAATGTCTGTGCTATGGGAACAGTTTCATCTTATGAAATATTCCTTCCCTGTTGGAATAGACCAGGAAATTTACCTTCTCTGTTGTCAGGCCTGAGCTCTGGAACAATGTTACCAGAGATTTGTTCTGGTCTCATCCTTATGATGTTTAGGAAATGACTACAAACTTGGTTGTTCTCCCAGGCATTGGAATAAGTGACTGTGGAATCTCCTTTAGTTAAATTTTGTTTTGTTTTGTTTATGGTTGTATTGTTTTTATGGCTGGCTATGACTTCACTTTCTATCTGCTGTTTTTCTTTTTTATCTGTACAGCAGAGTCATGAGGGAATTAGGCAGCCTTGAAATCAGATAAATGCAGTTTTCTGCAGATGTATTTGCATATGTGCACCAGAATAATGAACTTTAATCATTGATTCATGGTAAACAGCTTGGTGAACACATTTGGGAAGAGGTAATTCTTGAGGATGGGGGACCTAATTTTACATTATTTTTGATAATTGATTTGTATATCGTTTAGCAATATAAACTACATATTTTTTTTTTGAAAAACAACCCTACTTTTTAATATTACACATTGCCATGTGTAATATTAAACCATGTGAGATATGCTTGTTCTATGACTCCTTCCCTAGATAGCAGGAGAGTTAGTAACTAGAGTGGCACTGCCAGTTTTTGAGATAGACCAGGTCAGGAAACAAACTCAGCAAGTTCTACTGAAACTACATTTTATTGTTGCAGATATAATGGCATCTTGACAGGCTGTCAGAGTTACCAAAGACCATCAGGGTGGTGCAGTCTTGAGTTTTATTCTCACCATCTTCTCTTTCGGAGGACTAAGCTGATGTTTGTGCAACTGCCCTCTCATCCATAAAGGCTAGTTCCATACTCCCCTTCAGGTGGATTATATTAGAACCTTAGTCAACCATGCTCTGTGGAAATGTGGCACATTGTGAAGCATGGCTGGTTGGTTTAGTGGGCTGAAGAACAGTCACTCATCCCACCCTCCACAGCACAACTGTGGAGCAGGAAAGGGTCTTAAAAAATAAAGATAGGCCTTTTCAAGTTTAAGGAATAGCCATGACTGACAGTATATTTATTACACTGCACTTTTATTAAATATGCACATCCTACTACTAAAGACATGTGTGTCAAACTCAATTGCATCACGTATCACAACATTTTTTGCTGTTGTGGAACTGGGGTGGGTGTGGCGTGTGCGTGACGCATCCAGCCCATGGGCCGCTAGTTTGACAGGCCTGACTTAAGATGTCCGAGGCTGCCTTTCTCTAGAATCTAGATTATAAACATTACAAAAACATGCAAAAGAGCAATAACCAGAAGTCAGCAGTTATTAGCTTACCTATTCCAGAGTTCATGCACAGTGAACAAATAGCGTCTTCAGCTGTTTTTTACCTAAGCATCTCAGGTTCTCTTGCAAAGTTCCTGGGATAAAGGATATAGCAGGCCACCTTCTCTGCCCTTTTTCCAGGGACTTTTGGACATTAATGAAAAGCTCTATGACCATCATAATTCTTCACTCATTTTGTTACGAAAAGTGGGGAGACTTGGGCAAACATAAGATATGTCAGATGCAAAGCCATACAGAGTCATAAACTTGAGATGGACAACCATATAAAGTGAAATAAATCAGTCTTTTTAAAGGCTTCAAGAAATGATGAAAATGTACTCCAGTCCTGGAACTGGCATACGTATTTATTTGTAAGTAAAATCAGTGGGAGAGAAAATGACATAATGGTTGGAAAATAAAAGGGGAAAATCACTTTTCCTTAGCTCCTTTCTTAGCTGATGGATATTAGACTTATGATTAAATATTGTTTGCTAGCTCAGATTGACCTACCTACTATTTATGAGGTTACCCTTCTAATTCCTGCTATCTTCTATTATTTATTTTTACTTGCCCAATTTAAAACTATTTTGACTGATTAAACCCTGCATGTGAAACAAACTAGCGCTTAAAAAGTAAAATAAAATAAACCTTCACTATATGGTGGAATATATGGTGAAGAAGAAATGAGATATACCTGCCTAATTGCTTTTTTTCTCCCATAAGTGATGATAACTAAAATATGTTTTTGAAAAATGCAGCTATCACATTTTCCTTATTAAAATGATAGCATTTTTATTTCTACAGGATTCCATGTTTTTGGGTAATCTTTGAAATATTGAGTATTTGATGCTTAGTGATCAAAGAAAGATTACAAAATAGGGATTAAAGTTTTAGCTAATTCTTATTTCAAAGTTGGATTGACTGGTGATTCTGCCTCCGTTAGGACCTGTTTCTTTCCAACAGACACATATTAGAAAGGAAAACTGCCAAGAAATGTATGTATTCCATCTCTAGCCAATGATATTTCAATGATTGATTGAAAAAACTCATTTTAAGAAGAAGACTTAACCAAAGCTAATAAATTGTTGGTGTCATACTTCTCTTCCTTTGGAATAACATCCTCATTTTCTGAAAAGAAACACAAAATAATAGAAATGAAAATAACAGGAAAAATGACTAATTGGTACCTTTTTCAAAGTCTTCTAAAGGAATGATATTTTGAAATGTAGTGAAAAAATTTAGACAATTCTGGTGAAAATGAGATCAGGAAATCATAGAAGAGGCATGTCTCTTCTTAATACATGAGGCATTGAACTGCCTGTGGGTTTTGCTCTGTTGGGTGTTTGGCCAAACAAATTGAATATTAACTTACATATGTTTGCATATTTGTTTACTGTCCCATACTAGTAAATAGAAAGTGTCATATTTCTAAAACTGTGATAGCTAGAAATGTGATGCACTGATCACCATAGAAATGTTATCAATTATTTTATCTATAATTTTGCTATTAATGTTTTTATTGATCTTGAATATTGATTTTATAGTGAGGTGTATAGAAATGTATAAGGAAGGCACTCTCTTCATCCTTCTGAAGCAATTAGAGATCTCTCTTACTGTCACACTGGTATCCATTTGGTATGCTGAGATAATCCCTAACAATGTTAATCAATTATCACTTTTTATTTTTCCTCAATTTTGATGCAATGTGATTTCTATTTCATTTATCATTCTGTGCTGTTGAGAGCAAGACTGTTTAGTAGTGTGCTAATAGGAGATTTATGCTGGATTGAATCCATATATCTTTGACCTCTGCTGAATGTTGGCGTTTGAAAGAAACCAAAGATATTCGCTAGAGTTGATGGAGAAATTGACAGACAAGCTGAAGGTGGCAGGGTTCCTATCTAGCTAAAAAACCTATGCTGTAACTGAGAAATTCTTTAGTATACTGAGAGAAAACCTCTTTGCTCTTGGAAATGATCTGCTTAAAAATTAAACACAGATGTGCATAAGCTCTTTAAGTCAAGAAAGAGTGAGCTATTTTACTCATGTCAGGCTATCCCTGAAGAATTCCAAGTGCGATCTAAAGAGTTTTTCTGGACCTATTACAGCTTTCTATATAACTGGAAAGCTGGTCATGCAGATTGTGGGACAGCTGCAGTTTGGAAAAGGGGCTGCAGATGGAAAGCCAAATGACCTCAGGTCCCCAAGTACAGATATATTTCCTACTAGCACATTATTCAACAACTGATTGGGTATTTATTTTTGTTTCACTGTTTCTAATCAGCAAGAGCAAGAACAAGTTATTCCTTTGATTTTTGTACTGGCAAATAGCAGCACTACATTACCCTATCAGTACCATATCATATCAGTAAGCTGTATTTTCCAGGCGCTGCCACTGTCCAATCTTTCAAAAGCAGTTTGAAGATACATAGTTGTCTTCTCTTCCATTTATCCTGCAACATCAAAACATGGGAATAAATTATCTCTGGCACTCCCAGCTCCTACGGATCTTACAAAGCAATAATCTAACACCCCTTTATGGCAAAAGCAAATAAAACAAATTCTTGCTCTTTTCCTTCTTCTTTTTTTTCATGTTATCTGCATTTATCTGCCCTTCGTTGGGGACGGGTGGCGGGCAAATCCCAGTTCTGAAAAGCCACCTTTCTCCTTGAGAGAACTATCAGGGCAGTTGAAACCCTTAAACTAAGAGGTGGGGTGTGAGGCAAGGATTCCAGAATTGAACTGCCTACAATTCCACAGAATTATTTTATTTCCAAGAACATATTAGTGTTGACTGTGGTTTTGCATACACCACAGCTGAGCCAGCAATAAATTGGCTCAGCTTCTGAATGCAGATTACAGCATGAATTCATAGAAATGCAGATTCTGGAGCTATACAAAGATGTCTTGTTTCACAGTAATATCAAATTATGGTTTGAAGCTGAAAGACTGAGCGTCTTTTATGTTAATCCTTTCCACATGTCCAATAGTGTAGCTGGAGGATGGCTTCAGAATGTTTTGCTTTTGTTGCTGATAAACTGCAGTTTTCTGAGATGACTAAACTCTAGTTACAAAACTCTGGTTCAGTCTAATTTATGAACATTGGTTTGCTTCAACAATTCATGGTTAAAATTGCCCCCCGTTTAGTGGACATATCTCTAATTAACTATAATTTAGGTGTCAGTTTCTACATAACATACATTATTTCTAATGCTTTAATTTGGTATATCTAAAGCTTTTCAATCTTATTAGAAGACAAAGCAATTTTTTTCCTCAGCACAATTGATAAAACAGGATATTTCTGTGAAACAAATGGATTTGTCCCACCCTAGTTTTGATCAATTCATAGCTCTGTCCATGAAGCCATTCAAGGAAAGTGTCCCTGTTTCAGTCTTCCATGCTATATTATTGACTTTTCATAAGATCTGGGAGAAGGAAAAAGGTAGTCCTCAACTTACAATAATTCATTTAGTGGCCGCTCGAAGTGACAACGGCACTGAAAAAAATGACTTATGACCATTTTTTCACACTTATGACCATTGCAGCATCCCCATGGTCATGTGATCAAAATTCAGTCACTGACTCATATTTATGACGGTTGCAGCATCCTGGGGTCATGGGATCACCTTTTGTGACCTTCTAACAAGCAAAACCAATGGGGAAGCCAGATTCACTTAACAGCCATGTTACTAACTTAGCAACTGCAGTGACTCGCTTAACAACTGTTGCAAGAAAGGTCGTAAAATGGGGCAAAACTCACTTAACAAACATCTCATTTAGTAACAGAAATTTTGGGCTCAATTGTGGTTGTAAGTCGAGGACTACCTGTGCCTGTAAAAATCCTACATTGAAATATCATTTTTGTTGGACGATCTCAGATTGAAGACTGGTTAAAATAGTAAAGTAATCAGTAATACAAGCCAATAATCTGATCCAGTCTCAGACACCTCCTTATATTTGAAGAATCACCAGAAATAACACATTGTTTCCTTGTTGCCAAATTTTCTTTTGGATCTCTACTGTACAACATTGCTTTTCTTTGGTAATTTGTTTTTGTATCACACAAAATGGCCCAATAAGTATTCCATAAAAATAACATAATCACAATTTGATTTGCTCCATTATAAGATATATGACAATATTTTGTTTATAGTTAAATACAGCCACAAGGATTTTGTACTGATGCCAGACGGGGGAAGTTGTTTTCAATTAAGTGCACCACGTCAGGACTCAGTAAATATACAATATTATTTATGCATGAACATGGCTTGATGTTTTTCAGAAAATGGGCAATAGGAACATTTGTTTTGCTTTTGGGGGGCTTAAATATCTCAAATTTAAAGAGCAATAAAAAACACTGTGCCTGCAAAATGAGACTTTACTAGCTCTGCTTTGTTATGGTTGTCTTCCTCATAACATCCAGCTTCTTCTAATGATTTTGCTACAACTTAAATAACCAAATTCAGCACAAATGCATTTGTTGTGAGTGGCGGAAACATAATTTCTCTGGAACTGCAGCTGCTGTAGCTGAAGATTAGGCTCTTACTATCCATTAGGGAGATTACTGTCTCTGCCAACTGACTTAGTTTTTATACAGCCAGCGATTTATTAGATTGCTTTGCTCTTAAGTGTGATAATAGGCCTTATGCTTAGCAAGGTTTAGAGACTTCCAGTACATTAATATTTTATGGCAATGACAGTCAAGACACATTTTGTTTACCTAACGAGACAAGCCAAGCTAGAGCTGATGTGTATTGGAGATTAGTGCTTAACTCATGCAGCAACCCTGCCAATTTAGTGCTTTAATGCTTTGCAAAAGCTTTTGGAAGGGCATTCTAATAATTTACATATTTGGTGAAATAACACCCAGTGCAAACTCTGTGTGTTCCTACAGTTTGGTGCGAGATATTTTTTTTAGCAAAGATATCTTGCCTGCCATTTATGTCTAGGAGTGTCTCTACAGGAATGAACAGGTTGGATTCTGTTCAATTGTGGAACAATGAAGCCAGAATTTAAACTTTATACTTCCACAACCTACCAACAATCCCCCCTCCCTCCCTCCCAAGAAACAAGATCATCCTAAATAGGAGATAACATGATTCTAGCACTTCCTGAAAGTGCTTCTCTTTTCCACCAATCATATCAATGTTAAGAACACCGTTCGATCCCTGAATTTATATATGGAGGCCATTAATCAAACCAGAATGGCAAAAAGATTTGCAGGTGTGGGAAGCCTCCCCTCCCCCTTCCTAGAGAATGAAATATTTTGGGGAATATTAAAAGAGGTAAAATATTACATTTCCCCAAAGGAAAAAACAGAGAAAAATCTTAAGAAAGGCAGAAAGCAGCCCCAGTCTTTCTTAATAGCCTCAAGCAGAAATCTCAAGTTTTAGAGATGGATATTTTGTACCTATTAAGAAAGACTGGGCCAATCTATTCATAAACAAAACACCTTCAGCCACAGCTCTGGGGCTGATGGGATTAAAAATTTACATCCCCCCACCCAAATTCTAAGGACAGGACATGACCTTTAGGACATAATAGGATTTACCCACCACCATTAGAATAGCAAAAGACAGAAGGCTCACTACATTGCACAACTCCCTGGAGCATCTCAATCACAAAATCCCAGAACCCTATAAAGATCCATCCATTCATCCAGTCAAGGGGTCAGACACCCCAGAAACATGCTGCTGTCACTGAAGTTTCTGGCTTCCAAATAAACAGAAACCTTCTTTCCAATCAGCCAGTTCTTTCTCCTGGCTTGGAACCGGACTGGATTTTCTTCCTATACAGGGTTTCCTCTTTAATATGCTCACTTTGCTTCCACATTGCTGACACTTTATCCAAGGCACAGTATCCCTCTCAAGTGACCTAGTCCAGATGTTGGCATGTAGAATCCAGAGACTTATCAGGAGAAAGATTTGATTACACTGGAAAGAGGTTCCAGTAGACCGTGGTAATGAATGCACACAAACTACAGATATTAGTCTTTCTGTGAGGCAAGTGTAAGGAAAAGGTGAGGGAGTTTGTATGGACAAGAAAAAATGGAAATCAAAACAAGCTGAAAAAAGTTACAATATGCTTTGGCGGTGGTTCAGTGTGTGTGTGTGTGTGTGTGTGTGTGTGTGTGTGTGTGTGTGTGTGTGTAGGGAAATGTAAAGGTATGGAAGATCTGGCTTTATAAGGGGTAAAAACCTACCATGGGAGGGAAGCCAAAAAATGGTGATGATCTTTCCCTTGAGAATCATAGCAGGAAGGTGGTTAAGCCAAAATCAATGTCAAAGTTGTGGGAAGAGGTAGATTTTTCTCTGCTCATGGGCGAAACACAACATTGGTCTAAGTGCTCAATCATGATTATAGCTGAGAGTCCATTATAATGATAGAGATATGGCTGATTTAGCTGCAGTTTTTGTGACAGAAGAGTGTATTTCAACATGTTGGATTATGCTGTTCTACAGTGCAAAAGTCTTGCTTTTTCTAATAGCCATATGGGGGGGAAAGAGTCTGGGCCACAGAAGATTGTTTACTGGTCATAGGTTCTGGTTTGGGCATTAGAGTTTAGTTCTGCTTTGTTAAATAGGCGTGAAGAATGAAAATGTGAGGTCATTCCCCTCAGCCCTCTCAACCACTGGGCTGCTTACTATTTGGCTAGCAGCCTCATTTGATTTGCAGCCTCATTAGGATCTCACTGCTTAATTTTGTCTATGGAGCACTCCATCATTGGCTCCCTGGTTTACTGCATTAGTTTTATCTTTACTACTGCAGTAACCAAAAGTGAGAGACAAGGAATGGGGAGTGTGTGAATGTCAGATGTTATTGAACCAAAATATCCACCAGTCCCAGCACATACTGTGGTGAAGGATGTTGGCAATTAAAGCTCAGCAACATCTGGAAAATGTAGATTCCTAATTACTGCAATACTCAATATGTTTAGGCACCGGGAGAAAGAAGATTAGTCTAAAGTCTGAAATATGACAGTGGCATATTTAATTTCAGATCAGGTGTCTTGGATTTGAATTTCCAGAGTTTGATGCTTCTGGTTCATGCCATCCCAACACTTTGTATTTACACAGCAATTTTTGAAACTGTATCATTACTGTATGCAATTATTTGTTGGCCCATAATGCTCCTAATACTCATGCAATACTAACTTAGGGAAGAGATCTCTCCTATTTGTTTTTATGTGAACTAATCTGGGTATTAAGGGGATTTCCTTTTTAAAATAAAATTTATTCAAAGTTTTAAAGAGAAGATAAACCAGCATATACTAATTCAGAATAAAGAAAACAAGAAAAAAGGAGAGAGAAAAAAGACAAAATGCAGAAAGAAAAAATAAAAAGAATTATAAATTCTTTTTATAGTATAGGGCCGTGATGGCGAACCTATTGCAGGTGTGCCAGAGGTGGCACGCAGAGCCCTCTCTGTGGGCACGTGCGCCGTCATCAGCTGCTCTTCTTGGTTCCATCGCGCGCATGCGTGCCGGCCAACTGGTCTCGAGCATGCACGTGCTGGAACCCAGAAGAGCAGCTCGCCACTGTGTGCATGCGCACCAACCAGCTTCTCTTTTCCGGGTTCCAGTGTGCACGTGCTCCAGTTTCAGCACTCGGTGCCGAAAAGGTTAGCCATCACTGGTATAGGGTCTCCTGCTTGATCCAGGGGCTTGGACTGGAAGATCTCCAAGGTCTCTTCTAACTCTGTTATTCTGTTCTGTTCTATATGTATGGTTGCATAATTAGCTCTTAATGTATAGTTACAAAAAAGCTCACATTTTTCTATTATCTATTTTGTCTCCTCATCAAAACCACAAATCATAAGTGCATTTTTCCTATTTCATGTAAAAAGTCTATAATGGATTTCCAGTAAGCCATAAATGTAGATATTGTCTTTTCTTTAACCAAGGAAGTAAATTTAGCCATCTTTGCAATTTCCATCCTCTTCGCTAACCATTCCTCTTACAACTTACAGTATGGAGAGACCAGTAGACTTTTCATATGAAAGTTGGTGTTTGATGGGGGATTAAAATGGTGTGGTCACTCCCCAATTGGATAGAATTTCTGAGAAAAATATGCAAATTACTCAAGGTAAATTACCAAAGTCTTCTTTGATGTGTTTGAGAATTTAGGGTGGGTTGATATATGGAGACAGAAAAGCGACAGTTCAAGAGAGAGTATTAATTTTTCAGGAAGACATAGTTCTTTTTCAGGAATAGCTATGATTTGAATTTCAAGAGACTTGGCTACTAAAATTTTCAGAGATTTTTCAGACTATAATCTTGTGAGTTTGGTTTATAAAATAAAATCTAGTTTTCTCAGTTGGAAACTAAATGAAACATTGTTTCAGAAAGAGGAAATTGTTGAGGATTATAAGAGTAAATTAAAACAATTTTTTTGAAAATAAGTGTACTGATTTAAGAAAGGTTTGGGATATAAGTGAAGCCTTTATTAGAGGTTACTTGATACAACATAATTCTGAGAAAGCAGCAAAAGGAAAACGGACAATATTTTGAATGAGATAAAAAGAAAAGAATTAAATAATTTCCCAGGGAATATAAATATTTCTCAACAAATTAAGATTTTATAGCAACACTATCTATGTGCAGAGGTGGGCTGCTGCCGGTTCGGACCGGTTCGGGCGAACTGGTAGTTCTGACCACCGGCTGGGCCTGCCCAGCCGCCCCCAGCGCTATCCCGTCCTATATATCTCACTCTCTGGCTTGCTCACCCTGCCCATGCAGCCCAGCTGATTTCCACGCCTCACCCGCTCTACTCACCGCGGCTGCCCGAGAAGGTGTGCTGGAAGCTGCGCACATGAAATTGCTGTGTGTTTGAAACCGCGTGCTCACATTTTCGGTTCTGCACTAGGCGAACTGGTTGTTAAATTATGTGAACTCCACCTCTTCTATGTGTCATCCTTCTCAGTAAAACAGGCATGAAATACAAGTTAAGTCTACTTTATTGTAAAGCTACATTAACAGAATCTTGCAAGTTTGAAAGTACAAACTTCCTGCTTGACACTTTTAACTCCTATACCCACTAGGGCAGGTCCTTTCTAAGTTTCTTTCTTTGATAATTAAACAGTTATGGGCTCCTGCATCTCTTGTCTGATGGTTTCATAGGCAGAGTTGATGGAGAAATTGACAGACAAGCTGAAGGTGGCAAGGTTCCTATCTAGCTAAAAAACCTATGCTGTAACTGAGAAATTCTTTAGTATACTGAGAGAAAACCTCTTTGCTCTTTCCTCTCTCCTTTCCTCAAGGTGGACATGCACTCCATTACATCAAGAGTAATTTTGAGACAAAGAAATTTTGAATTTGCAAATAAACCAGGGAAATGGTTGGTTTATAAATTATGAAGAGGACAACTGAAAATGATACTGAAATTACAAGAGAGATGCTGTATTAATAGACAATGTGGCTTTATAAAAACATTTTGTCAATATTCTAATTTGCATGGAGGACATGATATTTCAATGGACAAAATAGATGAGTATATCAGAAAACAAAATTTACCAAGAATTACAAAAGGACGAAGACAAATTATAAATGGACCTGTAACAATAACAGAAGTTTCAGAAGTTAAAAAGAGTAAATCAGGAAAGGTGCCTGGATCAGATGGGTTATTGAATGTGTATTATGGGATGTACTTTTATAATTGCTACAAAGCATTAGGAACTCTATTTCACAGAGAGGAATACTGCTAAAGGTTTGGAAAGATGCTAATATAACATTAATACTTAAAGAGTGACAAGATTTGACTTTAGCAAGAAACCACAGACCAGTATTGTTATTGAATAATGATTATAAGTTGTTTTAAGCAATTTTAGCTGAAAGACTGAAAATAATTGTGCAAGAATTTATTCATGAGGATCACTGTGGGTTTTTATCTAAAAGACAGTTAAAGGATAATATTAGAACTGTGTTGGATATTTTGGAATATTTGGAACAACATAATTTTAAAAAGCTACACTGACCTTTTTAGAGGCACATACTGTAAGGCAATTTGAACTCGACTTTATTATTTAAAATTTTGAAAGCTATGAATTTTGGAGATATTTTATAAAATGGGTGAGAGATTTATACTTCACAAAGCATAAATAAGTGTTAATGGAAATTTAATCAAACCATGTGTGATACAAAAAGGAATAAAATAAATTTTCCCACTGCTTATTTTAGTTCGTAATATTAAATAGAAACATAAGACAACATAAGAGGATGGAGTGTAAAGATTAAAAAAGAGTCACGTAAGTTAAGAGCTTTTATAGATGACTTGATTTTGGTTTTGGCAGACCTTTTAAAGGGAATTGAAAGGGAATTTAATTGAGTAAATTACAAGAATTTGGGTCACTATTAGGTTTCAACATAAGACAAAGATATTAACAAAAAAGCACAAAGATACAAGATCAAATAGAATTTATGATTAAAAGAGGGTAAAATACTTTGGTATTGCTATGACAAATATAAATTGTATGTTATTTAAAAATAACTATGTTAAAAGATAAAGTTTAAAAAGATGTGTTAAGGTGGGATGTTCAGTTGTCACTATTAGGGACAATTTCTGGGATCAAGACAAATGTTTTACCTATCATGTTATTTTATAATATTTACATTACGTATAAATAATATATTTACATTATATTTTATAATGTGAAAACAATATCTGTTTTGACAACTGATGTACCATTTAAACAATGGCAGAAAGATATATCTAAATTTGTATGGGTGGGAGAAAAATCAGGTTAAATATAACCCTAACCCTGCTTGGATGTTAAGCGGGTGTTGCTAAGATATAGAAGGCTATTGAAGTTAGAAGGACATGACCTGAAATTCAAGTGGCATAGATATTTATGTTATGACAAAGCTAAGGTTAATGTAGATTTCAAAAATTGTTATGTCAGGCCATTCTTAGAATATGGAATAAATATAAATCTAGCTTGTATCCAAAAACATCCTTCAGATTATCAGCACAACAAGCATTTTATAGATGAGAAACTATAAGTAAACATAAGTGGTTAGCTTATTGTGATGTATTAGAATTTTCTCAAGGGGATTGTAAAATAAAATTAATAGAAGGATATGTTTGTCGATGATTTTCTTATATATAATTATCAAAAATGTTTGGATAAAAGTTTTTTTAACTTTTAGAACAAGTGAAAGTATGTATGATAAAATTGGCTAAAAATTTGGCTAAATATACAAATGGATTAATAGAAAAATATATGGTTCCAAGAACTGAAATTTACATTAAGTTCTAGCTTTATATAAAAATTTTATAGTATGATGTATGGTTGGTATTAGTCACTACAGAAATTGTCTAGAATGTATAACATTCTTTGAATGTTTGAACAAAGTGAAGGGACATTTTATGAATGGTAGATGTGTAAAAGAGCCAAAGAAAGGTGAAAAATACAAATAAATATACTAATTCAGAAAATGATGAAGACTAAAATACAGTTTTTAAGGCACCAGACTAGAAGCCAGAAATTGTGAGTTCTATATATACCACCTTAGGCATGAAAGCCAGCTGGGTGACTTTGAGCCTGTCACTCTCTCTCAGTCCAACTCACCTTATAGAATTGTTGATGTGGGAAAAATAGGAGGGGGCAACAGTATTAAGCATGTTTGCCACATTGAGTTATTTATAAAAACAATAAAGGTGGGATTAAAAAGATTCTAAAGAAAATAATCTTACTTTTCTCCTAAGTAAGATTATTTTATCACCTCTTTCAGTGTGGCCATACTGTATGAAGAAAACAGACACAGCTACACAAAACTCCATGCCATTTTTTTTCCAATTCTAATTGAGATGGGTGTTACCTTATCTATTTCATATTAGTCTCCGGGTCCAACAGGGTAACTTTCTGTTTTATCTCTTAGCATTCTGCCTGGCGGGTGGCATGTAAGCAGAACCACATGATGCTAATGAGCTCTGTCAGTTACTTAGAGCAACCTGATTAGCTAATCTGCAGAGCTCTATGAGAAGGAATTAGTCTGGTACTGATCAGCATGACGTGAGATGCTAGTCATATTAAAATTTCAAACAAAAAAGAGAGGGAGGAATAAAAGGGAAACATTATCAAAATATTGATTTAATAGCAAGTTTGCAACAATAGTGCCAAAACCAGGCAAAATATTATGTGCACTTATTTAATGGAATCACTGTTTACAAATATTATGGATCTGAAGCTGAATATGAAGAAAAATTTATGGGTTCTTGCTCTTTACTGTGTATATAACTTTATTAGATAAACAAAAAAAATTGACTGAACTTTTAAAAATTTAAAGGGAAATAACAAATTATAAACCAAGAGAATGACCTTGAAAATGTTTTCTTACTGGATTTACAAAAGAAACATGTAAAAGCCCCAAAGAAATCTGTGCAGTTGAATAAAAAAAAAGAATGGAAGATAAATCAAATCCTGTGACAATGTTTGATTGACTTAAAGGTGATAGAAATAAAAAAAAAGGAATATAACATTAGTTTATTTGATCAAAGTTAAAATAGGCCCTTTTTGGCAATGTTCTGGCAACCCTTTATGGACTTTTAGCTGACACTAGAATTGAAAAGTTGACGTTTCATGGATTTTGTTACAGATAAGAGATGGGATATGGAAAGAAGAGATATCTATTTGTAATATTATAGTGGGTGAAGAGTTATTAAATTTGTTTATACTGTATTTCTTTTATTTTTCTTTATTATATTCTTTCTTTGTCTTTTTTTTCTTTTTCCCTACACTTTTTATTCTTTCTTTCCATTCTCTTCTCTTTTTCTAAGTTTAGTTTGTAATTTTGCACTACTATAATTAAAATTCCTAATAAAATATGTTAAAAATAAAGGAATAATGAGTTTTTGCTGAGATGTACACGGAGATAGGATACTGGCTGGATCTGTGCAGCTGAATTCTGAATCTTTTATTTCATTGCAATACATTCAAGTATGGCTAATCCATATGGGCTGTCTGAAGTTTCCCAGTGAACTCATGTGTACAACAGGCAACTGGCCTATGGCCAGCAGTCATTTCCATCTGCATGATATTATTTTTTCCAGCTGCTCTCATTGGAAGAAGGAAGCACTTACTAATTCAGTTTATTTATTCATGATGCAATGAATGGTTCAGACACCAATAGGCAGATGACATTGATTAGGCAGAGGCAGAAATAGCAGCTCAGTATTAAAAACTGATTAAGCTTTCAGTGCAGACATAAATAGTCGAGAAGTGACTTGTTTCATGAAGCATCTAACTGGTTAAATGAAGCTCCAGCTAAGAACACTGCCCTGATAGTCATCTAATTCAATGCAGACAAACAACAGTCCCCCACTGTAGAAATTATACAATGCTTTGTGGGTAAAAGAATGATCAAAATAGGAAAGATTTGGTCATATTTCATGAATTTTGTGGACATAAAGTATTTATGTGATCATAATTTAAAATGTTCAGAGATAAATAAAATATTGAGAAAGTAAAGAATGTTTGGAATATAAAAATTTCTATTTGTATGCTAACTTAAATTTAGCTAAATTAGTTTGATTTCATTTATATGTTGAATGATTTACCAACTTCTTGAGCTATGAATAGTCATTCATTTAGTTTGTGGAGAAAAAAATTATTAGATGAAATGAATGTATTTTTATCTGCCAAGAAAGAAAAGAGTTAAGAACATCTTCTAATATCCTAATTTGTGCATGTGTATGTGTACACACACACACACACACACCTCTAAAGATATGCTAAGGTAGTTATCACATTTACCTATTATGTGGTTGTCTGTTTGGAGCAAAGCAAATAACAAGACCTGGCAATGACTAAGAGCAAGAAAATTGAAGAAAGAGACAGAGGGGCTAATTCTGGCTGCAAAAGATCAAGAGTTAGGAATAAGTGTATAATAAGCCAGAATTGAAAAGACAGCAACAGACAGCAAATGCTGCCTCTGAAAAGCTGTAGAAACAGTGGATCACTTACTTAGCTGCTGCACAAAGATCACACTAACCAACTATAAACAACATTATGACAAATTGGCAGCTACAGTGGATTAGAATATCTGCAAGAAATGCCATTTGTTTGCAAGGAAGAAGGTGAGATCACAAAAAAGACAAAATGATATTAATGAAGCTAAAGTATTTTGGGACTTTAGAATTCAGACTGATAGCCACTTGCCACATAATGCCCCAGACTTAACAATTGTTGATAAGAAAGACAAAAAAGTTTGGATGGTAGAAATTGCAGTCCCTTTAAGCAGCAGAATAGAACAAAAAGAACTGGAGAAAATAACAAAGTACAGAGGCATAAAAATGTAAGTAGAATGACTGTGGCAAAATAAAGCAAAGATAGTGCCAATAATAGTAGGTGCATTGGGTGCAATTCCAAAACATATGGAGTAACACTAGAACAACATTAGCATTGACAAAATCAGCCAATTGCAAAAGGCAGCTTTTCTTCAAACAACTTACATCCTGCAATGATACCTTTAATACTATCAAACAGCACCTGCATATCCCAGGTCTTGGGGAGGACTCAGTAAGTGGATAAAAATATCACATCCAGTCTAAACTTCTGGCTGATTGTGCAATCAACCATAATAATAATCTCCTGAACTACTCATTTTTCTGCTGAACATTTTTTTTTTTGAATCAGTCCACAGTTGGACTGTTGGATGCTGAAATATTTTTTTTCCATCTAGCTTTGTCTATTTCTGGTGAGATTGACAAGTGTTTGCTAGTTGCTTCTTGTATTTCAAGTGATAACAAGAATAATGAGATGGTCCAGTGGTGAATTGATTGAAGAAAAGCAGTAAAGCGGGAAGTTCAGAAAAAAGAAAATAATATTGATATTATCTTAAAAAAATATTTTAAATGATTAAAAAATATTTTTGCCCCGGTTTCATACTTCGCTTATAACTAAGCAGCTTCATTTCAGGTTTCAGGAAACAACCTTGCTTGGTGGAATAGCTATTACAGGTAGTCTTGACTTACAATAGTTAGTGACTGTTCAAAGTTACAATGGCACTGAAAAAAATGATGTTTGACCGTTTTCACACTAACAACCATTACAGCATCCTGATAGTCACGTGATCAAAATTCAGATGCTCGGCAACTGACTCATATTTATGATGGATTCATATTACAATTATTATGACCTTTTGACAAGCAAAGTCAATGAGGAATCCAGATTTACTTAACCATGTTACTCATTTAACAACTGCAGTGATTCACTAAACAACTGTTGCAAGAAAGGTTGTAGAATGGACAAAATTCATTTAACAACTGTCTAGCTTAGCAACAGAAATTTTAAACTCAATTGTGGGGACTATCTGACACATGTTTTTATTCCCCACAACCCCACCGGCTCTTGTTTATATGGTGTCTTCATTCTCGCAGAAACAAATTTCAAATGATTAAAAATAGAATAATATAATGAATGTAATGATTTCCCCTCAAACTTTAAATATCTAAAGGGCTGTCATTATGTCATCCCCCTCTACTTTACTATGTTTTTTTTGTGTGATTAAGAAATAATGATTTCCAATGAGCAGTTCCAGCAGAGCAAATGTCATGGCTGTGGGCTTGCATTTCTATTTCATGATATAACTACTTTATGTAAATGCATATGCCAATTAGACATAAGCCTGAGGGCCTTGGAAAGTTTCCAGTGTGGGCCCAGGGGGAAATCCTGTTGCAAAGGATGTGAAAGTAGTTTAGCATAGAAAGCTTGCAGCAGAATGGTTTAATGTGGAATCTATGCTGACAAGGCAAAAAGAGGCAGGCAATCTTGTGGGCTAAATTATAGGGTTGCCAAGGATGTTTTCAATATATTTTTGAACAATACTGTATGAGAAATGGTACTCATCTACATGCCAAAACACTTTCTTTCATGTTGTTACATCCATAGGAAAGTGAAACTAAATTAGGAACAAAAGGAATAAGGGAAAAAAATCCAAACAGAAGGGAAAAAACTCAGAACTACTCATTTTTATAGATATTATATTTAATTAATCTCCAAATAATAGAATCATCTAACATTTTTCTACTTCGGTGTTTCCACCCCCACCCCATACCACCTGCATTTAATCTATGCAATTGAAGGAGGTGTTGATATGGTAAATGACTATTTGTTTTGTATCTCAGCAACAACAGATATTTGGTGAAGAAATGATTGAACTCTCTTCTTGAACTACCTTTAATTTGAGCATAGTAAGTCAGTCCCCTTTATAACTCTGTAGCTTGATCCAAATCTAGGTGCTTTCAATTGGGTTGCTCAAAGCATATTTCTCAACAATTGGTTCCCAAGCCCCAGTCACAGAGAAAGTTAGGTAGCTTGGTGAACGAGATAGATGGTAATGGAGAAGAAGAAAAAATGTGATTCAACAAATCTGATTGGGTGCAATACGTTTGTTCTTCTGAACAGGGTCTTAGGAGGCCTAAGTAGAAGGCCTACTTTGTGGAGGCATGAAGACATTCATTTTACTTAATCATGTCTATGTACTAGTATCCACATCCGGCTCTGTATATGTGAATTATAAAATATTAAATAAAGGATAAAGTGCATTTCTGTGACAACTGCCCTGGTGGTTATTATAAGCTCTTGCCTAAATTACATCATTAAAATATGCTATTTAAAATAGTATGCTGGTTCATATTAAAATTGGTATTGATTTCAATACAGCGTTGATTCTTAAATATCTTTATTTGTTATTATTCAGCTTTCAACACCTGTACAAATAGAGTGAAGGTAATATGAGAATTCAGTGATTCTCTTGCTTTTTAGCTTGCTGTTGGAAATACATTTCCATACTTTACCTTGCCAAATCTTCAGGCTAATTAGCTTCAATATATATGACTTGTGCCACACACATACTCTCTCTCTGTGTGTGTGTGTGTGTGTGTGTATAATAAAATTAGAGTGTCACCAGGGACCTGTCTGGGGAAACAGAAAAACTATATGCCAAATAAAAAGTGTTAATAACTTTTGCTCATGAACAGTTGCCCATTATTTATTGATATTCCATAATATGGACCAAGTGTCTGTAAGCATGTATTCTTGATCGGATTTTATGATGACATTGTCATAGCCCAGTGGATTATATATTTCTGCTGAGAGAGGCATTCAGCCATCATACTCTGAAAGATCTAAATCAATAGTTACAGTAAGCCATAAATCTAGGACGTTTACATATTATCTCCAAATTTGTAATTCACTACCTGAGTTTATCAGTTTTGGTTTATCTACTTTAATGATCTTTATTGGATTAGAGTGCTGAGAAATATCATTTTTGTATGCAAAACTATAATCACATTTTCCCAGACATAAATATAAACATATGAAAATGAGACATGTCATTTTCATTTTATGCGAATATTATATGAATATGGGGAAAAACAGAAAATATTCAGATTGTATGTAGAGGTGGAATGCCATCTGTCAACACAATGAAGTCCTATTCCTACCTACCTACAAGGCATCTCCAGATCTGTTCCAGATGGATGGAGTTGAATTTGGAGACATGCAGATGATGACAGAAAGTGAGAAGAAGCCCTGTTACATGAATAGGAATCTGGTCATTTAAGATTGAGCCTACCTTTGAAACAGGTAGTATTTTTGAGAAAGTGTAGGGGGTGAATTGAGCCATTCATATTCTGATGAGGTCTTCATTCATTGCATAATGAAATCCCTCCAAATCAAAATGGAAAGATTCGGGAGCTTTTTTTTTAATTAAAGGAGAAATCCACAAACCTACCTCTGAAAAATATAGCCATTTATATTTAGCTGATGGTAAGGGGGGTGGAACATTTGAAAAGGAGAACACACTAATGAATAATGGAAGTGTCCTATATTAAAACATCTAACAATATGCAAGATGCAGAAAAGCAGTCATATCTAAAAAAAAAAAGTTTTCACATTTATAAAGCTGCTTTATTTTTCAGGAACATCTCCAAAACCTTAGTTGGAGTAGTTTGGTTTATTGAATTCTGTGAGTCTTGAAAATAATGCTGGAGCTCTCAAGAGACTCCTATAAAGATGTATTACATCATAAAGAAAATGAAAGATAGTAACCCACGTTATTAAACTGTCAACATACGTTATATGACAATTTGTCCGCAATCCAGTTCATCTTAAAGCCTTACTGTTGGCTGTAACTTAAAAGAGCAAGGCTATTCAGTAATCATCAGGAAATTTAAAAAAAAAAAAAAAAAAGTAATAATTGCTCCACTGTTCCACTGTGAATTTCATTGATTCCTGTACTGCAGTGGCTTACCTCATATATGGAAGGATTCAAATGGATTATGGTTTTAGAAACTTTTATGAGTTATGCAGTAGATTTCTCATTTTAGACCAGATTAGTAATGCTTTCTTATAATAGTAATAATGAAAAATAAATAGCAAAGCCTGACCTACGGATATCCAGTAATAAACATGGGGAAACGGCATTGCTCTAAAAATGCCACTAATTCGGTATCAGAAAGCGTATCATAATTCTGAAGTGAGAGTGATTAACGTGTTCCAAGGCAAACAAGATTGACCTTCCAAATCTGTGTCTGAAGGATTGACATTTGGTTTATGTAAAGATAGAAGCAGAACCCGTAAAGGAAAAGAAATAAAATAGTTTCCTGAATCAGTAAAAAACAGTGTATATGGTACATCTGCCAGTACAATGCTAATTTCTGCTACACTGAAAGTTCTGCTTTAGCTCTGAAATTTAACTAGCCCTGACGTCTTGTGAGAAAATGCTTATTCTATGGCTGCAATATTACAGGTAGTCCTTAATTTATGACGACAGTTGAGTCCAAAATTTCAGCAAAGCACTGAAAGATTATGGGGTCTGCTGATCTAAATTAGCAACATGTACAGGTAGTCCTCAACTTACAACAGTTCATTTAGTGACCGAAATTACAACGGCACGGAAAAAACTGACTATGACCATTTTTCACGCTTATACCCACTGCAGCATCCCCATATGGGATCAAAATTCAGATGCTTGGCAACTGACTCAAATTTATGACAGTTATAGTGTCCTGGGGGGTCATGTGATCAGTTTTTGTAACCTTCTGACAAGCAAAGTCAATGGGGAAGCCAGATTCACTTAACAACCGTGTTACTAACTTAACAAGGACAGTGATTAACTTAACAACGGACAAGAAAGATCATAAAATAGGGCAAAACTCACTTGTCTCACTTAGCAACAGAAATCTTGGGCTCAATTGTGGTGGTAAGTCAAGGACTACCTGCATTTCTCTCTCATCTTTCCAACTATAAATTGACAGTTGTGTAAGTAGGTACCATAGTAGGACATAATGGAACTTAAAGTCATAAAGGACAGACAGTTTTCTTTGCAATTTACTTCAAACATGTGTGGTTAGACCAGGTGTTTAAGCAATCTGCCCCATTTTTTGGGTGAACCAGAATGATTATAAAGATTACCCAACTCTTCTACCTAAAATAGCAAATCTAAAGTTTCCATAGGTTTTTGAGAAATACCAAGTAATATACCAAGTAACACCCTAAATGAAATTCATTTGATATTAAAAGTAAAGTAAAGTATGTTAAGTTTTTGGCATGTTATACTTCAACAACTCTCAGGGGAAGAACTTTATGAGGCATATATAAAAATAATAAATCACTGAGGAGCAAAACTCTTAATGGCAAAGTTATTTACAATTTTCCAAAGATATACTGTGGTGCTAATGAAAAATTATAGCATCCAAAGCATTCCTGCTAGGGGAATTACCTATAAGGTATACATTTAAAATTCCCACCTTGAAAAAAATTCCAAGCTTTCTGCTTATATAACTTAAGAAGGCCTTGGTATATTATTCAAGGAAATGGGAAAGAAGAGAAAGAAAGAACTGGATCATTCATTTCTTTTCTTAGTGTTTGGATTTTGAGCAACACTTTTCCTTCTTAGCCAACTATAATAGTTATCTGCAACATTCCTATTTTTATAGACTGGCAGTTATGATATAGTGATTAAAAATATGAAGGCAATGTTGAAATAAGCTTTACTTATGGTGGCTACATGAAATTGATCCATACAGTTTTGTTGCACAGGGTGTGGTAAAAGTCAAGCTTGTGGTATTTAGTATCATTCTCCCTTGATCAATGTTTATGTCATATAGAATAGAATAGAATAACAGAGTTGGACGGGATCTTGGAGGTCTTCTAGTCCAACCCCCTGCATAGGCAGGAAACCCTATACAATTTCAGACAAATGGTTGTCCAATCTCTTCTTAAAAACTTCCAGTGTTGGAGAATTCACAACTTCTGGAGGCAACTGGTTAATGGTTCTAACTGTCAGGAAATTTCTTCTTAGTTCTAGGTTGCTTCTGTCCTTGATTAGTTTCCATTCATTGCTTCTTGTCCTGCCTTCAGGTGCTTTGGAGAATAGCTTGACTCCCTCTTCTTTGTAGCAACCCCTGAGATATTGGAACACTGCTATCATGTCACCTCTAGTCTTTCTTTTCATTAAAGAATGAGCATATCTAAGCAGAGTATCATGTTTCCATTGGCATTAATAATATTACATATATAAAGAGCATTTACATGTATGAAGGCCTCAAAAGCAGTTTCTTCATATATATTTTTGTATTCATCAAGGAAATATTTCTAAGCACATCCCAGATCGAATTATAAGGTGCAAAAATAACAGGAAACAAAAAGGTGACCTGCATAAAACAAAGGTGATAAAACATTATCAAAACAAAAACTGGGTTTAGACGCTAAACAGGATGAAAACATGTCAGTATCTGGGATTAGAATCTCAGGATGGCAGGCTAGACTGGGAAATTGAAATAGGACCCAGAAAGACCACAGAGATGTCCACAGGCTATAATCAAAAAGGTCAAGATAGCAGCCACACTAGTACGACTGAAGCTCTGGCTGATTGCTCTCTTTATTTTTCTTGTGGTTGGGAAAAAAAAAAAGAATAGAAATCACGAATGGAATGGAAGGCCTGGATTTGAGACAAAAACATAAATTTGGCACTATCATAAGGAAAAACTAAAAAAGGCAGGGCATCCGGTCTGTTATTGAAATGCTGCCTTTATATTGACAGCCATAGGTCTGCATAACATGGCTTTCTGATTTTTCTCTTTCAGAAGAGTGTCTCTGCAGAACAATTAACAATTTGGAAACTCTCCAAATTAATATTGTTGTTGCTGTGAACAGAGAAGTGGAGGCACTGTTGCCATGCCAAAGATGCTTAAAGAGACAGAGAGTCTATGATCTCTGAGTAGCTGATATTACTGGCGCCTGCTGAGAGAGTTTAACCTGATTCTCCAATCCATTTGTGGTCTGGGAAAATGCTCTGACTTAGAGCTTGCCAGCTCCTGTGACTGTGGATGGAAACCTTACCTCAGTGTGAAAGCCCACATGCTACAAAGTCTTGCCTCTGGATGACTGCCCCAGGAGTAAATTAGATCTTATCATTTATGGAGGGTTTCAGAAGAAAACATTTGCTTTCTTGGTCAGGAAGGAGTAAGGAGTGGCAGGGAAAAGATTAAGGATTTCATATCCTGGAACAATCGTGGTAAAGTAACAGAAAAAAGTGGCTTTCAAAAATCAGGCCAAGAGCTGGCAGCTCTATCAAATGATGATTCGGGCCTGTTAATTGAATGCAATGCCTTGTTGTGCAAAATATGAGAGTTATGAATGATAGGACCTTACATCTCAAACAGTCATCAAAACAGGGCTCACTGGATGGCTGCATAGCACAGAAGAGTCTTGCCTGCTATGTACATCATCCATATTTTTGTAGCTTGGATCGGATAAGCCATATGAGACAAAACTTAAAATACCAGTGTTTTAAGAAAGATATGTATTTCTTCCACTCCCAACCACTTCACTGCCCCATTTGCTATTTTTAATACATGGAAACCATTCATAAATGTGACCAAATAGGCAGTTTTTCACAACAAAGCAAAAGGTAGGAGAAAATAGCTGTGAATCGCTTTCCTATTTGTGCTATGGTTTTGAACCAATTTGTCAAAATCATGTGTTTCAGTTTTAAATAGTTTATAACTTAAATACATTCTATATAAGAAAGGCAAAACATGAGTTCTATTTACCCTTGACAGGGAACAAAATATAAAATTATGTTAGGAAAACACTAAATCGTTTTGTGACAGCTGTTTTGAATCTCTGAGCAAGCTAGAACAGAGATAAAGGTAAACATAGCATTTGAGGAAGCTCAGGAATAATTTCATTTTACACTCTCATGAATGGGCTGGGGTGAATTCAAAGCAATACAATTGCTTGGCTCAACATTAGTTTGCATGATGGCATCTCATATTTCAAGAAATGCTCCATTGGGCTTTTTCAGACCAGGGATGGGAGAAGTTAGAGATTTGCAAAGACATTTAACTAATTAAGCCAATTAAAGCATTTCTTTCAGTTGGCAGTAAAGTTTCCTGAGGTATGGAGGAAATTCTAACAGATCCTGTGAATTATTAGGGATAGGAGGTGCAAAAGAATTTTTCCACTGGTTGGGGAAAAGAATTTTAGAAAATCAGTTAGCAATTTTTCAGAACATTAATTGATATTCAGACAAGCAAAAGTGTAAAAACTCTGCTCAGGGATTTCAGGGTAAGCTGCAAAAACACATTGAGGGGAACATATTCAGCTAAATGGCAGTGATCTTTCCCATATTTTAGTCAAAAAGATTTGCCTGCTTCTTCTTCATACTGCAAATTTTGAATAAATATTGTGCCAGGCTAGGTTAGCCTAACAACAACAATATAACTGCTGGGTTAAGCATGCTGAAAAGATATGGTGCTTTCCCTTTGTTTGTGATCTCCATAAATAAAATTTGCTGATGAAGGGGTTCATTAGCTTTTGCTTTCATGGAATAGGGGAGGAAGGCTTTCCCCATTTCAGCTTGCAGGATTTTTCATGCCTCCCAAACGCTGGAACTGCTGGTAAGTATATAGCAACCGTGTTAAAAATAATTGTGTTGATGTACTGAAGCCATTTGCTGGAATAAGTAGACTGAAAACCTCCTGATAATCTTCCCTTTGTTTAACCCCTTGGTGACTCCTAGGATGAACCAGACAAATGGCAATGGTATTTTTCCATTTGAGACAAAAAAAGGGGAATTGAACAACGACGGCTCTGAGCATTTGTTGCTATTTGCTTCCTGAACCTTAATAATGTAGATATTCCTGTACTTTTGTCAGTTATGTACTATATTGGGCATGGGCATATGTGCAACAGGCTCCCCTTGGATACAACAGGTGGTTTAGCTGCTGTCAAGTGGCCTTGGCACAATGCCCTTCTTAGTACTAAGAAAAAAAGCACTGAGTAGTGAGAAAGGCTTTGGGCTGAAGCCAGACTTAGTTGTGCTATCTGCTTAGATTTCATTGAAACCCATCAGCCTTGTTAGTTAGGGCCATTTTTCAACTTGATTATGCAGTGCAACACGTTACTCCTTTAGCCTGGTTGTTGCTAATGGTTTCAATGGTTGTTGGAATCATTCTTCACCATAGACTGCTTGAATACCTTGCCTTACCTGAATATAGATTCCATTAAAACCAGGTTCAGAGTGATTGTGTCCATGCCATGAAGAAGTGGTGGAGATAGAGGCCTTTACTTCAATACCTTATTTACTACCTGGTGTGATTGAAATACTGTAAAAGCAGGATGTTCCATTCAGGATATCATGTAAGAGCCCAGGTGGCACAGTGGTTAGAATGCACTATTGCAGGCAAACTCTGTCCACAGTCTGGAGTTTGATCCTGATGGGCTCAAGGTTGACTCAGCCTTCCATCTTTCTGAGATCAGTAAAATGGGGACTCAGATTGTTGCAGGCAATATGCTGACATTGTAAACTGCTCAGAGAGTGCTCTAAAGCACTATGGAGTCTAAGTGCTATTGCTATTGCTACATAAGGATACTGGTTATATCCATGCCTAGTGCCTGGCATATTCACTGAATGATGGCCACTTAGATCCTGCATTCTATAGATTAAGTAAACCATGTTGGTTACGATACCTTGGTTTTTTATGAATAATAATAAAAATAGTAAATGATAATAAAATAATATCAACCAATATGCCAAAGCCTGAAATAGGACTACACTTTATTCAGTGGATATTTATGTATTTATCTTCCTTCCCCCATTTCTCCAGCATGCATTCTATCTCTCCAGCCTTAAAGGGATAGATAAAGTACATCAGAATAAGACATAAATAACTGAGGCTGCACTTTTTCTGCTGTTAAGGCAGCTTTCCCTAAGTACCTGGTTGATCTCCGCAGCAGCATATCCTTGTTTCAGAGATTAAGCCATGCCTGTCTAAGTTCAGATGGCTTTATAAATCCAAGGAGATGAATGTAGTTTCACTGTATTTTTATTGGATTTCTGTTTGGGATGAATCCAACAATAACCAGCTTTTGAGAATAAAATGCTGTATCAGAAAAATCCTGCTTGCAACAGCAGCACCAGCACCAGCAGAAAAAAAAAAATCTCTCTAAGAAATGACTGATTTCACAACTGTGTATCTCCCCTTCCTCCAGTCTGGCCTATGACTTTTGGAGACATATGACTAGCATCTCTGCAATATCCAATGATGACCCTTCCATGTCCTGCCTATGTTTCATTTTTATTCTTCTGATTATCTTAATGCTAGAAGCAGAGTTAGCTTCAATTTCCCCAACCAGGGGACAGAGGCAGGGGTGGGCATTGCTGCATTGGCTTTATGAAATCCATTTCTGATGAAATGGATATGAGAACTGACCATCAACAACATTTAAGAAATTCAGTACAGCTTTCTGCCAAGCAGGGAGTCTATACATCGTTATTTAGCAGGTCTTTAAAAAACGTGCGAATGTGAGAAATATTGTCATGCTTTTTTATTGGAAGGCATACAATACAGTGAAAAGGCTTGAATCATCAAATGTTGTGCAAGAACAGGGTTGATGTTTGCTGCAGTAAGAACAATATATGAAGGAAGTAAATTACAAATGAACAATTATGTAACAAATACTCATGAAGATTTTGGAGATGTATTGGTTGGAGCCATGTATACTTGTTTTTATTCTTAAAGAGTGCATCTTAACTATATGTAGGGCTGAATAGCATCTATATACTACTAAAATTGTCATGACCTTTAACTGGGTGAAACAGTGCATCATAAGGCACCATTTTTTTGAACTAAGGTACCTCAAATGGGCTAACGTACATAATATGTCCAAAACCTGGGACCCATGACTCCCGAGGGAATGAATTTGGGAAGGTTGTGGCTGCTTCAGTGCTACTGGCTGCTACTGTGGTAATGTGATCAATGTTCTGTGGCAGTTTCCCAGCCAGTCTCACAATCCCTTGATCCCTTCCCCACCCAGCAACAACCACTTACCTGCTGGGAAGGGAAGGGAGGATTTCTGATGCTCCCTGCCAGATTTCCACAAAGAAACTCAATGGGGAAGCCATTGAGGAAGTAAGAAGTTGCTCTTGCTTCCACTGCTCTTTTGCCCCCCATTCCTGGTTATTCTGTTTTTCTATTTAGGTAAGGAAATATCTTGGAAATGATGACTCAGTGGGGCACGGATTGTCTTGTTCTTATTAGAAATACTTAAGTTATTATTTTGCTGTACAAATGCTAGCTTCCCTTTTGATGTTTAAATGTTAAATGTTAAAATAATCTAAATAAAAAATAAGAGATGAAGGATGCAGTAGAACCTTGCAGCTGCCAAATAAATTGTCTGTGGATGTATTAGTATATATACATTCCATACTGGAGACCCAGGTTCTAGTGTTCTGACCTAGGCTTCCTTAGAAAGCATGAAGCAGAGTCTTAGTCCCAGTAAAACCTCTTTTATTTACACGACTGTGAATTCCTTTCATTCACAGTCCGCAAGGCTTGTCAAACAGTCTTTCAGAGGAATATTTATAAACACACACCTTATCTCACTTAGAATGCTGCCAGAGAACTAGTTTCCAAACACAGGCAAGGCAAAACTTGGCACAGTGTCTATTAGAGTCACAAACAGATCTTTCCACTCTTGCAACGACCAAAGGAACTAATTGTTTCCTGCAAAAGCCCACACCCCGTTCGTTTCTCTTTTATTTCCTATGGGAGGGGCCAATCATCTCCAAGGTGTGGCCTTACTCCCAAGTTGACCCTGCTTTCTTAGTTGTTCTTGTCTTCTGGCAGCTCTGCGCATGCGCACACTGAGAACAGGCTCCAGCTGTTCCTCTGTCTCACTGATGTCTGACTCCAGAGGCAGCTGATAACTGCCAGATGCCTCTCCAATGCAGAGCCCTCGTCCGAGCCTTCCCCAGACTCCAGGACTGGCCCATGTTCCTCCCCAACCTCATCACTATCCGAATCTGCTGCCATCTCTGCTGGCGGGTCACAACATCTAGTTTCTTCCAGTATTCTCTCTGACTTGGCTACTATTTACTTAAGAATACAAGATAGCACCGGTGGACGGAACATATGGATCTCCAAAGCTGCTACTGAACTAAGGAGACTATAGTAGTGATGATACGTAGGAAGGTAAGTAGATAGATATTACTGAAACATATTAAACTGTCTATAGTACACAAAACAGTGAGTAAAATATATCTTATCTGCAGGATTCCCATCATACCTGCAAATCTACACATTGAAACCTTATATAAATTAAGCCAATTACTTTTCAGTCTTACCCATCACTAGGGAGCAATTTAGCCTTATGTCTCCACATAGCTTTTGACCTCTTTCCTCTAATCCATGTCTTTGAGATGTCTATTACAGCAATGACATTTAAAGGATAAGCTCCAATCTGTAAATGTCTGGAAATAGTAAGATGTAGGCATTTTGGGGATGTTTTTCCCCCCCTCTTCACTAATCATCATCATACCAAAGTATCTGGTATGAAAGTGACTCAATCAAGAGTCAATTTGAGCAGCACACAGCATGTGATAATCCAAAATGGGAACAATCTGGCAGCTCCATTTGACATTTAATGTCTTAATACATCTGTTTGCATTCATGTAACAAGTGCAGTGACAAATAAAAAAAAATTGACCTAGAAGGAGTCTTTAAAAAGAAGGGAGAAAAAAAATCCCTTTTCAGAATATATAGATTACTATTTTATAATAATAAAAAAATTAATTCCTTGACAGAATCTATACTGGATGTCAAATAAAATACCATCATGTGGAAGAATTCACCATTAATTTGGTATAAAGAGCCTAATCTTGGTTTCCACTGATCAATTTTTTTTACATGAACACTATTCTGCTTCTAGCTGCCTAATTATTTCAGCAAAACAAACAACATAATGTCACATTTAAGGAAATCACTCAGTCGCAAGAAGGAAGAGCTATTTCATCTTAGGGGGATAAAATGCCTCATGATTTTTCAGTTTCCTTGTGTTCTCATAAAGAGCTGTTGCAAAAGGCAACATTTGGGCTGTTTGAATTGGATACTCAGTCTTTATTTGGACCCCTGTTTTGAAATGTTCGCCTTCACCAGCTGTTGCTGCTCCTTTTCATAAGCCACACTTTTTTTGGCACATCACACTATGCTGGAAGCTGTTTCTAGCAAATGTGCCAGCCTTTTACTATTGAATCTACTGGAGTGGTAGAAGGTTTTTAATGTTGTGAATTGCTTGTAGCTACTCAGATGGCTGGGGGAAAAAAAAGAATGGCTTGCCAACTCTACTTACCATCTGATAGCTGATCATATTGGCTGAATATTAGCAATTCCTTTAACCCTTCCAACCAAATATCTGAGTCCTGACTTTTGGTGATATTAAGTTAACAGAGTTAGGAAAATCCTGTGAATGCTGAAAGTTCCATTCTTGATCCAGGATACCATGCGAATGATGAGATTTGTCCAATTCTCTTTAGTTGCTGTCCAGTACATTGAAACATTTCCAAGTTCTCTACAGTATTTATTCTGATAGCCATGCACACACATTAATGTACCAAAATACAGAGCTCTTTTGCATGATGAAGTATCGATAGAATGTCATGCAAAGAGCCTCATGTAAATATGAGCAGAAACAATTTGCAGGATCCAATTTGGGTTGGAACCAGGACCCAGATTGGATCCTGCAACATTATCCTGGGACATGTGTATTCGTCTTCATTCATGGGAAACAATTTTCTCATGCCATTCTTTACACAAAGTTTGCCTTGGCAGAGCAAGGGTGGGTCAAGTGGGGTGCTGTACATATATTTTTTCTAAGTACAAGGTAGTTTTGTATCATGTGCTACTGAATAGCAATAGCAATAGCAATAGCACTTAGACTTATATATCGCTTCACAGTGCTTTTACAGCCCTCTCTAAGCGGTTCACAGAGTTAGCATATTGCCCCCAACAATCTGGGTCCTCATTTTACCCACCTCAGAAGGATGGAAGGCTGAGTCAACCTTGAGCCGGTGAGATTTGAACCGCCGAACTGCAGCTAGCAGTCAGCTGAAGTAGCCTGCAGTGCTGCACTCTAACCACTGCGCCACCTCGGCTCTAAAAGGAAGGATGGACATGATTAAATAATTTAAAATTTTAATCTTGGATCATCTTGGCAAGGTTTTAGTAAAGGGTTCTTGAGACTTAAGCCATTCTAAATTTATTGCAGAATTACCGGTAATATAGCTGCAGTGTTTCATTTTTTAAATAGGAAAAAGACAATTTCTAAAAGGGCAACCAAAATCAGATGCTTGGTAAAAGTAAGAAATAACGTAAATAGTTTTCTCTCCTGCTTTTAAAACTTGTTCCTCCAGAAATTCACCTCATATATAATTGCCAATAAGTATTTGCTCTCTTGTATGTACAAATGAAGAATAAGCTATGTCTATTAGTATTTATGTGCTAAAAAGATTGCTTTTAAAATTATTAGGGCAATTTACAAGTTTTTGAGTTTCAGAGATCTGAACATATCCTGTATATAAATTTCAAATTATGTGAGTCCTCCATAACATTTTTCAAGTCATCAGTATTGGTATGATTTGTTAAGCAAATCTAAAAATTTAATCTGCAACATATATGATATATTATTTTTAAAAAAACGTTTCACATAGATTTGTTGAGAAGATTTGATAAATGACATAGACTTTGACAATTATAGAGAGATTTTTGGTCTTGCTACCCTACATTGAAAAGCACAGCATTATTCCCAACACTATTTTTGTGAACAGACCAGGAAAATACATGCAACTCATTTTTCAAAAGCACCATAAACTTGCATATCAGAACAAATACATTCATAAGCAATGACATCTCCTAATAAATCAACTGGGTCTTTCACAATAAATCTTTTCAATCATCTGTTCCATGTATTTGCTATATCTTTGAAGCAGTGAGTAGTAAGATACTGTTAATGCAACCTTCAAAGTCTTGATTCCCAGCTGTCACACAGCTGTTAATATTAAAATGTACTTTGTGATATAGAATTCCTGCTTTAGTGGAGGGACATAACTCATGAACATAACAGAAGATTCCTTACAAAAGTCACCATATAGTCTTTTGAATAGAATTTCTCTGAACTGTAAATTTGTATATTTGTCTGAAGTGTTACAACTGTAATTTTGCATTTATTATGCTTGCATTTATTATGTGTGCTTGCTTGCATATATATGTGTGACTACATTATACACACACACACACAAAATTATCATAATTGAATTGCTATTTGAAAAATAAGTTAAAATGAGATTAACTTATATCCCATTTATTCACTTTGGGAGAAGAAGGCATCCCAGGTTTTTTTTTTTTTTTTTGAAATATCTCTTACATTTATACTACTTATGATACAGACACTCTGAAAACTCAATGTTTTTCAGTTACCAGACCAGAAGCCAATTGTTTCATTCAATAATGGACAAAGTATATATTCATGAATAAATTTGTTCTGTACATCTTTTCAGAATAGTTTAGCATGGACATAAAAGACAATCTTCAAATATACGTATTTCCAGATTGCCAGTCTTTTCATTGCTTGTGTCAAGTGATTTTATTATTGAACTGAAACAGGGTTTAAGTGGGCTGTTCTGAATGTTTTAGTCAAGATTCCTCCCTCCCTAACCCTAACCCAACTCCAGGTAAGAAAAAAAGACACTAACCAATAACTATATATACTGTATATATACACACACACACACACACACACACACACACACACACACACACACACACACCTCTTCTAAAACTATACACATTCAACCTCACTGACTGCATTTGGAAAAACCCACCCAGAATCCACTTTCTGCCACACATTTAACCATAACTTCTGTACATTAGAACATGACACATGCCTTCAGATGTACGTCCCTAGCTTGCACATGACTGTTAGAGCCAGGAGATGTCATGGATTGAGTAAAATGTGGTGAAACCCACTTAACAACGCTCTTGCTTAGCAACCAAAATTTTGGGCTCAATTGTGGTCATAAGTCTTTCTTTCTTTCTTTCTTGCTTTCTTTCTTTCTTTCTTTCGGTCTTTCTTCCTTTCTCTTTCCNNATTTTTTTTTTTTTTTTCGGCGCGGGAGGAAGCGAACCGGCAGCGAGGTAAGTTAGAACTCACCCCTGACACACACATACACACACAGATGAAAACATACACACCTATTATTTAGATCTAATATCAGTGCTGATTTTAGTCCACAGAGAGCATATTGGTGGATCATCATATAATTATAAACATTAACACAAGCAGCACATTTCTTTAATAAAATGTTCCACACGGTTATCCTTATTAGGCCAGTTAAACATAGGACATACCATGACTCAGTGTATCTCCTGAGGTAATTTTAACAATTTATGCCCTTTACATTCAGGTATAACAAGAAGTGATCATTGTGAAGAAAACATTTGGCAACAACAATAATTGCAGTGCAGGAATGGTTTTGGCCATTTGTTTGATTGAAGAATATGCTGAAGTTTTAGTAAAGCTTCTTGATTAGAAGCAAGGCAGAATTCTGTTAGTGATAATGCTTCAAAATCAATAATCGCATGAACATATTTCAACATCAAGGAACTTGATCCTAAATCCAACAATGGAAGATGCAGTAAAGCAGCAGCTATGGCCATAAATGTGTTGGGGGAAAAAAATACCATGAGATCACAATATGGCACAATTGTGGTTTTATGAGACTGAAGAATGTGTATGAATAATCTGTGATCTGTTAATTGCATAAATGGACATTTATGAATAATCACTGCAATTTTTTACAGGTATAGCCCAAATCTATCCCAAAGTTTCATGCTCAGTCTGGGAAAGCTTCTACTCTAGAGAAGAAAGTAAACAGCTGGAATACAACAACAACAACAAAAATCATTGATCAATCTTCTTGAATTCAATAGTAAGATGGTACTAAGTTCCACAGGATGCACCAGTCGCCACAAAAGTTGGCATGGGTTAACATGCCAGATAAGGTTCCTTAGCTAATGTACCACACAGTTGCTGAAATAATCAGCTGTTATAGAGCAGTGCCAAGTGACTTATGTTCTACTCAGCAGGTGTAGTGGTTCTAAATATCCACATAAGTAGCAATGAATGCAGTCAGATAGCTAGAAGTAATTAGAAAAGAATGCAAGAAATCCAGGTTCTCAGGTGTTGGGGGTTGCAGAATAGCTTATACCTGCTTTGGATCAACTTTAATTCCTTCAATAAGGACATCTCTTAATATAACCATAGCATCAGAACTAAAAGTGGTATTCGGTTTTGTCTAGTTTAAGCCCTCTTTTATAGAATCTCTCAAAAACTGTAATCAGTCTATCACAGAGCTCTTCAGTTGTTGCTGCATAGGTGATGACATCATCCATGGACCAGATCACACCAGAGAAGCATTACAAGGTAGAGTTTATTGCCTTTTGATAAGCTTTGAGAGTCCATATAAAATTTTACAGAGCTTATAATCACTATGGTATATTTTAAAGGTAGTCAAATAATGAAATTCTGGTATTACTTCAATTTGCAAAAGTTGGTAGCATGTAAAGTATTAGTTGTTACTCCTGCTCCACAGATGGTTTCCCTTAATATTGCTTTTTGACATAATCAATACATTGAAGTTTCATTTTTTTCTTTATGTATTAACTTTACGTATTTAAGGAACTTATATTGAGTGTGTGGAGCTGTCATAAGTCATACATGTTGAGTTTGCAACACATTAACTGGTTTTCAGAGAAGCTTCAGGAAATGAAATTTCAGAAAATATGTCTAGGGTGATGCTGGAGAAAAATAATGAATTCTACTGAACACAAGTTAAAAGCCTTTGCTAAGAAATACACCATGGTGATATGAGAGGCAAAATGGAATTATTTTTGTGTTCTTATTACATTTACCGTCTGCCATCCAGTAGCGTATTATTAGGTGACTTGCTCCTTGCTAGGAGTCATGTAACATAACTAGGATCCAGTCAGAGTTGGATTTTGGCTCTGTAGGACTTATGGAGTTGGCTGAGGCACATGGTTATCCAGAAAGAGTTTGATGCTGACTTGAATGCTGGAATACTTTATCCCCAGACACTGTATGATTCCATTTTGCTGGCCTTTACACCACCTTTTGTTGATGAACCCGATTCATGGAAATACTTCTAGAGATGCTTCTTGTTTCTGCAGAAGGTATTTATCATTCGTGAATGCATTTTCCCACCCCTTGATCTCAAGTCATTTCTAAGATTCCCTATTCACATGTTCATACTGAAATAGTTTTGTCACATTTCTTCATTGTATGAAATATTTATCCATAGCAGCCTTAGCTTGAAAAAAGGTACCTTTTTCTCCTGATGAGTTTGAAAAAAAAAATCCACTGGACTCACTGGAAACTGGATACTCCTTCAAATAATATCTCATTCCTTGTTCAGCCTTATGGCCATTTCCAAGAATGCAAAATGGTCAATCCATTTTATAGAGGTCATTAATATCCAAAGGTAGGAGATCAGCAGAACCAAAGAGCTATGATCTAACATTCCAGATCCCATCTTTGTTCTCAATGATTTCCTAACAGATTCTTGATGTATTCTCCAGAATAAGATCTGACTTAAAACTCTTTATTACATAGTACTTTGAGGCATGGCTTTCCCTCAGTCTTTTGTTTTGTCTCAATCCCCACTTTCTTTCTGTTGCAAGAGGGATACAATCAAGATCAAGTGAGGTACTAATACCACTCTATAAAGCCTTAGTAAGATCACACTTAGAATACTGCATCCAGTTTTGTTCACTACACTATAAAAAAGATGTTGAGATTCTAGAAAAAGTGCAGAGAAGAACAACCAGGATGATTAGGGGACTGGAGACTAAAACATATGAAGAACAGTTACAGAAACTGGGCATGGCTAGTCTAGTAAAGAGCAGGACCAGGGGAGACATGATAGCAGTGTTCCAATACTTGAGGGGCTGCCACAGAGAGGAAGGGGCCAAGCTATTTTCCAAGGCACCTGAAGGCCAGACAAGGAATAATGGATGGAAATTGATCAAGGAGAGATTCAACCTAGAAATAAGGAGAAATTTTCTGACAGTGAGAACAATCAACCAATGGAAAAGCTTAACTTCAGAAGTTGTGGGAGCTTCATCACTGGAGGCCTTCAAGAAGAGATTGGACTGCCATTTGTCATAAATGGTGTAGGATCTCCTGCTTGGGTGTGTGTGTGGGGGGGTTGGACTAGATGACCTACAAGGTTCCTTCCAACTCTGTTAAACTGTTATCTTATCAGTCTTCTGGGATTGTAGCACTGCACTACAGTCATCATCATGACTATCATCACCACCATTACTATAGTCATCTATAAATATGTCCAGTGGCTTCACAAGTCAAAGTCCACTGGTTCAGATGCTAACTTAATTAACCATAGATGAGATTGACCATAATTTGTCACTTGCCTTTTTTGTAGTAAACGTCAGATAGCATAACAAATTCCATGCATCAGCATAACACCTATTCAGTAAGTACAACATGAACAGATTCTACAGGACCCTTAAGCCTTGGGAGAAAATAAGATGCTATTTATTCTTCTGACTGAATACTAATGTTTGTGCATGACCAAAGAGCATTTCTGTGAACTGTGGCATTCTGGCATCAGGCTAAATAAGAGGAAGATCCAATTTCATTGGGAACATTCAGTAGATGAATATTAAGTACCGCACTGTATTTCAGTTCCATAATGTGCTTTATAAAAATAGCAACATAATCAAGTAGAACTGATCAGCAGCCACTTAGTCTGTGCTATGCCCCCAAAGTCTATTTTAAATTGCAGATTGAAATACCCTGTGAATAATATTCATATTAGTCATTTGCCTAGCTTTTTTCAACAATTGTTCTGACTATGGATTACTTATTCTAAGAATATTATTCTGAAACTTTATATTCCTAGCAAAAATCTTTTTGAGCAGCATACTCTTAGCTGTCATTATTTTAAATATAGCACCTTTAACTTGGGCAATAAATCAGAAATATAATTCCTTGCAGCAGACTTACTGTAGATCAAGACTCATTTCTGTTATTGTTATTATGTGAAATTGGAAACAAGGAATCTTGTATATCATAACAAAATTCTCCTTCTCTTTTATCTGAAAATGTGATATTAAAGTGCCTGTGGCAGTATAGAACTAAAGCAAGGTGCGCGTGTGTGTGTGTGTGTGAAATCCAATATTTTAATTTCCAGGAAAGACTCTAAACTGTCTTTCTCTTCTGCCACATTAAACACCTCCAGCTTACGCAAAAAAACACAGACAGAGAGGCGAAGAGGGAAAGAAGGAGAGAGAGCGGGAGGGAGAGAGAGAGAGAGAGAGAGAGAGAGAGAGAGAGAGAGAGAGAGAGAGAGAGAATTTGATATTTTGCAATTCTTTTGGTCCAATTCATATAATCTTCATTTTGGAAAACACAGCAAGAAGTCATTTGCCCTGCTTTGCATTCTGTGCACTAAATGATAGAGAAGTATAACACATTATTTTAATCTTTCCTTTCTGCCCATTTGTAATTGAATATATTCAGAACGTGATGATGTGCCATCAAATCAGTATCAACTCTTAGCAACCGCGCAAATGGATTTTCTTTAAGTACACCCCTACCGCTGTAACTGAGCCTACCCAGCTTACTGGTGGTTATCGTCTTCTTCTTTTTCTTTTTATCTTTCCAAGCATTAGAACCTTCTCCAGAGAATTAGGTCTTCACTTGTGTCTGAAGTGATAATTTGAGCCTGGTCATTTGTGCCTCAAATGAGAACTCTGTGTTGATTTGTTCAATGATCCCTTTGTTTGAAAAGATGTATTAATGCTGGGCAGATAAATATTTCTTCAATCAGTTCTCAGTATTAAGGA
>QLTV01003771.1:335197-362887 GCA_003457575.1 Thermophis baileyi | reverse complement strand
TCCTTCCTTCCCTCCCTCCCTCCCTCCCTCCCTCCCTCCCTCTCTTCCTTAATTCTCACAGTATTCTTTAATTAGTAGATAGCCAAGGACAATAAGTAATTGTGCTATCTCCAGGTAGGACTCTTTCTTCCTCTTTTCTAGCTTCCCACACTTCAAGTATACCAAGGAGAGACATTATAATGGGATTCCTTCTAGAAGGCTTTTGAATAGTAGTGTTATGCTAAAGAAATCATTGGAAAACTTCTCTTTTCAGAGACACTGAGAAATTGTCCACCCAATTTCTCTGCCCACAAAACTTGGCTAAGAATTTTGAAAGGCCATTTGTTGTCTGTTCCATTTGGGGGGGGATGTATTTTTAATTGTAGTTGAGTGCCACATTTGTGCCACACACTATCCTCATAGTTAGGAAAAACACACAGAGCAATTCAAGAAATTAATCCAAATAACAAAACCCATGTAAAACTTTACATTAGTTTTTGTAGTCTCATACAGAAACAAAATTCTCAGCTCAATTTTTTTTATTTGCTCATTTTGCCAATCAGATCTAATTAAAGTCTTCTCTTTTAATAATATTTATGCAGATAATCTTAAAACTATTCTGGAAGGTATTAATATGAATGTATTTGAATGAATCCTAAATCCAGTAAGTTGTTTTAGAAAGAGATGATCAGGTTTCTCTTTGAAGTTTTTGTAATAAAATATGGATTTTCCTGAAGCTTCATGAGAACTTGGATGCTCCAAACTGGAGTTTTTTAGGAAGAGTGGACAACCATTTGTCTGAAATGGTATAGGGTTTCCGGCTTAAGCAGGGTGTTGGACTAGACAACCTCAAAGGTCCCTTCCAACTCTGTTATTCTATTATCTGAGGCAGGGGTGGGTTCTAACTTACCTCGCTCCAGCTCCGCTCCCTCCCCACACCCCAAAAAAAAAAAAAAAAGCCAAAAACAAGACGGCGACACATGCGCAGTGCCGGAAACTCGGCTTCTGCACATGTGCAGAAGAAAAAAAATTCAAAAAATTCAAAAAAAATATGGCGGTGCCCATGGACCGGCACCGACCAAACCAGATCCATGACATCATCATGACATCACCAGCGGGTCCCTACCGGTTTGGGAGAACCGGTCCGAACCGGGAGGAACCCACCTCTGATCTGAGGCCTGCATTAAAATGAGCAATGTATCTCTGAAAAAAAATGTTTTTCTTTATCTATGGGAATAGTTAGAACATAGAGAGAAATAGAATGAATGACAGTTCCAACTCCTAATCACAGGAAAAGATTTATCATGGCTGTCCAATAACTCTGCCTTGGTGGATGGATATTACATACTGTAATTACTGAAATACACTGCCTTTGTTCTGTCTCCTGAGGTTAACAGTCATAATAGTTAAATATTTACTGTTTGAAATATGGTAATATATATTGAGTTTTGAGTAGAGCCTCAAAACTTCCTCTTCCTTATTCAGTAATAAAAATGGATGTTGTCCATTGTTCTGATAATTCTCTGCATATACTATATTTTCTGTACTCACTCGCCAACACATTCAATTTTTTTCACAGTTTCACAATTGTGCTGATCCCAAGCTCAAGCCACAATGCAATTCTTTGTTGATCTTCATTTATTATCAAACTAAAATATTTGTTCACAAGCATACTTAAAACAATTTTATGCAGTCCAGACTTAACCAAATTTGGGGTTTTTTTAACAACAAATTTTCTGATTGATTTCAAATATCCAGGTCTGTATCAAGTACTTTCGTTTTTCTTCTAAACACCTCTGAACATTTGATGACATTTTAGACAAAATCTGCCACAATTTTTTCATTTGGGAGATTTATGAAAATTATTCAAAAAAATAAGAAGGGTCTGGAAGCATTCTTACATTATCACAAGGTGCTGCAAATACTATTTGTTTTGCAAAAGACGTGGCAAGCTTTGATCCTTAAAAGTGTCATATATGCTAAAAATGAAATCTAATTAGAAAAACCACAATATAAGCATGCATATATATATGACTTTTTAAAAAAGGAAGCTAACATTAAATTTTGTGACATCTCCAAAATTAGATAATATTGTTATATTATGGTTGCAAATTTCATTCAAATTCTGTTTAAAAGGAAAAAGATCCCATGATATTCACAGAAGAGAGACAACTGTTCAAAACTGTAAATTCTTCAAAACTGAGAATTTGGACATTCTTGGCTTACTTTTTTTTCTTCAGTTCAATTGTGTCCAATTCTTGGAGAGTTACTGGATAAATTCCTTCTGTTTTCTTGGCAAGGTTTTTCAGAAGTGGTTTGCAATTACCTCCTTCCTAGGACTAAAAGAAAGTGACTAGCCAAAGTCACTCTGTTTGGTCTAAGCCAGGTCTAAGCTGGAGAATTCTGGGAGTTGAAGTCCACAAGTCTTAAAGTTGCCAAGTTTGAAGACCTGTGGTCTAAGCAGAGTAGAACTCACAAGTCTCCTGGTATCTAGCCTGATCAGAGGTGGGTTCCTCCCGGTTCGGACCGGTTCACCCGAACTGGTAGCGACCCACTGGTGATGTCACGATGATGTCACGGATCCAGTTTGGTCGGTGCCGGTCTGTGGACGCCGCCATCTTTTTTTGAATTTATTTATTTATTTATTTATTTTTGATTTTTTGATTTTTTTCCGGGTTTTTTTTCTTCTGCGCATGCATAGAAGCCGAGTTTCCAGCACTGTGCATGCATCGCCATCTTGTTTTCAGCTTTTTTTGGGGGGGGGTTGATTTTTTTTTGCACTGCGCATGCGCACGCGCGCTTCACATGCGCGCTTCATGCGTGCGCACCCACGAGGTGCGGCCACGTGGCATGGGAGGAAGCGAACCGGCAGCGAGGTAAGTTAGAACCCACCCCGAGCCTGATGCCTTAATCACTACACTTGAAATCATAATCTCAATTAGCATATGAACAACAGAAGTCACAATTGGCTAGGAGTAATTGAGGAAATGAAAGAACACTAACAACAATAGCAGTAGCAACAGTGATGTGGCATTGATAATGGCAACCATGATGCTAAACTTCAAAATAAAAACTTGGGTTGTTGAATGTGACAGTTCTGTTAAAACCATACTTTCAGACTTGAAAATGTTCATCTGCCTTCAGCACAACTAAGTGGGATGGATTCATTTTATTTACTGCCATGAATTAATGTTTATTGAGGGAAATGTGCCTGCGATTAGTTAGGCACAACAGCGTTAAGGAGGTGAAGAACAGGATCAATGGTCTGATATCTCTTCATTTTCTGCACCTGGCTGATTCAGCCTTTAATTTTGTTAGTGGAAGTTAGGGAAGCAAGCCTGATGGACAGAAGAGACAATCTCCCAAGCTATGTGCAAATATGTGTGGAGAGAGACAGAAAGGGAGCGAGAGGGATGATGGGTGGGAGGAGGGGAGATTTACAGACACAGGCTGAGCTGGACATGAAGAGAGTAATGAGGAATTTGATTTGCTTTCTCTTCTCTCTTACACTTTCAAGCTTAACCCTGTTACATTCCACAGTGACTTACTAGTTACAAAGAAGGCTCTCTGTTTAGCGACTGACAACTCAGTGCATTTACAATTAGCTGAATTGATTAACCTTTACAAATGCTGCTACCTTTAGATGCTTCCTCCCCTTACCAGCTCTGGTTGAACAATGTGTCTTATTGATAAAAAAAAAATGCCATTCCTTTATGACAGCTCTGATTTGCCAGGGACTTTGTCACTTATACGACCTGTCTGGGTAAAGAAGGAACAGCCATCTCGAGTGTCTACTCCTCCTTCTTCCCCAGGCTCCACAATGGTTGTGATTGGCATCACACAAATGGCTCCCCACATCTGCAGTGGGGGGGGATGTGTGACAAAAACAAGCACTGTAAGAAAAATCTGCTTTTCCATATGCTCATGCAAAACCTGGATCTGTATATCAGCCAAATGAGTGAGTGTATGCCTTCTGTGCCTGGGCTAAAGAAAAGAGATTGGCAGCTACATTTGGATAATTATCTATGAATATTATCTATAAGCATTATCCATTACTATTCTTTATGAATGTTCTCTCATCCTGCTTTCCCTAATGACAGCCGAATGCTCTTTTGCACCAACTGTGATGCTCAACACTATTAAATTCTCCTGGGGTTGAAATTGTTTTAGTTGTTCTTGCTTTCAGTATCTTCAAACAATCTCCCTGGTGACTGATGTCAGTCAACTAGCGCTGACGCTTAGAAATAATGTACATTATTGTCTGAGGGATGTCTTTTTAACCCCATGCTCTGCAAACTTTTTGAACATTGAGAATCCTATTTGCGTGGCTTTGAAGATGGCACTCTGCCTTCCTCCCCTTTCCTCTTTCAAAGGATGAATTTCTGTGATCAGAAAGGTTAATGGACTGACAGCAGAGGTGATCACAGTGCAAATTCATCAGTGTTCCCACCAGGATCTTTCACACTTGGTGTACCTGTTAAAACAGACTTATTCCCTTTGAAAGAAGAGCACTGGCTCATTCCCTCCCTCCCTCCCTTCCCCCACCGCTTCCCCCAGCAATTCATATAAAAGTTCTTCCCAGCCTTTGATCAGTTTTAGATCCTCCGGTATTACATGCTTTGACTTTCTGGTCTTAGTTTGTGACTCAGCAGACGCTGATCTGAGGACACTACTTTCATTTTCTTTTCATTAATATTGGTGCTGTATTCCACAGGTATCCTGAAAAAGACATGAGATTTGATAGAATGGCTAAGGACAGGATGCCTGCCAGCAGATCTAAAACATGAAATATTTAGATTCTGTAGCTGCTGAGCACAGCTACCATATTATTCACTGTCCACATGTCTAACGACCATTTTAAAGCAAGAAAAAAAAAGCATCATTTTAAAAAACTTCAATTGCGTGAGCAACAATTTTGAAAGAGAGGCTAGGAGGGTTTTCTATTATGTGCGGGTGGGAAAATTAACTCATATTTATATATTGGTATCCAGGGGTGGGTTTTAACTTACCTCGCTGCAGGTTTGCTTCTTCCCGTGCCACGTGGGCGCGCCGCGTGGGCGCGCGCACGCTTTGCACGCATGCGCATATGTGCAGTGCCAAAAAATCTGAAAAAATCCCCCCCCCAAAGCTGAAAACAAGATGGCGACGCATGTGCAGTGCCGGAAACTCGGCTTCTGCGCATGCGCAGAAGAAAAAAAAGAACCCGGAAAAAAATTCAAAAAAAAAAATCAAAAATAATTCAATAATAATAATAATAATAATAATAATAATAAAAAGATGGCGGCACCCACGGACCGGCACCGACCGAACCGGATCCATGATGTCACTGTGATGTCACCAGCGGGTCGCTACCGGTTCGGGCGAACCAGTCCGAACCGGGAGGAACCCACCTCTGGGTTTCTCTAAACTTAAAGGCATGATGTATTTAGGAGGACATATGAAAGCCATTCACTATTTTCTCCATTAAAAAAAGGACATGATACTGCTCTGGGGAAAAAAAAACCTAGGAACAATAATGGCACTCTGCCATTTCTTTTCTGAGTAACTGGGGATTTACGCCCTCCCCTTTCCAAGTAAAATCAGGGGGCTGCTGTAGCAAAGATGGGAGCTTTCACAGCATGACAAACAAATTAGAAAACAGCAGATGCAGCACAAATTAAGATGTATTTAGCACAGCAGTCCATCAGATGTGTGAAAGTCTTTTGTATAGCAGCTTTGTGAGATTGATGCATTGCACCTTTGACAACTGATAATGAACCCTTCTAGCAATTAGAGGTGGAAATACAGAGGATTCAAAAATTGGTGTGATTCCCTATGGGGGGTATTTGCAAAAAAACCATAGAAGAAGATGTTAGTGTGAAAGTTCATTAAAAAAAAGACATTTGATTATGCAAACAGTCTAATGAAATGCTTCCCTTCCCAAAAGCTGATAACACTAACAGGTTGGCCGACCCATTTGCCCTCTAACAAGAAGTCTCAAAGGAACCCATTATGACCAGATATCTCAAGGCCATCCCAAGCCAGTTTGCATTACCTGATCTCCTTTATTTCCATAAATGTACATACTAATTTTATCTTATTTTATTTCCCTCTTTTCTCTGAGCTCTACTTCAAAACATGTCTTCTCTCTGAAGTATTTATACTAAGCCCTGGATCTCCAACCTTAGTGTATGAGAAGTCCATTGTACCTCACTATAGGTTCTTTTGCTAAGTTTTCTGCCTTGCTAATCTTGTATTTTTATGGTTTTTTTTAACAAACATTTTTAGAAAGCTAACATGCTGCAAAGGAAGGTCCATGTTGAACTATAGTCTGTATATTCAGTAATGTCTTTACTGAATACTGTTTACTGTTTACTGTGCCTCACTCAGATCCCAGATACAGTGTTAGAAAATAAAATGGTTGATGGATGCAGTCCATTACTTGCCCAGAAACAATGCAAAAATGAATTGAGGTAATAGAGAACCACTTCAGATGCTAAAGGAGATAGCAAGAAAGCAAACACACCTTTTATACTGATAAGTGTGCATTTTGCAATTGATGCAAAAATTATTCACAGCAGTAGCCATTTTAGGATGATGCATCTACCAAATTTACCAAAGACATCTACTGGGAGGAAGAGGGAAAAGAAGGCAGGGAGATAAAAATTCAAGATGGCAGCCGAGGTGGCGCAGTGGTTAGAGTGCAGTACTGCAGGCTACTTCAGCTGACTGTTCAGCAGTTCAGCGGTTCAAATCTCACCGGCTCAAGGTTGACTCAGCCTTCCATCCTTCTGAGGTGGGTAAAATGAGGACCCAGATTGTTGGGGGCAATATGCTGACTCTGTGAACCGCTTAGAGAGTGCTGTAAAGCACTGTAAAGCGGTATATAAGTCTAAGTGCTAAGTGCTAAGCAGTGGTTTGTGATTGAAGTCTCACCCGTTTTTAACATGTGCTGCATTTGTGGTGCATGTAAAAAGGTTCAGGGTTTCACAGGGGTGGGTTCTAACTTACCTTGCTGCCAGTTCGCTTCCTTGCGTGCCATGTGGCCGCGCCTCGGGGGCACACATGCGCTTTGCGCGCACATACATGCACAGTAAAAAAAATAAAAAAATAAAAAAGCTGAAAACAAGATGGTAACGCATGCGCCGTGCCAGAAACTTGGCTTATGCGCATGCGCAGAAGAAAAAAATAAATAAAAATAAAATTAAAAAAAAAATTAAAAAAAAATATAAAAAAAATTCCAAAAAAAGATGGCGGCGCCCACGGACCGGCACCGACGTCATCGTGACGTCACCAGCAGGTCGCTACCAGTTCGGGCAAACTGGTCCGAACCAGTAGCAACCCAACTCTGGGGTTTCAGCCACATGGATATGGCTGCGTTGGCAGACATTCCTATTCAAAATATTTGAAGACTTTTAAGTCATGCATGTAAGTTTTTAAAATAATGCATCTGACATCTGCATTTAAAATTAATGTTCCCCTTCCTCTTTCCGTCCAAAGAAATAGGATTTTTTTAAAAGTCAGACCAAAAGTCCTTGTACTTCCAAATCAGTTTTATATTAGGAAATAGTGAAGACAAGAGATTTCTCTTGTGTGAAATGCTAGCCTTCCAGTCCTTCCTCTATTTATTGGGAGATGAATTTTTGGCATTTCCTAGGGCGAATACCTGCTGAGAGTAGAATACTATACTGTAGTGAGGTGATGCCTGTTACATATAAAATAATCATTTTCCTTTTTATAGTCTTTTGTTTGAGGATGTCAAACGCTTTACAAATTGAAGAAGCTGCACAGTTAATTTTTCTGTGATTTATGGGAAAGTGTGGTTATTAAAGTAGGGCCCCTCCCTCTCATTTGCCATAGCTGCTCTTTTTAAAAATTTATCTTCCGATCTTCACTCAACTTTTAATTAGCTTAGAGACATTTTCAAAAGGAGTCTTTGGATGGGTCTTATAAGAATCCCTATGGCAATAACAATTTCAAAGGTGACTTCTAGATTATTAAAAAGCTAAGGCATCAATTATGTTGGATGCAGATTGTATAATTTTTTCATCTGATAATAATGACAATAATTTATAACTATTTTGGATAGAGGTTTCTAGTATATGTCTGGTATTTTATTTGAAAGCAGGCTTTATAACTGAAGTATGACAACTGTCTGACCTGAGTCCAGTGCAATCTGCAACCACTGAATCCACATAATACAAATTTCAACAGAAAAGAATTAAGGAGTCTTTTGGAGAACTGCCTTAACAATTGATATTGCTACCTTTTAGTCCAGTCATTCTTACTGTCAATTGTGCCCATTTCTCACTCTGCTTATATAAGCTCCCAATAGCAACCTCAGTCTTTATTCCACCTTAATATTGCAGATGGAGATAGTTGTCCCAAGTCCCAAAAGTTGTCCCAAGTCCTGACCAAACATCCCTGCACTCCTGCATATGATGTCCATTATTCTTATAAAAGGAGAATTGTCACATCTTTCCTTAAACATTTAAACCTGCCACTACAGTTACTATGAACCACTCTTTCTTAGAAGTTCAGACAATTTTCTATCAATAAGACCTAATGGACACATTTCAATTTGGTTTAGTACTGTTTAATTTATTAGGATACTAGCAAAGGAAATGAGGATAGAAACTAAGTAGTTGTTTGACATGATTAAAAGTCCACACATTTTAAGGCAGTATGTTAATTCCACTAATGAGAGGGCTAGAAAATCATGCATAAGCTTTTACAGCTTTGTTAATATAGATGCTTCGTAGTCCACTCTTCTTTTGTTGTCCATTTATGATCCTCAGACATGATGGGCATTCTACAATCAGATTTTACTTTTCCAAGATTCTTACTTCTAACAAAGTTTGAGATAGTTGCTGAAACATTACATACATTTTGTATTTGATTAGATTAATATATATGGCTGTGGATTATTCCACTTCAGCTATCTTCACATTCCTTTTTTATCATTTTGGGGGTAGATTTTCAGTGATCAGGGAGATACAGTTGTGGAAAACCAGAAAGCCTGCCCTGCACTCTATTTTGTAACTGTCCAATGGGCTTAATAAAATTACTTTTTTTACTGAGGAAAATGAATGAAATAAATGTTTGTTAAAGAAAGTTTTAACCCTACTCAACAGGAACTGTAATTTTCCAAAGTCTGCCTGGCTGATACAAGCTCCCAGGGTTGGTACATTCTGGGTCCTTTCAATAAACCAGTGTCATTTTTTGGGATCCAGAAAGTTCACGTTCTCTGTTGCCTTGCCTGCCTTCTGGAATAAGTTTCCCTTGCGATCTGGTGGCTCCCATTGGATGGCATTCCAGAAGGCCTTAAAGACTTGGGTTTCTTAGACCATGGGTTAGGGTGGTAGGATCACCTCTTTGTGTATATGTTTCCTATACTTTTGGCAACATTTGTGCTCTATTTATCTTAGAGTGTTTTTCCTTATTCATACTATAATTTATTCTGTTGTGTTATGAGTTGTCCAGAGTCATTTAGGGGTCAGGTGATGCCTAAATCAATTAAATTAAATTAAATTGGATTGGATTGTGTAATTTTTAAAAATTCATTTTTAATGAAGCTGTCTTGATGGACTGACTAGTACTAATCTTTATCAGAATTAATAGGATAATGTTGCATTATTTTACTATGTGGTTCTTTGCAAGTCTCATTTAAATTAGAGGTGAGTCAGGCAGCCACCAAATAATTCTTCATAGTGATTTTACAGGACATGTAGTTTCTTGAAAACTCTTGTGCTTATTTTGTTTCTTGAAAATTCTTATGCTTATTTTGCTTTCAACTTACAACTTTTGACCTTCATTTCTGATAGTGTTTAATACAGGATGTTATTAGCAGTTATCCCCTGATATGATTGTTATTACATTAGAACAGATTGCCAGGCAATGCTGTTGATTGCATTTAATCAGGAATGAAAATGATTGAACCTGGGCAAATGAATTGCTTTTTCTGCAGCTTGGTAAAAAACAGGTGGGAAAAATCAATCAGCCCTTTTCTTTGTCAATTCTGATCTTCTCTCACACAATTGTATCTAATAATTGAACAATGAAATTTAGCCTCAGCTTGTGTCTCTGTGTGTTTAGAATGACCATATTTGAATCCAGACATACTATTTACTCTTCAGGTAATTCTTGATTCTTGATTTTTCAAAAACAGTTCTTTTACTACTAAACAGTAGCTTAGTTACTTATCTATAAGCTTATATCTCTGTACATGAAAATGACATTTGAGGGCAGATTATGTCATTTTAGAAAAAGCAATATATTGTGTCATTGGCTTGTACTCTAACTATAGGAGTTTGTTGGCTAACTCCTGCCTCTCCCTGCTTGTGGGACTATATCATAGTAACATGTTGGTATTGTAAAATAGAATAGTTTTTCTCAACTTTGGCAACTAAGTATGGTGGCTCTGGGAGTTGAAGCCTATACATCTTAAAGTTGCCAAGGTTAAAGAGTGCTGAGATAAGAGAGCAAATGCAGAATTGCTGGCATCCCAGCAACTTGGAAGACAATGGAGATTTCACTTAATTGCAAAACCAGAAAACATGTCAAAATTCTGGCAATGTATATTATTTTATTTTGGGGGAAAGGAGGCTGTAGAACAAGTCACTCAGTAAGTAGCAAGCAATTCTCTATAGGGAGCTGTTTTCAAGAAAGGGCAAACACTGATTGACTCAGGTGGTGTCTACAATCTCTTCTAGATTCCCACTTGCATAAACACATCCATGTTTACAATATTATGAAATTATCTGAAAACACATAAAGCAGCTTGGGTAGATCACAAGTTCATTTTAAATTGGATTTAGGTTTAGGAGGTTAAAGAGAAGAATTATCTGGAAGAATTTTGAGAGAGAGAGAGAGAGTCCAGGTTCAAAGAGGCCATGATGACCTGGAATATACTTTCTCAAAGTACTGTCATCCAGCATTAAGAAAAAATATGCATGTTGCATGCAGTTGAATTAATTGTTCCTACAGCTTGTTTATTTTCTCCTCCTTTGTTGCATAAGATCCAGGACATTGTGTTCTCAGAAACCTCAGGAATGAAGTCCACCAAAAGAAGAAGTTTTATAGCCTTGGTTCTGTGTGAAAATTAATGCACAGAACCCAAAGAAGTGAGGCCAGAAGCACAGTATTCATTTATATTAGCCTTGGTTCTGTGTGAAAATTAATGCACAGAACCCAAAGAAGTGAGGCCAGAAGCACAGTATTCACTTATATATATATATATATATTGTTTATACCATCCATTTTAGCAATTTTAAATGTGTGATATGAGGGAAGGCTGCAAAAATATGTAGATGATGAGCCACACAATGTTCATATGATATAGCTTGTCCCTCTTGTACCTCTCTATTAGATTTACCATCACAGCATTTAGTTCCATCTTTATTTTGATATGCTGGGATTTTTCAGAATGACTGCAAATTATAGTCAATGAACAAAAACTCTCTTTTTAGGGGTGGGGACAGAAAGGGAGGAAGATCTTAACAGCTGCCAAATAATTATAGGACTTAAGATGACATAGTGATAGCCTGAAATAAAAACAATTCCAGTCTACTATCTGTTTAGCTATAAGGTTCTACAGAGAATAATTAAGGATGTTTGTTATGAGCTAGAAAATATATCCAAGAATGAGAGAAAACACCAGGAATTATAAACAGTGTTCATGGCATTATCACATTGAAGAGCCATATTGAAAAATGAAGATACAGTACTGAATAAATTTGTGATGTTCTTTAGGACTTTCTGCACAAGATTTCCACTTCCCCAGCATAGACTCCTTGGAGTTGGACTGACTTTAGTTGAATACACTCTTAAAAAATGAAATTAACCCTGGATCTCCCTACACTTTATATTAAACAACTGTAAAGCCTATTGAGTTCCATTGATTCTTATAGCTAGTTTCTAAGTTCCACCCTGCAGGCTCTCAGATTAATACATTTTTCCATAAAGCACATACGCCAGTGAGTTCATTCACCGTCTTTCTCTCTTATGCTTGCATAAATCCTGCCTGAAAATTATAACTCTTTATACTCATATGTTCAGAGTTGAAATCTTTTCCACATGTAGGGAATAAATATTCAAGATACATGGCATTAAAAAAGATTAATGATCAGGGACGAGGGATTGATGCCCTGAAGTGTATCCAAGGGACCATTCACCCAGCTGCTTCTTAAACCCCAGGATATGCTCAATTTCAAGGTCATTATTGCTATTATGAGACGGTCAACAAACATTTATAAGCATTTCCCTAGAGGTCTCCCCTCCCCACTTCATTTCTTATGTCATGCTTGTTGTGCTGGTGTTAGTGATTTGCAATATGCCTGTTACATTACACATTTAAGTATTTTGTTTAGCCGGTATCCAACTCTATGAGTCATTTTAATTATTTTATGCTTCATACTTAGGACCAGAATTTCTTTTCCATTGGTTTAATAGCCTAGTTGTGGACTTCAGTGTGCCAGTAATAAATTGTAGACTTATTAGTGTGCCAGTAGACGTGATCCCTATAATAAACAGGGATGTGATTAAAGAATAACATTGCTGAAAAGGTTCTTGATCTGAATGATGAGGTTGTATACATCCCTATTGCTTCAAAGTCTGAAAGTATCTAAAGCATAAATATCCAGAGATTTAATTGATTTTATTTAGAGAAACTCCTTGCCATATGCTTCAAAACTCAAGTGCTGTTAAATCAGCAGGTATGTATGAGCGTAGGATGGAAAAGCAGGAGGAACTGTATTAAAAATTCAGAAAACAAAGGAAAGCAAAGGTTTTCCAGCCATATTAATTTGTCTCCTTGCTCCATTGCCCATTCATATTTATCGTATGTATTTTTCAAAAAATTAAGCATAATAGATACTGTGCATAACCAAATATTTTTGTACATTCATATTCATAATGTAACTTCTGTTTCTAGGCATTTTTTCTGTATTTTTTCCTAGTACTTATCACTGCTAGTAAGCATCACAGAATTAAGCTTAGCTAGGCATGATACTGCTTTGGTAAGAGATCCCCAAGCAGAATGTTCATTCTTGCTGTTGTTTAAAATCTGTTTCTGACATCTGAATTTAATACAGAACTTGTTAAACAGACCTGTCTATTAAGATCAATGGTCCTGTAAATGGAGTACAGGCCTGAAGTATGACATTACTTTTGACCTGGCCTAGGGTAACATTTTGGATGATTCATTATTATTGCCCTGGAAGGAAAAAGATCAGATATTTTTAAACATTGAAATACAATTCTGTTTATCAGTTCTTAGTGGCAATTGTCCTATGTTTTTCAATACATCCATACACAAACACATAACATACATCCATTACAAAAATGGCATTAATTTTTCTTGTCCTCACTTAACAAAGATCATCAAAGTCTTCCTATTTAAGAGTTTTAGCTGTTCCCCAACACACACCTGTGCTCAATTTTTATTTGATCTAAAACATCAAACAATGGTAAATAATAAATAAATAAAATAAATTAAAATAAAATAAAATAATAAAATAAATAAAATAAAATAAAATAAAATAAAAAAATAAAATAGAATAGAATAAAAAATAGAATAAAAAATAAAATAAAATAAAATAAAATAATAAAATAAAATAAAATAAAATAAAATAAAATAAAATAAAATAAAAAACATTTAAAGTTTAAGGTTTATAGTAATAGACAAATGCTCTGGTTTTCTCAAGGAGTTTACCAGATGCTGACGACCATTTTGTTAAATTGCCACATGAGGAAACAAAAGGATCTTCACCATCTCTTATCCTAATTCTGATATCAATGGTAAAGTAGCTCAATGGTTTAAATGAAACAATCCAATTTCAAAATGTGCCTGCCTAGGCTGTATGTGACATTTTCTATAGAAAGATCATGAATAAAAGTTGGTCCCTGTATAGATTGGTCCCTATTTGGATTACACAATCATAGGCCTTCTCCACAGAAGGAAAAAAAATGATAATGGGAAGTGCACATTATTCATCATGTAGTTTGCCACTAATTTTTGCTTTATTTTTCCTCCATAATTTATTGCATAAAACTGATCTTCTTGCCCCCATTATCATTTCAGTTTAACATTGTGGTTAGTGTTTAAAACAGAATCTGTCTGCTTAATCTAACTCTTTAGATGATGATTAATCTCTTTTAAAGCAGTAAGTCTATGGAAAGGTAAGCACACAGAATATTAAAGAAAAAGACTTGAAGCAGATTTTAGTATATTTAACTATTACATTTGAAAAATGTTACCTGGATTCTCTATTTTTTTTTTAGTTTGCATGTTAAGTTTACAAATTGGGCAAAAAGTGAAGAATGGAAAGAAATCAAGAGAGTAGCTTCACATACAAACAGTTTGGGTATTCATCTTATCTCTTTTGATTTCTCCCCTGGGAAACTTCTTGGTGGCCCTAAACTCCAAACATACAGGATGTAGGAAAAGTTCCCACTTTCAAACACAAAAAGCATATCTGTATTCAAAGACAAGGCAAGGAAACCAATTTGACCATAATAAAATATATACTAGTGAATACATTTAATTCTTGAATTCTTCACTTCTGAATACTGAATTGGATTTTCTTTTTCATGAATTAGGAATATTTCAGGAATATTGTAAAGTAGGTTTTCTTTCTGAGTAAAAGGCTTTGCTGTCACAGAATGATATTTTCTTCTGTTCACATTATGCTTTATATTTTTCCCCATTTAATGGAAATCTTACTCATTATGAAGTTATGAACATATTACATAATACTGAACGAGAAGAACCAGAACTGAAAGTTCTTTTAGCTATGACTTTCAGTGGATGAAATATGTCTAATTTCTATCTCAAACCCTTGTTGAGAGGACAAAATAAGGAAATGTTAAAAAATTAAAGACAGTGAAAAATATAATGCTTTAAAATCCTTCTGAGAAAGTGATCCAGAATCTTTGACAAGATTTAGGAGTATTACTAACACTTAAAGAATATATTTTACGTCAATGTGGAAAGTATTTCTTGAATTTTTAGAGGCATATTGTTTATGAAGGAGGGGAAGTTGATTTCAGAATATAGATTTCACCACTAGGATATATTTAAAGCTATCTGCTAGTCTAACATAAAAGTAATCTTTGCTTTTGGACCTATTTCACATATGAAGATTAATAATTTACATATGTTGCTATGGCAACTAGGTATCAAAGTACAATAAGTCTAGACAGTGCTGTTCCTGCCCTTTGAAGCCAAAATCAAATGTAAATATCAGGTTTTGAATCCTGCTGCCAGGAATAATTCCTAAAAATTAAAACAGTGGAAAAAAAAACCCTGACTGCTGAGCTTTTCCACCATTAAATTAAATCTTCAAAGCTAATAGAAAGCTTAAGTTTTTAATGGTATTTGTTATATTCACTCTTTAAGTAATTAAGACACAAAGGGGTTTTGAAATAATCCCATTGAATGCCACAGTACCTAAGAGGTTGACACTTAGAAATGTGAAGGTTATATCAATACACGCATAAAATCAAAGGTTCATGAAACAGCAACCTAGGCACACATTCCTCATTTTAGCTATGAAATAATGTGCTGCCAACATGCCCTTTGAGTGGTAAGGGATTCATGGCTATGGCATGTACAGTACTACCCTCCTACTGAGTGGAATTAAACTTCCCAACTGGCAAGGCCATTTCATTTTAAAAGGTTTCTCTTGAGGTTCTTTTGATAGTATTCTTTTCAGAGTGACATTGTTCACTATCTATATTAAATAATTTATTTGCTTGTTTATTGTTTCCTTAATTTGTATGACAACCCTCAAAGCTAAGTTTTCCTATGGCAGTATGATATGGGCATATAATGATAGTGAAAACAAACTAACCTCTTGATGATTTTCACAAGGGTTTTCATTGTCAATGATAATACCATTTGGTCAAAATCATCAAGAGAAGGGACTATTATATATGCCACACTGACCTTCTGGAACATAAGCAGCATATAAAGATAAAGCTAATGAAATTAAAGGCATGAGGACCTGAGACAGGAATATTTCATGGGAATGAGCAATTAGACACTTAATGAAGCACAGATGGAATTGCAACTGAAAAATAAAATTTCCTTTTATGAATACTTTTAATAATCTGTTAATACTGTTGCTATATTTTAAATCTTTTTGTGATTCTGTCTTATTATCTTGCAGTTTATTTTATTGCTTATTTTATTTTGTATTGATTGAATGATCAGTTGTTTCAACTCAACTGTTTGAATCGATGAATATTATAAACAACTTTGCCAACTCCCCCTTTTTAAAGGGAAGAATATACATTTTTATATAAATACATGCCAGTTTCATAAAGCAAAATGTTATATCATCATCATTTTAGCCATTGTCTATCCACTGCAGGATTGAAGCCACTTCCACATATTTCCAACCAATACGGTATGCATGTATATGTATATTGTATATTGTATATCTATATGTATATGTGTATTGAGGAGAGGCTTGGGATAGCAGAAATAAGGTTATTGAGAGAATCCTTACAACTAGTCTACTTTACTATATATTGATAAAAATGAATGCAAAATATTATTTTGAGAATGCTTGAAGATTCTGAATATTTTAATTTGAAAAATGCTTAATTCTTTTAACAAAATCTCAGTTCTAAACAGAAGAGGCCTTGTCTGCTGTAGTGTAGTGGTTAAGGCACCAGGCTAGAAACTGGGAAACTGAGTTTTAGCCTTAGGCATGAAGCCAGTTTGGTGACCTTGGGACGATCTCTTTCCCTCAGCCCTAGAAGGCAGGCAATGGCAAACCACTTCTGAAATCTTGTCATGAAAACTGCAGGGCTAGTTCAGGCGGTCACCAGAAGGCGTGATGTATGTAGAGATATATGTACACACAAACACACATAAGCACATGCACATATTTCAAAAATTTGTGCAGTTTGCAGAATTTAAATAGAATTTCCTCTATTTTATATTGCGCCCTTTGTTTATATTTCTTTTTATTTAGTACAACGTACAGCAGAGACTCTACAGAAAAATTTAATTTTTGTTGTTAATTTTAGGTTAACAACAATAAAACAATGTAAACATCAAGGAGATTTCTGAAAAGAAAATTCTACAGCTTTATTTATCCAGCAGAAGCCTGGAAAGAAATTATTGTTCCTGTTGCTTGATTGTTCTTCTTTCAAAAAATATCTTTTTTTGGATAAGCAGACTATCTGAATATTTTTGAGGCCTATTTTGAAATAAACACATGAATTCCTTTTTTCCTTTTTTAAAATAGTAATCATGCTAGATTTTCCACAGTTACAATAAATATCCACTATCTGGCATTGTGATATTTTAGGAAAAGATTAAACTTTTGTCAAGATGATAGCTTTGTGACACCACATAAGAAATTCTGATAGATGTACTGGAGCTTCAATAAAAGAAGTCAAATTTGTGAAAGAGATTACCATGGGATTACTATTTAGTTCTGAGACATATGAACTGCAGCTTAACTTGTTTCCATTTCTTAAAAATTGTGTATTGGATAATATGCTAAAACATGCCAAATAACACATGTGAAAACTGTTTAATAGAATGTTTTAAGAATCTCTAAGAGTAGGAACAACTTGACTACTTGTCCAAAATATGTTAAAAGAATAAATGGAACAAATTATTAGAATGCATTAGAAATCTAGGCTTTCCAATAATAGAAAAATTAACAATTGTCTAATTTAGTGATCATGTTTTAATAATTTCTATTGATTTTTAATCAATAACAGAAAAAGAAATACATACATTATCAAAAGTAATAACAAATGCTTCAACAATCAGTGAAAAACACAAGACATTTTTAAAAAACAAAAACAAAATGTTAGTTATGTTATTACAGTAGTTAGAATTCTGTACATAATTATATAATGCGAATATTATCTGTATCTATGTATCTATATCCATATCATCTCAATCTTAATACACATATGCTTTTTAACCTACTATGTTTTGTATAAATGAATCCCATATTTCATTATTTTATCCATATAAAGTTGACATCTAAAGGCAATCCACTCATAAGTAGCAAATAATCCACTGACTAAATGGGGCCATACATTCACCTTTCCAGTGTTGTAATATCAGTCTTTTAACTATTGTAAGGGCACAAATTATCTATTTACATTGTACAGTTGTCAAATTCCATGTACTAGATATGTAATTCAAAAGAATATTACCCTCTGAAAATTTTGTTGCACAGTCACATTTACTACTTTCTCCCAAAACTTAGAAAATAAAGAACATTATTAAAACACGTGTTTTAAAGTGTCTAGACAACACTTTTCTATTCAGGTGTAATATACTCCAATAAATTTTAAATATTATTTGTGATTGTAAATATCATCAATTGACATTCTTGCTTTAGAAATTAAGACACTTTCCCATTGTCTAGGTAATAAGAAACTTCTAATTCTTTTTTCCACTCAACTTATGAATTTCAAATTGATTTATTGATAATAACGATCTATAAAAACCAACAGGGTTTTTTTTAGTTTTAAAAAATTTAACCAGTTGTTCTAATATCTCAGGTACTAAATACTAGAGGTCTCAGAGGCTGAAAAATGTTAACATCTGTTGTAGCTGTAAATATTGCCGCTGAGTTACGTCTGATGGATGATATTTATCTCTCAGCACAGCATGTTAAAAATTTATCCTCATCATCTATCAATTGGTCCAAAGTCAACATCCTTTCAACAATGTTTCCATATTACCATTTTTTCCCCATTTTTTCATGTTGGATTTCCTCATAAAATCAATTGAGCATGGGAAAAAGGATCAAATCTGTTTTTATGAGACATTCATTCCATAGATTTCTAACTGATATAATTGTTTCCAGAGAGTTTTATTGTATTTAGGCACTAATATTGTCTATCTGACCAAAGTTGCTATAATTGTATATTGCAAAGCTATCCAAATTGGAAAATTAACACCAATTGTTGGCTTCCGGTATTTAATACTTGACAATAAGTAAGCTTGAAGATATAGTTCCATATTTGGAAAACCGAATCTTCCCTCCTTAATTGGTATTGCATTTTCTGTAAAGATATTGAAGAAACCAATAAAATTTCTAAACAAAGAATTTAGTTTCTGAAAATATTTTCAAGATACTTCAAGATGAATTCTTCTCAGATAATTTAGTGATCATGTTAAGCCAGTTCTTTTTTCTCATATTTGATTTTTCTGGGAGATTTCCTTTTTCATTCAAAATGGATATATGTACCACTTATGTCAGACTACAACATATATTAATAGACAGACAGCTTGGTACTGCATTCATGCACAGCCATCATTTCTTATCCAGTTAATTACAGCTGGTTTCTTTTGAAAACATTTTCTCGGATGTGATCTGCAATGCTTATGATGACTTATTTACACATGCAAGCTGCCTCTTTATGCTTTCATTAAATGGTGAGCATCAGTGTATAAATAAATTTTGGAAATATGTTTCCCAACCTGGGTACCCTCCTCTTTTGGACAATTTCCCAGACAGCTTGGCCATTCCGGTGCTATTTCTTGGAATTGAAGTCTACAAATCTAGAAGAAATTGTAACCTCCATAGATTCTTGTTGAGTTGATAATACTAAATGCATCATTAGACAAAGGGAAATATAAAGCTGACTGAAATTGAACCATATCAGAATAAGTAGACGTTTATTTATTTATTTATTTCATACGGCATAACAGAATACAACATATTGTATGTCATTGTATGTCATAACAGTATTCATGCTGCTGCTTCTTGCTGGGAAATCCTTGTGAGGCCCACCACACAGAATATGTAGACTATTTAGCTGTGGGACAAAGTCATGTTGGCCAGGGTGCACCATGAGGAGACTAGTCTACACTGCACCCCATAAGTAGAGGCAAGTTCTGGTCACACTCATGATATTGACTCTCCGTTTTGTACCAGAATTTTTCAACCTAACTTTGAAAATGCTGGTGGTCCAACTTTACAAAACATATGCCTAATGCTGAATGGCAGCACTTTAACAAAATCCCAGAAATATTTGTTCCTGATTTTATACTTAGGTGGATCTACATGATGTAAAATTGTTGTGATCATCATACAGGTTAAGTGAATTATACCAGTTCAGGGCAGTGATCATAACAAACCTGGATAATTACAAAAGTCGATCTTGGAAAGCAGCTGAGAAAACCCCTGGAATTATGCTGAATTCTCATATTGTGTTTTTAATGTCCTGTGTTCTCAGAACTTGTGTCACATTATCTTTTGAAAAAATATTTCGTTGTTTTGTTGTTAGCTGTTTCTGCTAACTATTTTGTTTTGGTTTTTTGCTTTCCAGTATATCTGGTTTCCGGCATGCTTCAACATTATCAAAGACCTTTCATTATCCCAATGCAACATAGGTGGTTATATAGTAAAACATCTGATCAAGGAATCCTGTATTACTACTTCACAGGTGTTCTGACCATACATAGATCAGAAACTGTTGTGAGGCATTTTGTGTTATACTGATGGTAGTAAATGATTTTTACTACTTTTATGTCTTCCCGGTAGTATCTATTTCACAGCCTAACAGTTTCCCTATTATCAGCTGAAGTGAATGTAGAAGAACACTTTGGCTGGTTCAAATCAAATATGGAGTAAGAGCCTTCTGATGGCTCATTAGAATTAGCCCTAGAGGAACTAGTAAATAATGCTTTTTTCCTGCATTCTGTCTGTACAGAATAGACTGGCATTGCTTTTCTGTACTGAATGGCATCTCTTCTACCAAATTGTTGGCAGGAAAGAGCTAGGAGAATTGGTAGCTCACTGTGAACAGTTTACATCAATCTTTGTAATTGGATACATCTTGGACACCAGTATTGAGATGTGCAATTGCTTTTTCTGCTATTTTATAGATCTTGAGGATGTTGACAGGTTATGTGGAGAGATGAGGACTTACTTGATTTTTGCCCATTCTGGCAACTTAAATCAGCTAGGGTGGACTGGTCCTATGGAAAAGATGGTGATTAATGACTCCTTGTGGGAAGGATATATTTTCTCTGCCCAAAGAAAGCACTGCAAAAAATTTTCCCTTGACTCAGGTGAGCTGCATGATAATAGGCATTTCTCAAGAATATAATTTATAGACAATGATCAAGTTTGGATGCATCTGGATTATCATGAGTTTCTGGACCATATCAGTTGGGCTTTTGGTTGAAATATAACACTGACATTATTTTAGTCCCCTCAGTGGATTAACCTACATTTAAAATGAAATGACTAAATTTAATTATGGATAGTATGAAGGAAAACAAGCTGAAATTAAAATAGGGGTATGTTGGTAAATGATTGGACTCAGGGACAGAGCTTAGCCCATTTTGGAGGGGGCTACACTTGGAAGAGCAGATGCTTAGTTTAGGGATGCTGAGCTGCCTTCCAAGCATTGTTGTTTACACACATAGGCTTCACATTCCAGATTCCTTAATATTACAATATAATACTGTAATACAATAAAACCAAAGTAGTTATATTTTCTAAGTGTCCTGTTACTCATTGACATATCCAGATAATTAATAATGTTGGAACCAAGCAGATTTAAATTCCTGGGCATACAGCAAAGGAAGGTCACAGCTAAATCCCTAAACTTTCAAGCATAATTTACCATTTTGACAATCCTAATGGAAATAATCATCTCTTGCTGCCATTAACTTTTTCTGATGTCATAGAGCTTTATAGAGTGCAGCTCTGCAACTAAAAAGAATTAACTAAGAAGTGCAATTTACATTTTTTGAGAGCTCTGCTGTAAGTGCTCCACTGTGTACTGAATGTCTCTTGGGAGGTAAAATCTGGACTAAACTTTGTAGTGATAAATGTTGCTTTGTGTCACAGGTTCTTTTAACTACACCCAATTTGGTGGGCTTAAGTCACAAAGAGTCTTAAAAGAGTCAACAATACAGCTCCCTAGACAACACACAAGCACTCATGCTCTATTACTCACTATTTACCACTACTCATAACATAATGTATGCATGTATTGTATGTATTGCACACACACACAGAGTTATACATTTATAACATGCTTTGTTGGGTATTTTTGATACGTTGTTTTGGCCTGTACCATCAATTAAAATGCCTAAACATAGAAATAAATAAAAGATTGGTGCTGTAGTGAGAAATGCTTTTGTAATTGATTATTGTTGTTCCCACTTTGGTGATATCTTGATTCCTGAAATCTGCCATTGAAAAGTATAAAACAGTTGTAATATATGCAAAAATCTGTGGCAAGACTTCCAAAAAGACTGATAGAAGAATAGAGGGGAATGTGATATACTGAAAAATCTACATCAGTTGTCAGTTGTTTACTGATTACAGTAAAGCTATCGGTATTGACCTTTAAAATTTCAGATAGTTGTAGGTTGGACTCTCCAAGGAATTTCTTCCTTCATAACAAATTAAAGTTGAAACTCTTCTAAAGATGCTACTATAGTCTGCCTTTCTGCTATAAGGAAAGGGCTTTGCCCTGCCTTGTTCCAAAGCTATGAAATACACTCCTTTGTGAGTTGCACTTGGCCTGGTATCATTCTCTCAGCATTCAGAAATTCTGTAAAGATGCATTTCTTTGTCCAGGTCTTTGTTAGTTTACAGTAGCGCCTATTTTAAATTGTAAACTCTGTGTTTAATATCCTATGTTTATTTACATTTATTTTTTAAATTTGTCTTAGCCACTTTGAATAGTCACTAAAATAGAAAGTTACAGTATAAATGAATTAATTAAGTAATATCTATCTAAAACATTTATGACCCATTCTTTTCATAGCCAGGGTCTCAAAAATGCTACATAATATCTACTGAGAGCTATTAAACAATGAGATGGTGTGCCTCTTGAAGTCACAGGTGTTCTATCACTAGATGTTTTCAAGAAAAGACTGGCAAGCCACTTGTCCAGAAGGGTATGAGAATTCCTACACTGAGAAAGAGGTTGGACCCTCAAGTTCCTTTCCAACCCTATGATTCAGTGAATCTATTGGTAGATAATTAGATTGTTATTGAGGGAATAACTATTGGAATTAATAAAACTTGTGTCTGATTTATCATGGTTCTTGTGTTCTTCTACAAGCAAAATATAAAGAAACTAGCTGGATACCCGTGCTTCGCTACGAAACTATGTGATGGGGCTTGATAAATTGACACGTAAAGCTTGAAAATTAATGAGTAGTTTAAAAAGTGACTGTATTATTTCATTAGAGACGGTAAGCTAAGTTTCTGTTACAGATGAAGACATTATTGTAAGTGTAACAACAATAAAATAGATGGGCTTAAGCCTTTTAATCCCAGCAGCAACTGTGGCTGTTTTGTCTATGTAGCCAGGCTAATAAGTTGCATAGCATAGACTTTCAATTCCTCCCTCAGATGAATTGCTCAGGAACTCCCTGTAAACAACATTCCTGGTTTTGCTCTCTGGCTGGAGGATGACCAGGCTGTCAGGTGAACTGACTCTGGAGCATGCCACATAGAACTGGCCATGGGAGAAACAGGCAGCTTCCCTTACTTGTGTTTTCCTAATCGCATCTGTAAATCTTTTCCTGCGTTTTTTGCCTCTTTTCCCTTTAACTGGTGTTACAGTAGAAGGAACAGATTCGTCTGAACTGAGAAGGTGTTTGTACAGAGTCTTAACCTGAAGCCTGGTGCCATTGCACAGTTTTGGAGGGCTTAGATTGCGTAACAGCATGATTGGAGTGCCAATTTTGAGGTCGAGGACATGAGGTGGTAATCCTGGTGGGTTGAGAGTGTGCAAGAACTCCACAGGGTAATGTACAGCATCCCCGATCTCCATTACTGAGTCCACAGATTCATACTTCATATGCTCAGTGGACAACTTTTCCAGCAGAAAGTTGTTGATGCTGTTGGCTGACTCATTTGTTAGAGTGAGAATTAGCTCTTTCCCTCAGCCATGAACCGCAATCCACTCCAGCCTGATGAATGTTGGGGGTATATTCTGTCAGTCAAGTTGATCAGATCTCTCACAACATCGCAAAGGTTACTCAGAATAGTTATTCTTCCCTCCTCTTCCAAAAGCTTGCCATCACCAATATCAAGTAGTAATTTAGAAAAGTCTTCTGCCCTCAAATCACGTTGAAGTTGGACACGCATGTTAACTGTCAAGGTCATGACTTTGACTTTAGGCCATAAGATGGATGACTTGAGACAGGCCTTGACTTCATCTGCACGTGTCCCTTGTGGCACAACAGGCAACGTCTGTCTGAAGTCACCAGCCAAAAGCATCGTAACTCCATCCAAGACAGTTGCTGCTCCTATAGTCCTGGAGCATCCTGTTTACAGACTCAAGACCTCCTTTGTGAGTCATGGTGCACTCATCCCACACGATAAGTTTGGCTTGTCGAAGCACCTGAGCCATGTCACTCTGCTTAGAGATGTTACAAAGTGCAGACTCAGAATGATTCAGGTTGAGAGGTAACTTGAAGGCAGAGCGAGCCGTCTTGCCTCCGTCGATCAAGGTAGCTGCAATTTCTGAGGAAGAAACGGCTAGGGCGATATTCCTTCTGCTTCTAATTTTGGCCAGCAAGAGATTGATCAAGAACGTTTTGCCAGTGCCACCAGGAGCATCAAGAAAGAACAACTGCCCAGAATCAGAAGCAATACTGTGCATGATTTAATTGTAGGCTTTCCTCTGTTCTTGATTTTGGAACATTCACAGCAACTGCTTCTGTCAGCTGAACGGTATTATAAGACAGTTCACTCAGGTATTGACGGTTGCTGACAGTGGCTCCTTGCTCTCATGAAGATGGTGGAAATCCAAACTGTAGGAGTGTTTTACCCAACATGGGTAAAAGAAGAAGGATAAGGCATTGGTTGTAAACAATTTGGAGGACCAGTTGGGCATCTCCACACTCTCTCTCCATTAGCCTTCTAACATCTTCCGCAAGACTGTCTCTGTATTTCTCCCACAATTTTAGGAGGTCTCCAACTTGGCAGAAAACCAACATGATGGCAAACAGCTCACGGAGTTTGTTAGGAAAGTCAGAGATGGAGGCTTCTTCCAGAGTGCGGTCCCAGTGAGCATCGTCCTCCAGCAAGCCAAGTGCACTGCATGCTGCTTGAAATGTCAGTTGAAGTACCCCTGTCACAGTTTTTAGGGCAGTAAATGACATTGGGCCACGGATCTTGTGCAAGAGGAGGCGTAGGTAGTAGCACTCAGCATTACCGGGATGGACAGTGTACACTCTACTCAAAACCTGATCTTTTTTCACCCCCGGATAACCTGGTACAGGCTTCCCTTGTTTCCTCCTGCAGAACTGGTTGCCTTTCCATATGTAGTAAGTTGGAAGTTCACAATATAAAAGGGTTCTTGTGAAAGCATCGACTTTGCACAGCTCAAAAAAGGCCAGAAGTGTTGTTTTTGGAGGGTTATTCATCCTCTCAACAACATTGTCCTCTCTGGCCGTTTTCAAGATGTATGGCAAGGTGCATAACAGGAGGAAACCTTTCGTGAACAGGGAAGCAGAGAATGTGTCAGGCTGCCTCAGAGCTGCTGATGTATTGTCCTGCCTCGTACCTCGTCACTTCATCCACATCTTCAATGGTGAATGCTGTCTGGTCAGACCCTTTGTTATACTTGCAGATGTATTTTATGGATTTAGCTGAATTGCAATACTCAACATTTATATGAGCCGAGAAGGTGTGAGACAGGACGGGGTTGTATGGCACCACCCAGCGATTGTCAAGATCGAGTCCAGTGATGTTGGCAGTGAAGTCACCATCTGCTGGGGACCGCCTGCGATACTGATAGCCGTCCTCTCCGGTTTGAGTTTCCTTCAAAAAGGGCCGGAGGTACTTCTTGCTGCAGGTGCCATCCTCCATGCAGGGTGAGTTCCTGTTGAGGGGTCCACATGGGCCGTGGATCATTGTTGTCTTGGTAATGTCATGGAGGGCTAGGTCTAGGTCGGGATCAGGTACCTCAGCACTTATAACTTTGTCAATGGACTCTGGTCTTATCTTCTCTTCTAGCCACAGAAGAATATGAACGTGGGGGAGTCCACATTTCTGCCATTCCACGGAGTACATGTGACACCTGGTATTTCCAAAGATGCAACCTTTAGTGAGGAGCTTCATGATATGTTTTACTTTCACGTGAAAAACCCTTGCTACTATGTCATGTCTATCATGAGATTTTTGTCCGTGTTTCAAGATCTGTATGATTTCTGGCCATTTCGTATTGCAGGTAAATTTGATGAACAGATCCGGTCATCCGAAATGGCGCACATATGTCATCACATCTTGAATTCGTTCATGCATGTAGCGGGGTCCTCCAGTGAAAGAAGATGGCAACACAGCCATCTTGCCAATCTGTGATAAGTGGCTGTCAGTTCTTGTCATGGCATCCTTCAGGTGCACATACTCCTCACTTCTCAGGTTTTTTTGGTTTCTACGAATCCAATTGAGTCTTTCATTCTCAATTTTTGCATACATATCAACCAGAAATTGATTGAGAAGGTTGCGGAACAGCAGTAGGTAGCATTCTTCACCATCATGCTCCATTATCCTGTAGCTATAAAAGGCAGCAGCAGACACGGTCTTCTTGAGAGGAACCTTGGTCTTTGGGTCACACTGAGGTATATTGATGCCTCAGTGCCATCTGCTGTGGAGAAGAGAGCCATCTTCTCCACAGCAGAACATCAGAGGGTACTGGAGAGCATCATAGGCACTGTCTCCCAAAACGATAATGCATTTATATTGTACTAGCTGGATACCTGTGCTTTGCTACGAAACTATGTGATCGGGTGGTGATTTGTAACAACCTGTTGTCTCTGCTGTGGAGAACGATATTTCTCTTCTCAAAATCCTGGCCGCCAATGAGAACAGCCACTTCTGTAGTCATGGGGGCATTGAAGCGGCCTCGGTGCTCTCCAGAAGGCTTCCTATCGGCGTTAATCACCACTTGGAAGTCCTTGTGGCCCTCAGGAACAGAATCAACAGCAGCCTTAAATTCCAGAATATACTTGTTGTGTTCACGCAGCAACTTCTGCCGTTGGCTAACCAGTTGTGGATTAACGCCTGGGTAGATTCCACAACGGATGTCCCTCTCATTGTCATCATCCCCCACAAAGTATATCGGGAGAAATGAAGGCTGCTGCTGAGGCCCTGTCATGATACTCCCTATCCTGTGATAGACCTGCCCCTGCACTTTGAATGTTGGCATAAAATTTCCCTCCTTCACCTTTCTGGCTCCAAAAGACGTAATTTGGAAGCATCCGTTGTACTTCCGGACAGCAGAAAGAAAGTGCTTTGCCATTGGATGCTGGTGGGTGAGAAGGCTGTGTAAGGGTTCAGGGTAGGGCTGAAGGGGAGGGAGGTGGACTTTACCACCACTGCAGCACATCCTGGGACTCTCATCCTGCCACTTTAGAGCACGGCACCAGGCACAAGGAAACCGAGGTCTGAGATCAACAACCTTCCTGGAATAATGAATCTGAGGTTCATATTGAAAACCAGACAAATACTTATTAGTCCAAGGCATTGATCTCATTTGTGACTGATTAATGTAGGGGTTATTAGATGTATACTTTTTTACAGCCTGTGTACTGACTTGGGGCTGAGTTTGACGATACTTGTGTACAGCTTCCCTTACTTGTGTTTTCCTAATCGCATCTGTAAATCTTTTTCTGCGTTTTTTGCCTCTTTTCCCTTTAACTGGTGTTACAGTAGAAGGAACAGATTCATCTGAACTGAGGAGGAAAATAAGGGGGAAAATAAA
>QLTV01003771.1:271586-335038 GCA_003457575.1 Thermophis baileyi | reverse complement strand
ACCAGCAGAGCTTGTTAATATTAATTTAAGAAATGCTCATGCTGCGATGGTCATTTTGAAAAATCCTTTCTTAGTGAGCACCTAGAAGCCAAGAGGAACATATGTGGCAAATTTCAAGTTTGTAGGCTTTACGGTTCTGGAGATTTTGTGATGATGAGTGGCATTTTGCTTTTATATACAGTATATAGATTAAGTGTACTTATGGATGCAGACACTTTCTACAAATCATGATGATGACAAAATCATAAGAGCCCCACTTTTTTGTACTTGTATCCTGACATCATATGCAAAAATGTAAACCACGGGTTTCATATTATGACTTCATGCTGTGTAGTGAAGAGGTAGCTAAAGGAAAATGTTTTTCCTTTAGCTACCTCTTGCCCTCCCTAGAGATGCCTATGCTTATGGAAATAGTTATTCTTGAGTTGAAAGATCAATTTATTCCTTATGCAGACATAAATGAAGTCTGTCAATTTCCCCATTTCAACGCGTTTCAGTAAGAATGAAATGAAAGTGGAACCAAGGTAACAAATTAGAAATCAAACTTGAATTATTACATTGAAAGAAATGAGGATCAAGTAATAAAATGACACCAGCCCCCTTTTTATTTTTTGCTTTCTGCAGGCTAGTAAGTGATAAGTGAGATTAAAGAAAGGAACAGTTCCTAAAATATATATTTTGGCCTTGTTTGATTTTCTCATTGTGGTGGTACTATCTGTTAGAAATTATTTTCTTTAGCAGCCTTCAGGGAAGCGTTCTTTGTTTTAAAAGTCTTTTATATCATTCTGCAAAAGAAATGAAGCGATTTGATATGAACCTTTTATCCTGAAGAAAGGACATAGTTTCTTCTTCTTTTTTTCAAGGTAGAACATACTTTCATAGTGAAACCATAATTATATGCACTTGTCAATCATTCTTAACCTACTGTGGTATGGCTGTGGCATTTTATCTAAAAAGGAGGAGGATTAAAGGCTTGGACTAAAATGAAAGGTACATATAGGAAAGAAAGTATAATGCATGTTATTAGAATTGTGGAGAGGGAGAAAGAAACAAGGAAAAGATGGTGATTACCAATCTCTGATTATTTACAGGTTTAAGGAATTATGGATGGATATCTTCAGGAAAGGTAGTAAATTTCCATTTTCCATTGTTTTCCCTTCACATATTGTTGTCTGTGACTTTATGCAATAATCTCTGTGTTCAAAGATCAGTCATTTTCTTTTCCAAGATTCAAATATGTTTCTAAAAGTTTAAGTTAATATTATTTTATAGGAACCTAGGAAATCAACAGTCATAGTTTGTTATTATAAACTTTTAAACTGAAAGCTACAGATTTAAAATCTAGTTCAGGGACTCTGTTGTAACAAAATATGCAAATACAAAAAGAGCTCAAGTAGATTCAGTGTATGGAGAACTCCTTTAAGACATAAATTGTGAGTATGGATGGGGAAAAATCTTTCTTTCTTTCTTTATTAAATTGATATGCTGCATGTCTCAACCACCTGAGTGATTCTGGTAGTACTCTGAAAGCATAAATATAAAAATATTAAAAACATTAAAATTAACCATTAAATAAACGGTTAAGATCAAAAGAATTATCAAAGAGAATCTGAGTTTACTAGCTTTCAGATAAAAGAGAAATATAATACAGGTAGACCTCACTTAACAACTGCCCTACTTGTGATCATTTAAAATTATGATGGTACTGAAAATGTAACTTTATGACTCACACATGACTAATACAGAGTCCCACCATAAGGTGACTGATCACCATTTGTGTCTTCTCAAAGAGTCAGTCACAGCTGACAGTAAAATGTCATAAGATGTCTTACTTAACAACCACTGGTGATTCTCTTAATGATCATGGCGGAAGTGAGATCATAAGTCTGTCACATCAAATGATGGGTTTTGTTTAACAACTATTGTTTAGTGACTGAATTGCTGGTTATAGTTGTGATTGTGAAGTGTGGACTAGACTTCAGGCCCATACTAATAATATTTTAAAACTAGTTTTTGCAGTCCATACTATTAGCTTCATGAAAGTGAGGTTTTCCTTGGTTAAATGAAGTCTGAAAGTCAACATTGAGAAAGAGATATTTGTTGGCACACCTTGTTCACAAAAGGAAAAAAAAAATAAGGAATTATTTTAAAAGAAGGGCATAGCTGACATCTCTGTTTTAAAGACAATGCTTTTGAGACATACCTACACTACTGAGAATTTGAGTAGAAAGCAGATTTCTTTGGTGCCAAGAACTAACCATCTCATTTTTTCTTTTTTCTTTTATCAAGTTCCTTGTTACAAAAGCATTTTTTTTTAAATCAAGAAGATCGTACAGGTTTATCTTTTATTGCTTCCTCTACACATCTATACTGAAGAGAGGACTGGAATATAAATGCATTCAAGGAAAGGATTTTTCTGTTTCTTTTTCTGTTTCTTTTAAGTGAAAGATTTGCCCTTCAAACCCTAGCTTAAATATGCTTATAATAAATAGCAGGCTGCCTTCTTTGGCATACATTGAATGCATTGAACCCACTTCCACTCCCCCTGTTTGTGTTCCAGGGGACTTAGATGGACATGCAGCCAACACTATTGTTTTTCAATCCCTGCTGTATTATAGAAAGCTTTTGTTGATCCTTGCGGTGCAGTGCAGTTTGTCGTTTTTTTGAGCTCTCCAGCAACAATAGCCTCTCATCATGATTACAGAGCCTCCTGCTGAAAGATGGCCTAATCCCATTGCTCCATCAATTCAGTAATCTGTTCCAATCAGGACTTGATAGATTTGACAGGCCATCTGTAGCCAAGTGAGGCAGACTCATGACCAGTCAATAAACCGAACGGCTTGGCTTTCCCCGCTATGCTGGCTTTAATATAGATCTCAGCATCCAAGATGCCAACTGGTAGAATAAAATCTGCAGAAAATTCTACTGAATGAATAAATACACACACATACAGTACAGATGGGGAAAAATGCATCCTGCTTAAAATTCAAATTCCTGGTACAAAGCTTATACTGTATTTTGAAAAGAAAATGATAGTGTAATTGCACTGAAGGGGTGGGGGGAGATGAAAATGTTATTTTTCAATAGTTTGTATTTTAATGGAAGCAAGATAAATAAAAAATCCCCTTTGAAATCATCTGGCTCTTATCATTCTTGCACTTATTGCGAAATTGTCCTCTATTCCTCTATTTCTGTTTCACACCAAAGCAGATCAGAAGAATATACTGAAACAGAGATCTCTGGTTTTGTAAAATCTATGTTGACTGAAAAGGCTTCTTTCCATTCCTGTCTGGATACCCATTATTAATTCAGAACCTTCTGCATGTTGGGCATATACTCCGTTAATGAGGTTCAGGTCTTTCTTTGCTCCATAGCCCTGACCCTTTACCTCATAATGTGCCCTGCTGCTTCTCTGCAGTCCTCTGTCTCCTTCACAATTGATTCTACTCCTTAACTTTGCATCTTCAACTCTTTTACAAATAGTGAGATGCTTAGAAACTCTCTCTCTCTCTCTCTCTCTCTCTCTCTCTCTCTCTCTCTCTCTCTCTCTCGGTTTTCATTCAGTCTGAGGAATAAGAATTTGCTTTTCAAATTTATTTCAAAGAAGAAAAATACAATGCATTATTGTTCCTGGGGCATGATACTGTTTCACTGATTTAATTGTAAGAAAGCACTGGCAAAGAGTATATGTGAACATCTTATTTTTCACTGAACCCTGAGATCTGCGGCCTCTCAGGTATCCCACACATAAGTTGAATCCAAAGGGGAGGTTATTATAAAGGATTTCTCTGTGAGGCACTTTCAGACTGGGAAATGTGGGCAGCCAAGGAAGCTTCGGAGTAAGGGAAAGATGTGTAAGAGCAAGTCACTTCAACACCACTGGTTAGTCCAACAATAAAATAAACTCAAAAAATCCAGCAAGAGAAAGTCAGTTGAAATTCTCAGCAGAAATCTCTTTTGCAGGGGAAGACTAGGGGCTAGGCAGGTTTATTTATTTGCATTTGCATTTCAAGGTAACATTCAAATGTCTAACTCAATGAAGTTTCATTTTTGGCTAGGAGAATCACTACTTCTAAGCCATGGGTACTACCTTGACTGTAATACATGACCACCAAACATAAATCCTTTGCCCACGATGATTTAATGCAGTATTGAAACGCGTCAGATGGATCTATACTTTTCAATCAAGACAATGAAATTACTTAGTTAAACTATAGACTCTTATTTAATGGTCATCAAATTGAACGAATTAATGGGAAAAGGATTGCACTGAATTGGGATAAAGTCAGATAAAGAAGGAACGAGTGGACTAAAAAAAAAATCCCTGGACTAATGTTAATAGATTGGGGTGGGACGGGATGGGATGAGGCAGAGCAGAAGAGGAGAATAGAGGATTCCAATTAATATGGTATATTCACTTTTTTAAAAAAAGGCTGAAATCTCACTCTTAAAAAAATCCTTCAAAAGTAATAGATGGTGAAACCCTGGCTACTTGCAAATTTCTACCATATGTTTATGTAGGAAAATAGAAACATTAATTCCTGTCACTCATACAACGGAGTACACATTTGTATCTTGGCAATTTAATTTAGATCCAGTGGTCAGAACACTTAAGCTTGAAAAGGATTTCCTGTTCTTTCACAGGTAAGGGCATGGTTTTCATTTTTGTTTTGAAAGGCAATCATAGGACAAATTTAGCTATTTCTCAGTGGTTCAGAGGTGGGTTCCTCCCAGTTCGCACCAGTTCTATAGAACCGGAAGCAAACCGCTGGTGACATCACGGAGCCGGTTCTGTCGGTGCCGGTCCGTGGACGCTGCCATCTTTTTTTTGGATTTTTTTTGGGGGATTTTTTTTTTTGAATTTTTTGCTGATTTTTTTTCTTCTTCTGTGCATGCGCAGAAGCTGAGTCCTTGGCACTGCGCATGCACCACAATCTTGTTTTTGGCTTTTGGGGGGGGAATTTTATGCAAATTCTTGGCACTGCACCTGCGCCTGCACGGCATGGCCATGCAGCGCACAATGCGCGCACCACCACGCGGCGCGGGAGGAAGCGAACCAGTGGCGAGGTAAGTTAGAACCCACCCCTGAGTGGGTTTGATAGTCACAGATTTTCTTGAACTAGATTACCAAAGTCTCTCTAATACTTCTGGAAAATAGTTTTAATATAAATCATTCCACTTCCTGCCTTCTTATCACTTTTCCATTCAAATGATGTGCCATCATTTTAGCTTAACTTAGCTGACTATCGTAATATAGTCAGCTAAGTTACATTTTGCCTTAGAGGTAAAATATACACAATGATAATCAATCTAAATATATGGTTAGAATTCAAAGAAAAGAGTCACAATAACAGTTAAATAATACTGAAACTGCTAAAAAAAGAACTAAAATGTTTTCACTGAATGCTGTAATGAGAGAGACCATGTTTCATTGTTGTTTAGTGGTGACATTGCTTTGTTTCAGAAGGAAACTTTAAATGTGATCAGAACAGTTTTTAGCAAACAAGCATTTAAGATAAAGAACAGTAGCATTCTTGAAGTACATTTTCCCCCTTAGTTCTTTACTTCTAAGCTTTTCCTTTCAAATCCCTTGTAACATAAACACATCAAACCATAACCCCATGTCTTTCTTGGGTCACTTCTTAGCCGGCAGCTGTTTTGAGTATGTTCTTTGGCTGAGTTCAGCTTTTGCAATCTAATCACATCTGAGTACCACTGAATTCCCTATTGAGCGCTAATAGTATGTTAGAATGGAATGTGAAAAAGAGTCAAAGGGTTGGCTGTCTTTAATAAGCATAAAAGACATCATCCCCTTCTCTAATTTAAAATTCAAGAATGCCATCACATGAATAGATACAGAGACAGGCAAACTACAGCAGGTCTAGCTTGTTAAATGTAAAGAGGACTCTAAAACAGGGCTTCTGGATCTGTCGTATATCTGTAATAACATGTTTGGAGAGAAGACATTTTAATGAAGGGGCATCTCCTTGTTACCAGGAAACAGCAAGAAGAAGGGGAGGGAGAACCTCTCTCTCTTTCTCTTTCTGGCAGTGTAAGCTCCACAAATACATCCACAAGCATTCTAAGTAGAGGGCGGGATGAAAATAGTTATCGTCTAATTAATTTTACAAGGCTGTTGCAATAACTCAACTCTGGATTGCCGACACTGTTCAGCTATTCCTTGCTTCTCTTGAGAGATCTTTATCAATTATAGAGTTGTTTCAAACTGTATATCAAGGATTCTCTTTCTTTCTTTTCTCACATTTGTTTACTGATGGTTGCATACATAAACATTATCCTTTGAAAAGCTTCTGAATTGTCAGAAAATAAAGGAAACTGTACCAAGGTTGGCAACCTTTTCAGGATCTGGGCTTCATCAATGTGGTCTTGTGTAATTGTTCAGCTATGTCAGCTTATCATAGTCCAGTATAATAACTTAAGTCTACCAAAGTCACATTTTTTCTGCTTTCTTTGAAATTTATTTGTTAGATTTATATGTCACTTTTCTTCCACAGGCTCAAGATAGCATCCATAGCACCACTTCTCTAATTTTCTCCACAAAAACAATCCACTGTATGAGTTGAGCTGAGAAAACTCAAGTCAATAGTGACTTTCCATGGCTGAGGACATATTGAAGCAGGGTCTCCTTAGCTATAGTACAACAAAAAGCTTCCTCACATGTAAGTCTGCATGGTTATACAGCTGTTCCCTTTGTTTACTGACTGGCATAAGGATTATTAAATTTGTATGTCTGGGCTCTGGAGATGATGATCCAAACCAAATTCCTTTCTATTTTCATAGAGATGCGCGGAAGGGGAAAGTCTTAGCAGAAAGGGTAAGAATTTTGCAGCTAGGGATTTTCAGGAGATTCAGCCTGGCCTAGCACCAGCCTTTCATAAGTATCTTTTTTACTGGGAATCCTTGGAAGAAGAGAACTGCCTGTGATGTTTTAAATTATGCCCTTTCCCAGTTTAAAACAACCTAGCAGAGCCATTTTGATCCCAAGCAGATGGTCAGTTTAATGCCTTATAAAATTTGCCTTACACTGTCTTGAAAGAGGCTTTTCCCTTATTACTGAAAGCTTCCTGACTACTTCCATTTATCAGTCTGAAAGAGCCCTCATGAGGAATCTCTCTGGAGATTTGACCAGAGAATGGAAAAGAGGAAAGCTGCAGATCTCTGGAAATAAACCATTAAAACAAAATATACAATCAAGACCTCCACACATTCTTCTATGGTCTCTGTGGAACTTAGGAAGTACAAGAAAAACCTCCTCTTACTCCACCCAAGTAAACCTGAGGGGAAATTTCAACATAAAATTCAATTTCAGCAAATGGAATTAGAACTGGTGGACAAAGAGGCAGAAGAACTTTTAAGCACAACTATATGATAAATATTTTGGTTAGAAAAATAATCATAAATTGACTGTGTATAGAAGAGGAGAGAGACAGAAATTAAATTCTGTCACCCAGCTAATGCCATGTGAAGTTCAGCTTTCCTACAGAGGCTGCCTTACGGCAACCATGTGCTATTGTTCAAACAGGTACTATTATTGTGCACCTGTAGGGAGCTCCATTTTTATGGAGGTCCCCATGAACTATCTCAATTATTAGTTTTTGTTGCTTTTTATCTCTCTCTTTTTTTTAAAAAAAAATATGAAATTATTTTTTGTAAAAACTAACACTCCCCCCCCCCCTTAAATCCAAGGTAAGAAAGGTATTCAAGTCACTGTTTTATTTTTATAAGGCTTTTTAATTATTAAGACATCAGTTGGTTTCATTTGTAAACCCAGTATAACATCATTTTACATATAATTTTTGTAGTCTGACATTTTTAAATCCATATTCAAATCCATATTCAAATCATCCCAGTCTTCGTTTTATCTAATAAATTCTGCTCCTTTTCCATAACTTCTATTTTTATAATAGCAGACATTCTTAAGAGTAATTTCTGAGTGCATTGTTCCCAAATATCCTTGAATTCTTTCACAGTTAAGTAATATTGATGGATCTCTTCTCTTTTAATTATATTTTTAGTTCTCTATAGTTCGCTCTAGTTAATCTTCCAAGTCCTCTTTTAATTTTTTTTCTAATCAACAAAACAAGACAAGACCCATGGGAAGATTTCTTACAGTTAGTTTCAAAATCTATATATTTTTATAAATATATTTTTGTAAAAATTCAAACAGCAAAATTAATTACAGGTATTCTTGTAATTAATTTAAGAAACTTATTTCAAGATCATCTGGCCCCTTATTCTGTTTACAACTTTCAAAAATCAACCTTCTAGTCACCCTTTTGCTATTTATTTAGGAATAATTTTGAAAGTCCTTAAGGTTACTGTACATGAAACTTCTTTCATCAATGATAGAAGGAAACTCACCTGGTGGGATCTAGGACAACCTGCTGTGGCCAACTTGCCATGGCCAACTCACCATGGCCAACTCGCCGCAAGACAACTCACCATGGACTGATATCAAAGAAGTGGTGCAATAGAATCATTAAAGAAAGGATGCAAAAGGAGTGACAAAATGAAATGTAAATGACAAAAATTAAAATATTTTTAAATTATTTTATTAAATTGAACTGTTTGATTGTCCCGTGGTTTGTCCTGTGGCACATTGGCTGCAGCGAATTGTCCCACAGCAAGTTGGCTGTGGCAAGTTGTCCCATTCCACACCTGGTGAGTTTCAGAACTTGCCTTTCTGAAAGTTGTTAACATCCAAAAACCATTAGCAAGCAATTTTCTAAGGAGGTTAAGGAAGGAAGTATGTAAACCTGGTGTCCATTTGAAGACACTGACAAGACACAACTGCAGCTTAGGCAAGATGATGTCCCCTCCAGATCCAGAGCTTTAATACCCATCAGAGACCACTGTTTTATAGTGTCCTTGTAAGGAGCTCCTATATGGAGTGTGGCTGGTCCTTGTCCTCTCCTTGCTTTGGAGAGGAATTCTGAGGAACCAATCCATTCAAGAAGTTCCCCTTTCCACCATGGCTGTTAGCTTTGCTCTCTATGGAGCTGTCTTCAGTCCACTATTGCTTCCTCAGAAGTCCTATACCTTCTTTGACCAAATAGGTGCCTATATAATAATAAGAAGTATATATTGAGGAGGTTTGCAGATTTCTTTATGTCTGCTTTTAACAAAGCAAAATATGAAAGTAGCTTCAATATGCGCTGAAGATTAATCCATGGAAAACTTCAGTTTTAAGTTAGGATGGGAGCATTATCTGACTGTTTCCAGTTCAGCATCCCATCTTTATCTAATCAACTTTTAAAAGGAGAACTTTAGTTCATTTTATGAACTAATGAAATGTTCTTGCCACTTTTCAACAACTTTAAATGCTAAAACATTTTACTAAACACATCACTTTTTCAGTATCTACCAGGAGAACACAAAGCTGCATATAACAGAAATGGAGAACTGTACCATTAAAATGTCAACTCTGATGGATTTAAATGTCTGTATAAATAATTTATTACACACTCTTCTCTACTTCAAGGAAAAGTAATGGATACTAGAAAACTGGGGGGAAATGTCTTGGCTTAACATGGATTTATTTTGTTGCTTCTGTTTGTTGTTATCGAAAGTTTCTTTCTTGGGAGGTTTTGGAGGAAAGAGTGATAAAATATGGGAATTATGATAGTTTGATCAGCATGATTGATGGTTATGATGGGTGCCTTTGAAGATGTGAAGGACAGGTTGGGGACCAATCATCTTGGTAACTTCTATCCATGCTTGCACTAAGATCTGGCATTAACTTCATGGCACATAATCAATCAATCAATGCTGTGAATCACTAGACCTCTGTATAACAACTCCACTGTGATTCAAAACAGTATCATCACATTATGAGACAGTGCTTCTACTCAGAAATTCGAGTCACCCAGTCTTGATGCTTTGTATTGGTCAAAGTGAGCTTAAAATAACTTAAAATCACTTCAGTTTAACAGAAAGAGCCTCAGAGCTGTCTGTGGAGAGAAGTTCCTTTCTGCATCTGGGTTGAAGCTGTAAAACTGTACTCAGTGCTTGAATTGGGGTAGGGGAGCCTCAGTTCTCCAAATCAAGGAATTGCCTCCTACTAAATCACTACAGTGGTCTAGAGTGAAGTGATTATAGATGGAGACAATGATACTCCTTCAATGTGCCACTCGGCCCTAAACATTATAAATATCAGCGATTCCATACAACTTGGGGGATTTAGAACTTGGGCTGGATCTATGTTTGGGAAAGCAGTCATGAGGCACCCTGTAAGGAGCCATAAGAGATCAGTCTCACAAGTCCCCAGTCCCCATAAGAGAATGAGATTGTGAATCTCCAGCCCAGTTGGGATGCTGAGTGCTGAATTTTCTCTCTGATGTGTAAGGATAAAGTTGATGAATAATTGACACTTGATAAAGCAAGCAAATCCTGCCACTTTGGGTGCTACTTTGGGTGCCACTTTGGGTGCCACTTTGTATGGAAGTCTGGTCAAAGTGTGAAAGATGGATCCAGATGATAGAATATTTATCAGACTTTGTGTGATGCTGTAACCATTCTCCTCCTTAGTTGCATTTAATTGTTGGATTTGGCACTGCTGGCAACTATTTCATAGGGCTTTTGAATGTCACATTTGATATTTATGTGCTATGCTTTGGCCAGATTGCACTGCGGCTGGAAGGCTGTCAGCAAGAAATAAAAACATCCAGGTTTTCATTTCATTTTGCAGACTCTCACTGCAGATATTTAATTAGCAGAGAAAGGTTTCTTACTGTTACCTGAAAATGAAACAATTTGCTAAACAATTATAAAAGGACAATTATTCGTAGCAAATTCATTCCAGAAATTACATGGTAGTAGGATCATTTGAGCCACCCAGCTACACTGAGGGACATTTATTAAGTAGCTCAAGGAATGTCAGAAGACGTCGGCTTAGATTTTCTGGGTGACTCAGCAAAATGCAAGCATCACCTGATATACAGCATCTCAATTTTCATTTTGTCAGATTGCAAAATGAAAAGAGAAACCACATTATTTATGAAGACTTTACCACAAAAACCAGTGATGAGTGACTGCCTAGGTAAAAACATCATCAACTATTTTAAATGAAATGTCACACTTAATATATCCTTGATGCTCTGCAGCCATTTAAAGCTTATTTATAAAAAAGAAAGAAAATAATGTGATTTCTAACCACCTCCCCAACTTTTGTAGTGGGTGGGAGTTGAATAGTTGTTGTTTCCTGCATCATCCTTTATATATCGACAGTTGGTTCAGATTTTGGATCATCCCTGGTTTACTGCAGGATTGCTCCTAACTTTTTCTTCCTATTCCTCCTTTAATGGAATTTAATTTTCAGCAGTGGCTCATTTACAGTATGCCTTTCCTCACATCACATATTGCTGTCTTCCCAATGCAGGTAAATGCATTTTTATTTGGCATATTAGACTGTGACAATCCAATTCTGAATTTTAAGTGCCTGCGGCTTTTATGTATTCATTTTTTCCCTTGTGCTACTTTATTACTGCACCTTTCAATAGCTCCCTCCTCTTTGAATTATTTTGTGATCCATCCAAAGAGCTGATTATACATAAATAACTTTTTGTGTTTTGTAAACTACTGTCTTCTATTATAGCTGAATCAAACATAAGTTCTGATTTGTAAATTAGGAAAATATTGCAGCTTGTCATTCCAATTCATTCTTATTTGGAGAAATTACAGTACGCTATCTGAAACAAAAAAAAATTCCAGTTTACTGTTGAGAATATGGTAGCGCCCATACCTTAGCTTTTCCCAATGTCAGATGGACTTCTCTTATTCTCAGATATGAAATATAGAATCAGCAGATCCACAGTTATATTACCCAGCTGTCAGGCCCAGCTGTATATGTGGTCCTACAGACCAGGTGGGTAAAAAGGGATTTTGCGTGCATGGAACATGGATTTCCATTTGGTAGTTGATTATTAACAGGAATATGAACTTAACTGAGCTAAATGATGGATTATTTTTGTGATTTCATTAGAGCTAGGTTAAGCTCACCATTTCTAACAAAAATATTATAATAAGCAAGATGTATTAGTTCTCTGTGTAACTGCTGAATAAGTGAGTGTGTGTATTAAGGGTGACAGAGATAAATGAGATTACCTAGAGGTTGTTGTGTTTTTTTTTTCTTCCTTTCCTTTTTCTTGACAGCATTTCCCTGGAACATATGTTCAGTGCTCTCAGGGTTATTATAGACTACATGGCCTAATCAGGCTCAGAGATTCAAAAACAATGAATGGAACACGCTATGGGATTTTGATGTTAACAGAGGCATTTCAGTCATTTATTACCCTGGTCAAATAATGTATTTCTCATTTTAATCTTAGGAAATAGCAATTTTGTAATCTGCCATTCAGAATTTGCAAAGTTAAATGTATCTTAGCATTATAAGAGCAATGAGAATGATTTAGAATTCATTGGTATCATCTTATATTGATTAAATCAGCTACTGCTAATATTTAATTTGTAGATGTTTTCATTTTAATATAAAATATGATTTCTTACAATAAGTATCAACGGACATCTTCTTGTACTGAAAATGACTTTTGAACCAAAACATTTGTTGCCAAATGTCTTATGTCTTCGTTAAGATTAAATGAACGATTGCAGCTTTCAGTTTTCAATGCAAATGGGAAAGTGCTGATCAAATTTAGCTCACTGCCACTCACAAAGGTCTTCTATTTTCTTAAAGCAGACTCCTGATACATAGGATATTACAAGAGATTTCTCCTGAATTTGCAGAACCTACCAGAGATTACTTTTAACATCATTTTCTTAGATGTGCCAAAGGCACAGATAGGAATAATTTAACAGATATCTGAGCTTTATATGCTTCTTCTTCAGAGAACCTTTGCAAGAGAATCTGAATGGCAAGAGCAATGTATGCATTTGATTCTTTTTTTATATCACAGCAGTTCAAGAAGAAACTGAAAAGGTGCATAAATTACATTTTAAACATTTTTTGCAGGTATTTTATTCCCACTTAAAGGCGTTTTGAGCTTAGTTAAGATATTACATCTTTAGCAGGGCATGTTTTCTGAATTGGAGAGTGAGTTGTTCAAATATGGACAAAGTCTACTTCTGCCTTTCTGAATATAAAAAGAGGACAGAAGGAAAGGGGGAAAAAGATACTCAGTCAAGACATTATACATCAAAGACTCTCTATTCATGCATAATGCTAAGCCAGGAAATTTAAACTACTGGCTTGTTGAACATATTATAGTATCCTGACTCACGCATATTACAAGCATTAATGGATGACTTAATACTGTTGTGGCCCTCCAGACTTGGACGATGAGGAGGTTGGGGAAGAACTTGGGCCAGTTCTGGAGCCTGGGGAAGGCTCTGATGGATGCTCAGCGTCGGACACAGAGATAGAGACAGGGCCGTCCGGCATTTCCCAGCCAGGGAGGCAGCTGCCTTTGGAGTCAGAGATGAGTGAGAAGGAGGAACAGCTGGGGCCTGTTCCAGATGCGCGTATGTGCAGAGCAGATAGGAGAGGTGAACAATAGAGGAGAATGAGCCGGCTTGGGAAGCAAAACAAACGTGGATGCTGACTGGCCCCTCCCTGGCTGGGGAATAAATAGGAGGAAAGGGGAGTGGTTTGGTCATCGCAGACAACCGTTCGCATTTCTGGAAAGTTTGGTCCTTGTGTGTTTCGTGCGACAAAGACTGCCTTGCCAGAACTGAGGTTTGTCTATTTCTCTGTTTGAACTGACTTAATTTGCAGCCTCCCGGCTGGGAGTGCACAACCTTGCATTTATCATAACGAGCTGATAAAGACTATTGTTTCAGTTAACTTCTTGCAGGACTCTTACCTGGACTTTCTGTTGGTGAATGCAGTTAATTCCCAATGTGTAAATAAAGAGGGTTTTTTCTTTGTGGGGAGTCTGTTTCTTGCTTCTGCAGAAGGCCGGGTCAGAACAAATACATCATATTGGACCAAAAATCACCGGCTCAAGGTTGACTCAGCCTTCCATCCTTCCGAGGTGGGTAAAACGAGGACCAAGATTGTTGGGGGCAAGACGCTGACTCTGTAAACCGCTCAGAGAGGGCTGTAAAGCACTGACTTAATTTGCAGCCTCCCCGGCTGGGAGATCACAGCCTTGCATTTATCATAACGAGCTGATAAGGACTATTGTTTCAGTTAACTTCTTGCAGGACTCTTACCTGGACTTTCTGTTGGTGAATGCAGTTAATTCCCAATGTGTAAATAAAGAGGGTTTTTTCTTTGTGGGGAGTCTGTTTCTTGCTTCTGCAGAAGGCCGGGTCAGAACAAATACATCATATTGGACCAAAAATCACCGGCTCAAGGTTGACTCAGCCTTCCATCCTTCCGAGGTGGGTAAAATGAGGACCCATATTGTTGGCAGCAATATGCTGTCTCTGTGAACCGCTTAGAGAGGGCTGTAAAGCACTATGAAGCGGTATATAAGTCTAAGTGCTATTGCTATTGCTACTGCATTGTGGATTAGCAAAATGATGTATGGACTTCACCTTGTCTGGTTCAGGATGTGGAAAGAACAATTCACATTAGTTTAAATAAAGACATACTTTATAAAATTAAGGGTATTTAATAATAAATGTATCAATCATTAACATTTAAATTATTTTAAAATTAACTATCAACATATCATTGTATAATTATGTAAGAGGGGGAAATAGTGTTGTTAGTCCATTCAAATATTCTCAAAGCACTTGGGCAGAAACTCTTATTTTCCTATTTCCACTTAAATTCTCATGCTATAGTACAACTGCAACAAAATACAGTACTGTATGACTATCTTCTGGTCTACTGTCATTACAATATGATTTTCCTTAATATTGCTAATGTTCCCCATACTTAGGATTTGTATATCTGAAGCAGGAATTCAGGAAAAGTATCTTCCCCAGAAGTGAGAAAAACAGACCTGTACATTTAATCTTGCAGAGATAGAAGAGGCAACCTCTTCACTGGGTAAATTTATTTATTTATTTATTTATTTGTTTGTCAAACATGTACAAGATAGCAGGTATAGGTATAAACATAAACATAATCAAAGTGAATACAGATAGATGAGGACAATAGGACAGTAGGACAGGGACGGTAGGCACGCTGGTGCGCTTATGCACGCCCCTTACAGACCTCTTAGGAATGGGGTGAGGTCGACAGTAGACAGTCTAAGGTTAAAGTTTTTGGGGTTTGGGGAAGAAACCACAGAGTCAGGTAGTGAATTCCAGGCGTTGACCACTCTGTTGCTGAAGTCGTATTTTCTGCAGTGAAGTTTGGAGAAGTTTACATTAAGTTTGTGCTCTAGTTAGCAGTGTAATGTTGCCAGAGAAGAAGCTACGCAGGATTAAGTTGACTACTCTTAGTGCCTTTTTGGCAATGTTGTTACAGTGGGCTTTGGCACTTAGATCATTAGATATGAGTACTCCAAGATCCTTGACAGAATGAGGGTCGTCTACAAGGTCGTGTCCTCCAAGCTTGTATTTTGTGTTCTGATTCTTTTTGCCAATGTGTAAGACAGAGCATTTGTTGATTGAGATTTGAAGTTGCCACTTGTTTGACCATTCTGATACATAGTCAAGGTCTTTCTGAAGGGTAGTAGCATTGTCTGTGGTGTAAATACTTCGTATTTATCAATTAATTCCTTTTCTCCCAATATATTACTTGTTTGTACAATATTGAGGTAGGATTTATTGCTATGGATTCAATTGGAGGGCCTTCTTAATGGTACTTACTTTTTGATCAAGTGTCTGGTAATCCTTCTGAAAACTATTAGGACATTTAACTTTTGCTTGTTCAAAAGTTCATACTCAGTTGTCAAGGGTCAGTTTTGTTTTTGCTTTCTAAAATAACCCACATACCAGGGGTGGGTTCCTCCCAGTTCAGACCGGTTCTCCCGAACCGGTAGCAACCCGCTGATGACATCACAATGACGTCACCGATCCGGTTCGGTTGGTGCCGGTCCGTGGGCGCCGCCATCTTTTTTTTAAATTTGTTTTGAATTTTTTCCCCCTTCTGAGCATGTGCAGAACCCAAGTTCCAGCACTGTGCATGCGGTTGCCATCTTGTTTTTGGCTTTTTTTAATTTATTTTTTTTGGATTTTTTGTTACTGCGCATGTGCGCGAAACACACGCGTGCCCATGCGGCGTGCCCATGTGGCGTGCCCATGTGGCGTGCCCACGCGGCATGCCCACGTGGCGTGCCCATGCAGCGCATCCACGTGGTGCGCCCACGCAGCGCGCCCACACGGCATGCCCACGCGGCACGCCCACGCAGTGTGCCCACACGGCGCAGGAGGGAGCGAACCAGCAGCAAGGTAAGTTGGAACCCACCCTGCCACATACCTATTTCAAATTATTAAGGATGAGCTACATATTACAATGAAGTGAACATCATAACATCCTAATCTACTCTTCTCTATCTGTAGCAAGAGACAACTGAAAGCAGAGAAGCCGTGGGAGGAATATTTCACTGTTTCCTTACTTTCAATGTCCCTTTCTACTCTTTTGTCCATTCCTTTTTTTACCGGAGGAAACAGGCTTGTATTTATAATAAATTTGGGATTTATCAAATGGGCATATTGAGGATGGTGGTTCTGACATAGTTTCCTCAACTGTCCATATATCCATAGTGTTTCAGTAAACCAGGTTATACTACTGCTAGCTGTTCCCATGCTCATTCTAGCAATTTTCTTGGTGGAGAGGAGAAGGGGTGGGGGAGGAGTGAATCCAGCCAGGTGGACCAAAATGGAGAGGTCTCCTCGATCCATATTTGTTCCTAAGGGCTTAATTAGATGTCTTCTGCTGATAATATCAGTCTGTGCCAGGGGAATAATTATGTCAATTTGTGGATTCTGTAAACAATATGGTTATAGTTTCAATCTTGCAACATGACAGATGAGTGATTTTGTTGTTTTCCTTGCATACTATATCAAATCCTTCCATTATTATGGCTGGTATTGTTTCAATTTTCCTACAGAATATCAGTAGTACTAAGGAAGCTAAAGCTAGGCAATCCATAATTTCTTAATGAGCTGCTTCTTTTTCAGAAATAAGGTGAAGTGGCATTTTTTAGCAAAATTGCCCCTAGTCGTTACTATTAATTAATAATATTTGCATTAATTTTAATTGCACTAGTCATACCACTAAATCATCACTGACGTGTGCATATACCTTTTTTGTTACATAGATCTTTTTGTGGCTGTTACTAAAAAAAAAAAGCCTCTTCTTAAAGTCCTATCAAAATATTGATTTAAAACCCTTAGTTTAACTGGGTATGCTGCAATTATGTTGTTGAAAGAAAATAAATGTTATTATTGCTGAGCAATTATTCATAGAAGAGTAAAGAGGTGAGCATTGCAGATCAATTACCTGTTGGTTATGATTGGACTCATAGAAAAAGAGGCCATGTCAGATCAATGATGCCATCTTTCTTCAAAAGCATTCTCCAGCAACTTCTCATGCCATGCACATTTGATTACAGTTATGAATGTACTACTGAGGCTAATCATACATCCAAAGTTGTGTTTATCTTTATAAAATAAAGGTCCATGTGGCAAATGTGTAGGATGGATTTACATTGCAATATTTAGCTGAACAACATCTACCTTTAAGGTCTTTTATTAACCTTCCAGTAAGGTTGACTGTGGTCATTTTAATGCCATTTAAAGGAGAAAACCTATTTTGCATTACTTTGAATATTTACTCAAAGATAGGTCTTGCTGGGTTAAATGGAGCTGATTCTCAAGAAAATAGGGTGAAGTCTTGGTTCTATATATTCCAACTGATACTGGGTACTCTGCATTATTGTTAATCATATTCAGATATTTTTGATCCAGCCATGCTGAAGACGTCTTATAAATGCAGCCAGACTGCAAACTTGTTCACAAGCAAAGAACAAGATATCTCATATGTAGGAAACTAGCATAACAAATGTTAAGATCAAAAATAGGTTTGCATGCATGGTTAACTCTCATCATTTTGCTAAATTATAAACACTGATTCCAATTTTGAGTTCAAGTGTAGTACCTGTAATCTGTCTATCTCTTCTATATATGTATTAGCAGCCTTCTCTGGATTCAAATAGGTTTCTCTCCTAAGTCTGAGTTCTAATGCTGGATGGCACGAGAATTTTTTTAAAAAACATCTACTTAGTGTCCAAGAAAAATGGCATGTCAGTCAAAATAAGAATTAGCCTATTTAACCACACCACAACCCATACTAAAATGTACAAGTTTTTATAAATCAGAAAAGAATAGAGAAAAAGAACAAACATGTATCGTTTTTTTGTATAAACAAAACAAAATTCTGAGTGACCAATCTATGATTGGTACTTCCTAATTAGTGTTGGATTTTTTAAAATGCCTTACTACAATCATAACACAGATATCTTTCCAAAGTTTTTTGAAGGTACATGTATATTTTTTCCTCAGATAGTGCATTATTACTTCAACTAAGAATGTCTAAGTAGAAAGAAAAAAACTCTAAAAAGACAGAACATCAATAACTGAAATGTGAAATTCATGGAAATTTGAATGGTGGATCTTTTATAACACTGCTCACAATTTTTTTTAATATACACCATATTGAAAATATTAATGTTTTCTAAAAATTTATAGAATAAATAAAACTAGCTTGGTATAATTTCTGTCTTCCCTACCCTCCCCTTCTAGGGATGCTGTAAATGTTATCACATGTGTGCTTGGTATATATTTTTTCTTATGCTGAGATTCTGGTTAACTTGTCTGACAAAATGTTAACAGTGAGTGCAATGTGATGAAGTAATCATGCAATTACGGCATTAACTTAACGGAATGAAACTGTCACTTGACTCATAGCTTGCTGCTTAGTCTTAGTTGTAAGAATCAACCCTCAGGAAAGTAAATTAAATGTGTAGCGACCAGAAATAGCAAGTATCTTAAATTCTTTTTTGGTTTATACATTTGTACTAGGCAAGAATAAACAGCATGAAGTTTCAAAGTTGATCTACATTTTTTATTTGCTGGGTTGAAAGCTCAGTCATTTAAATTTTATCATCTAAAAATAGACAATTTGGCCAGAAAAATGCTTTGCAGTCTTTTTTTTTTTTTTGAAATTATTTGTCTTGTGCAAAAATGAGGACGTGGCTCATTTTTTTTCCCCCCAAGAAAGAAAGAGTTATTGCTTCTTGGTTTTTGCCATGGTAGAAAATATATGATTGCAGATTTTATTACTGAAGCACACAGTGGTATTTTTTTCTGCATTGACATTTTTTAAAAAAAAGGAAAAGGGACAGGCCATAGGTAAGCATTTTTATTAAGTTATTTGATGTTCTTTCAAAAATAGTGCCAAATGGCTGCAGTATTAAATTATTATGACAGGCAAAGAATTGATCCTAACAACTTTTTCCCTGTATAAGGACATTTCTATAGTCATGGAGCGAAAAAAACTGTTGGCTGCCAGGGATCAGCATTTAGGGTTGTGAGAGGGTCTCTGGAAGGGAGGGATTATTTCCTATAGAACCTACATATTTAAGATATCCCAGTTTAATATATTTTGATTTTTAGAACCCTACCGAAGAATAATAATCCAGAACAGAACTGGATACACTAAAATGGCTAACATGTATAAGGAAAAGAAATTGATTATGAAATGGTAAATAAACAAACAGTGATGAGATTAAAACAAAAAGACTTCTAAAATATATTTTTTAAAAACTTTTTCTGAGGTTTGTGATTCTTTTACGGGAGTAGGAATGAAAGAATCTGAATAGAATTCATGCAAACTTCAACTCTCAGTTTATAGCACTTTGAAATGAACTCCTTTACAGTTTTAATTAACAATTGCTTCTGAGCCTTTTTAAAATGCTATCTTTGTAGCAATAATGTTGTCATTGCATATCAAGAATTGGTTCTGGGAAAATATCTCAGAAAACATTCACTACCTTAGCCCTGAATTAACTTTGTCCAATGTGAGTTACATCATCACATTTCATAGTTACAGGATATTATTGTAACTAGTGTGAATCCCCCTGGGTAATGAGGCCAAAGAAGCTGCCAATTAAGACAAAAATGTAGTTATTTTGTGATCTACAGAAGCTCTCTGATCTTCTGTCATTGGCTCCCACCACACCTGATGTTATCATTCTATATCTCTACAGTTATTTATGTGGCCAGGGAAATCTCAGCTTATTAATTTAATACTGAACTTGAAATTAGACAGCTGAGTAACTGCTATTTCAGTGTGAGGTACATATGGCACATTTTAAAGAATGTCAAAATGTATCTATCATCTATCTGTCTATTTATCTAGCTAGCTATTTTATCCAGGAATTGCCTCTATTAAAACCTTTCAAACCTATTTAATGGAGTATAACAGTCATGGCTCTCTGAAAATGTTTTTGCCTACTGTCATGAGCTCATCTTTCTTAATGTAGAGAAGTTATTAAAGATCTCTTGGGCAGTCAGTGATCTGGAGCTGCAATGCATTTTATGTTCTTGTTCAGCCTCTTCAGCATTTTCTCCTATTTTGCTTTTTCCATTCTTTTTGCTCAATTCTCCCTTCAAATCCCATGTTATTTCACTAAGGCTCCACAAAAATGGATCTGGCTGTTTTTGAACTCACCAGAAAATTTGTCCATACCCTGCAAAAACCTTGAAGGTATATAAGTTTAAGTGCTACTGCTGTTCACGAAGAAACAGAAATATCTCATATTTACCCTTGAAAATAAAATAACCTTTAGCAAGATGCATTTTTGTAATTCTTTCCAAAGAGTTGGAGTCCATAATATATTTTTATTGTGACCTGTAGACAGAGGATTTCCATTTGGGATGAGTTCTGGATAAAAACTTGCTTTTTCATAGTGCATTGATAATAATATAAGTGTGACTTAAAGTTAGTTGCATGGTGGTAAAATACATGTCTCAGAAGTGAACATTCCCAGATTTACTCCCAGGCATTTCAAAGTGGGGCTGAGGAAGACGTCTTCCTGAAACCCCTGGAAATGTATTGAACTAGATAGGCCAATGGCTTGTTTCATTTAGGTCCAGAATAAATCTTGAGTTTCAAATTCAGGGTTAGCTAGCGACTAGTGTCTAACTTTTATTATTTTATTTACTGGATATCTATTCTGTATATTTGATAATGAATGATGCCTAAAGTAGGAAATTTGTAAAAAGCAAAAATTAATTAAAAACATAATGAAACTAAGCATATAAGGGTTTGCTTAAATACATTAAATACATGTTTGAATAACAGCCTGGGGATTACAGAGAAAAAGAGAGGCTCATTCCTTAGCTTGAGGACGGCCTAGTTTGAAATGAACTATGAACCACAAATCCCATATTATCCCATTACTCATGACATTTTTGATGGTGGAATTAAAGAGCCCCTGTCCTAGATCTTAAAACCCAATAACCAAGTTAGGGAGCATATGACATTTAGATATCTTGGTATCACATCTTATATAACTTCATAGTTCAGCACTAATCTGTCAAGAGAGAAGTTTTTTTTTAATGAGGAGGTTACATGCAATTTAATCATATCCATTAATAGTCTGATGACAGGATTCTGACCTGGACTGGCTTGTAAAATAAACCTAAGAAATGTTTCATAGTGGACAAATATGTAATCTCATACAATGGATGAGAACACCTGAGAATACCTGATAAACCTAAACATTCAGAATTGAGGCATAATACGTCCAAACTCCAAACCTGCGTATACAACTTCAGTTTCTTGATAACCTGAATATTAATGGATGAATAGATAATAGATAATAGATAGATGATAGATAGATGATAGATAGATAGATAATAGATAGATAGATAGATAGATAGATAGATAGATAGATAGATAGATAGATAGATAGATGATAGCTACATGATAGCTAGATAGCTAGATAGATAGGACAGTATGTTTGCTTCTATGTACACACACATATCCTTATATGTATAGATCCACATACATATACACACACAGAGAGAAACCATATATGTGGGCACCAACTTCAGAAAGCACCTTTAAAGAGTATCAAAGGCCACTGACAATTCCAACACAACCAGCATGAATGATTTTCTTCTCTAATTTCAGAATATGTTTCAAGTGATCAATACACTGCCTGTTCTGTTATTAAGCCTGAAGCAGAACAGAAATGGACTAAAGTATCTTACGTCAACAAAAGCATCTTAGACCTGAGCTGAAATACCAGCATATACTCCAAGGCCTTGTTGAATAATGGACTCTTGGAAACTATTTGGAAATTATCTACTCTGATAGTACTCCAGGAGATTTTGAATCATGAAAAAGAAATCACATCTTGTTCAAAGATAGTTCACCATTATTATCACACTCGGTCAGTCCCTCTGTTTTTTTTTGCTGAGAAAAATGTTTGCAGCAGTCTGCAGATGTCTTTCTAATGAAAGATACAGAGACATTTGCCCTGCTGAGCTGGCAACTGAGTCTATAGATGCCAGCACTGAAGTGTTTTGATCTTAGGAGTTGGAGGGGAATGTTGCTTCTATCAAACAATCACACTATCTTGCAAGACATGCCTGGGATTTCAGTAAGCAGATTACATTTCCTTGGAATGAAAGGGTAAAACGTTGGTGTCTGTATTTTATTAGGAGAAAACAGCTATTCTAGAGCACATTGATTCCTACCTTCCTGATCATAGACAGCAGACATGATTTAGTGCCGTTATTTAACCCAAAGCTCCTCTTTTGCTCTCTGTGCTTTTCACACAGCACTCATTTGACTGGTTTTTGAACTCTCTCGCATCTCTGCATGCAATTTTGATAATGGCAAATGTAACCACTAAGTGCAAAACTATCTTTGAGGCGCTTGTGTCTTTGTTACCCATTGTGGTAGAAAAGCTGCTTTTATTATATTCCATAAACCGTGCTTTATAGAATTTAATATGGTTTCCTGGTACTTTTTTTTGAGCAGATTTGTATTGTTGTCAGAACATGTTTTTTTAAAATGGATATTAATAATACAACAATTTTTAAAATACAAAGTATAGAATTCAGCTTTTCTTGTAAGTAAAGGGTGCATTATCTCTTGAAAGTGACAGGTCAGAAATAGGGAAAGTTTAAAGGTGTACATCTTAGGTGATAAATACAATAGCATCCTATTAACATTATCCCACCTTTTCTCTAAGTAAGTTAACATTGGAATATCCCTTCATTATCTCACTGCAGTAGCAACACTACGAAGTAGGTTGGGTTGAGATAGACAGACTGATCTAATTCACACAGTTAAGAGGAGATTTGGACCCGGGTCTCTGCAGTCATAATACAATGTACAAACCACTACATCATACTGCCTCATCCTTTTCCCTTCCCTGCTTCCCTCCCTGTCTCTCTTTCTCTCTCTCACTTTCTCATTTGAGCTTATTTGCCAAATGTCAAGATATTCTATTTCCATTCTATTTCCATTTAAAACCTGATAATGTCCATTGATTATATGTACATGTATATGGTGTATATGTATCTGTAGGTGTACACGCACACACACACACGCATATATGCATGTGCGTGTACACCAACAATATATATATTGTTGTCAAATGAAAGTGGCATCCATTAAACTGAGAAAAGAATAGAAAAGTGGTTTCTATTCAGTGGTTTCTCAGCATACAATACATTACATTTACGTGCATTGTTAATTGTTATGCTTTTGCTGTATGGAGGTATTGTACAATAGAAAACAACATAAAGCTAAATGTCAGATATTTTTAATCAATATGAAGACAAGTATTTCCAAGTCCAGCTATTCTCATAAATGTGATTCTAATTTTACAAGGCCTAACAACAGTACTCTATAGTTCTGGATAGGAAGAGCTGTTATTGAAAGGGTGAGGATAATATCAATACACAAAGGAAAGATGCAGCCTCTAGCTGTTTGAGCTTATTCATTCATTTAAAAGCTGAAAACTGTTCTTTCTTGAATTTCAAAATAATAATAACAATGTAAAGAATGAAATACTTCTGGCGTTTTTTGGAAAAATGAACTGATTTCTAGTCAAGGTTGCCAAGAATGGAGCTTTCTGCCTGAGCTATTTGTGCAGAGAAGATGAAGATTTTTTTCTGCAGGCTTCTGTATTAAACACAATGCATTAGGTGTTAATCTTATCTTGTGATAAATAAGGTGAGGCTAGCAGAATGGATCTGCTTGTGAATAAAATGTGAAAAAGCGCTCAACTCTTTGTCTTGTTGGCCTACGTTCCCTGATGAATCTTCCTGAGATTACCACCTTGACAATTCACATGATAAATAATATGATTGGAAATTTAATTTCTAAATGTTTTTTAAAAAACACACATTACCATTGCTCTTTACTCGATTCTTGTGAGCCTTTTTTTACCCAAGTTATTCATCAGTTTAATTTATAGGAACACCGCTCCTATTTTTTAGATGTGGGCCATTTACTTGACTTAAATATTAGTTACGAACAGTGCTTTGCATATTCCATTCCATTCTGCTTTCAGCAACATCTAAGCCTGTGGTCCTCAAAAGCCATTACATATGAATTATTTTTCATTCTGACTGAAAGATTGAAATATTATGCTTTGTGTAGTTATTATGCATTATTCTGGCTCTAGATATTTAAATCTGTTGTTGAAAAATATAGTACTTTACACATAGTACCAAAAAGAGATGCACAATGCAGTATTATAGCTGGTAAGAGATTTGCAATTGGCTTTCAACCCAGAAGCAATAGCAATAGCACTTAGACTTATATACCACTTCATAGTGCTTTACAGCCCTCTCTAAGCGGTTTACAGAGTCAGCATATTGCCCCTAACAATCTGGGCCTCATTTTACCAACCTCAGAAGGATGGAAGGCTGAGTAAGCGTGAGCCAGTCAGAATCGAACTCCTGGCAATGGGCAGAGTTAGTCTGCAATACTGCATTCTAACCAGTGCACCACCACAGCTCCAAGATATCCAAGGATGGAATTAACAGTTTCAGATCAACTAAACATAGTCCTGTTGAACTTCCTAAATTATAATTCCCTATCATAGGAATGTAATATAGGGCACGTGTGATAAATAGAAGTTGAATAGCAGCTGTAAAAAAATCAAAATAATGGTATCATCTGAACTGAGCTATTGGTTGAATATATTGTCCAGAAAGTATGACAAAACATTTTCTAACACAGCTTAGTCCTGGGGAGGTTTGTTCAGAAATATCATTGTGTTGAAACCAGAAGCGTCGCGAGACCGGTTGGGAAATAGCGGGCTCCAATGAGTTCCGCGAAAACCCAGCCAGACAAACCACTGTTGGGGGGGTCTTCGGGCCAGAACCGTCTTGTAGGGACGGCGAAGAAGGAGAGGGGTTTCGAGTGACCGCGAGGGACAGGCAAGTCCCTCGGCAGGTCAGAAACAGCTCTTCGGACTGACAGCAGGGGTGGTGGCCATTTTCCAATGGCCGCTCTGAAGCTGGGGCAACCGGACTAAGTTCTGAGCAGGAGCGGTGTTTGGATGGAGTGCTGGAACCGGATGAGAGATTGGCCAACTCACGAGTAAAAGAGAATTTTAAATTTGGAGCTTAAAAGGTTGCATTGAGCCTAAGACAGCGGCTAATTGGCATTTGGAAAAACACACAGGGGGGGGGGAAGCAGAGACTAAATACTAAAAGCCCAAGAAGATCTTCTATTTTTAATTGGTATTGGAGAAAATTAAATATCTTAAAGGAAGGATTTGGGGAAGAAATAGCATTTTTTTAATGTGGATTTCAAGTTCCCTGAATACTTTGACAATCAGCTGTTTGGATTGTATTGTATGAGCTAGAACTGAGAGAGCCATCTGCTGGAGGGAAGAAAGTACTGCAACACTTTGTGGAAATATACAAGAGAATGCAGCTGTAAAATTTGACCTTGGCTACAGGAAAAGATAATTTGGACATTGTGAGAAGATCTAATGAGTGTTTGTTTTGTTTTGTTTTGTTTTTTCACATGGCTTGGTTTTGTTTTTCTTTGCCCATGGAAGACATTTTTTAAATTGGACTGGACTGATATTTGAATTGGACATTATAATTGGAAAATAAAAAGAGAAAGAAAAGCAAGATTGTATAGATTTTCAAGTTTAAACTAATTGTGGTATAATTTAAAGGTTTTAAAAATTTGTTAAATTGTTAAAATGGAGCCTTGGATGTATGAAGAATTATTTGTGATGTTAAAAAATGTGTAAGAATCTGTAAAAGGCAATAAAGAGTTAGAAAACCCGTTGGAACATGTAGAACAGAAAATAGGAGAGGAGTTGGAAGAGGGGAATACAAATGAGAAGCAAGAAGTTAATATTGAAGAAAAAGAAGCAGGAAATAAAAATCAGTTAGAGAATTTCAGTGAGTCTTACAGTGATACAGAAAGAGTAGAGAGGAAAAGGGGGAAACCCCCCCCCTAAAAGAAACAATTAGAAGGTAAAGAGGGAAATAGTGGAAAGAGACAAGGGGAAATTTTGATGAGGGTTACTCAAATAATACACCAAAAAATGATAAATAAGATTCAGAAGAAAAGATACAATACATATAAAAACAAAAAGAAAAAGAAGAAGAAGAAGCTAAGAGAGGGGGATAAAAGGATGACCAAAAAAATAATAAAAAGTGGAACTTTAAAGAGATTAAGAGATGACGGAGGGGAAGGTAGCAGAAAGGAGAAAGAAAGATAGGGCATATATTAGTAGATATAAATATTATTTGATGGAACTGTATTAACATTATTAATTTTGATAGTTACCTAAGTAAAATGATATTTATATATTTAAGAATTGAATAAGATAATGTATGTTTTTTATAGTAAAGCAGACTAATAGATGAAATGTGATTGGCAATTTGGCCTAATCTTGATGATAATTCAAAGCACGATGTTAATTTAAAATGTTAAAGAGTGGGATGGGGAATTTGAGACATATTTTCAGTGATGAATAAATATGGTAAATAATTGAGGTTATTGTAAGAGACTAGAAATTAAGGGCGCTTAGTGATACTGTTTATGTATAAGAATAAAATAAGTAAAGATAAAAAATTATGGAAAAAGAATAACATGGCTGAAATTGGAACAACAGAGAAATGATGTATATTGATTATGTATATGAAATGATGTATAAGAAGTGACCCGCACAACATACATGTCCATAATGTGTGCATGATGGGGGGGGGGGGAAGCGCAATAAAACTTGTTTTTTTAAAAAAGAAATATCATTGCGTTCACAGAGATGTCTATGGCTGAGTCAAATGAAATGACAAACATGAAAAGCAGGGGTGGATTCTAACTTACCTCGCTGCCGGTTCGCTTCCTCCCACGCCTCGTGGCATGCGCAGTGCAAAAAAAATAAAAAAATTCCCCCCCCCCCAAAAAAGCCAAAAACAATATGGCGATGCATGCGCAGTGCCAGAAACTCAGCTTCTGCGCATGCACAGAAGAAAAAAAACCCGGAAAAAAATTTAAAAAATAATAATTCCCCCCAAAAAAATTCCAAAAAAAAAAAAAAAAAAGATGGCGGCGTCCACGAACCGGCATCGACCAAACCGGATCCGTGACATCATCGTGACATCACCAGCGGGTCGCTACCGGTTCGGGCGAACCGGTCTGAACTGGGAGGAACCCACCTCTGATGAAAAGACACACTACTGTACATCCCACAATGGAAGAATGGATGGTAAAGGTGATGGAGTTAGCAGAGATGGGGAAATTGACTGGATTAATTGAAATAAAGAATTTATCTAGTTTTGTTTGTACTTGGAAACTGTTTTTGAACTTTTTGCCTCAGAATTAAAAAAAAGAAACGTTTGATTTTGACAGTTAAAATGATTTGTTATTATAGAAATGGTTTAATATGTAAAGCAAAAATGTTGATATATTGTTTTTGTACTCTTCTGCACTGAAAAAAGAAGGGCCTTTTTTCTCTCTTTGTACTTATTTCTTCCTTTCATTTTTCTAACATTTTAAAATATATCTTTATGAATAAAATTTAACAAATTTTACTGGAAAAAAGAAGTCTCATTGTGTTCACAGAGGCATTGGGTCAAATTAAAAGTGCATCATGGCATATTAATCAAGCTCTGTTCTTTTGTACATGCAACATGTTGTTTTTTTCTTCTTCTGTGTAATCCTGTTCAGTTCTCAGAGACTGCCTGGACAAATCCCTGAAGTTTTCTGGGCAAGATTTTTCAGAAGTGCTTCGTCATTGCCTCCTTCCTAGGGCTGAGAGAAGGTGACTGGTTCAAGGTTACCCAGCTGGCTTTGTGCCCAAGGCAGAACTACAATTCACACTATTGGTTTCTAGCCTTGTGCTTTAATTACTACACCAAAACGTCTCTCCAACATGATGCTACCTGCACATATAAAAGGGGAGAGTTTGCATCACATCTGGAGACAATCACATCTTCATTTTGACAAAAGCATCAGACCCTGCAGATGGATCTGCTTAGTTACTAGCATGTGCCTGTTTGGGAATTGCAGTTTTCAGAACAATTCTAAGGTACTCTTATGGCAGGAGAAAGAGTCAGTGGCATAGCCAGTCACATTGTATGAACAGTTTGTAGTGGAATTTTCCAGTGGCCATAATGGGAAGGAATTATTTTGTGGCATAGAAATTCTCTTCTTATTGGGAATATTTTACCTATATAGGTGTACTATTTTTTTAAAAATTCTGTCAGTGAGATCTAGGCTAGTGAAACTTTATCAGTGCTGTGCAATTAATATGCCTCTGTCCTTATTGGTGAGTGGCATTTATTCCACTTACTCTCGCCTTACAGCTGAATTTTCAAGTGCAGCTTGACTTGTTAGGAACTTATTAATTCATTCAAGGACCAGCAATTACTTTGTGCCTGAGGGCCACACAACATTTGGGAAAAGCCTCGGGGGTCTTATTGTGGTGAAACAAATAGACTGAGCTGGGAGTTTTGTTTATGTTTTCCCTAGACTTGGAGAAGGTCTCTCTTATTTTCATTATTTTTTGAAAAAGCTATTTTACATTATTTTAAAGCTTATACTGTGGGTTTTTTTATATTTATTGCCTCAAAATGGCAGAAACTGTACAGCCAATTTTCAGTAATTATTTAGCATTTCTGCATTAGCAATTTATAGCACCATTCAGCCATCATTGCAGTAATAAATCACTAATGAGTACAAGCTTTATATCACTACAGTGATAGGTGGGTGATGCATGTTGACTACCTCTGCATTAATTGAATGGAGCAAAAGAAATGTGATTTTAAAGCTAATGCATATTCCTTAACATGCTCTGTTTATATAAACAACATTTTTTCCCCTTCTACTGCGCTTCTTTGGGGGATTAGATAGAATCTATATAACATATTTATTTACATATTTCTTTTAGGAAATATATCTATGCACGGTGTACTTAATCTTAGTCCATAAGATTAACAGAAGAAAGTAAAAATAAAAACAGATATAAATGACCAATTTTCACAGAGTGTTGCCAATAAAGTCACTCAGATCCACCAACTTCTTAACTCTTCACTGGCAAAATCCAAGGTGGGGACTGGGGTGACACCTTGCCATGTTCTCTGAGATCATTTTGGCCTGTAGACTCAGAGAAAGTAGATAGGATGCTCCCTGGTATGACTCAGCCATTTGTTTTCTTGCTTCCATGTTTCCTCTATGGTTATCAGTGTTTCACTTCAGAAGGGGGAGTGCTGGTCTTTGGAAAGAAACTATGAGTACTACAAGAAGCACTATTCCTGGATCCTGCTTTGTTTGATAATTATCATCTGTCCTTTTTTAGAGAATGTTGGTCAGAATTTGAGTTAATGGGCAACTGTGGAACACCCTAGAAGAATTTAATTATCTTGGCCCATTTCGGTGTTCAATCTGAACATGGAGCAGTATGGCATTGGCTGCCATTGTTGGAACAGGAATGAAGGATATGTGCTCTTCCTAATCTTGTTAGGCCCCTCAGCAGCTTTTATTACCCTGTCAGGGTAATAAATCCAATAAATAAATAAACCAACTGAAGCCTTTCTACAGAGGTAGCTATCTTAGCTTAATGTGGCAAAAAAGTGAGAATATTTTTTATCAACATTTTCTTTTGAGGTATGACTCTAATTATTTTATATTCTTACAAGTTTTAATGTTATAGTTACCAGTGTATACATTCCTTGCATTTCATCCCCTTCTGATCTCATTTTTTTCTTTACCTGGCTGAATATAATTAAAATGAAATATGTACACATATTCATATGTTTCTTATGATGGCATTCTACTTCTCTGATTAAAGTAAATGCTAGTTAATGAAACATCATGTTTCAGGAAACAGAATAGTTGTCAATCTGTCAGAATTCCAACAGTAATCATTATTCACATATGTGCAGATTAAATGAAAAAAAAACAACTACAACTGTGAAAGTGTTGCTATAGCAATAGCAGTAGCACTCAGACTTATATACCGCTTCATAGTGCTTTACAGCACCCCCAATCTGGGTCCTCATTTTACTGACCTCAGAAGGATGGAAGGCTGAGTCAACTTTGAGCCAGTCAGGATCGAACTCCTGGCAGTGAGCAATGAGTTAGCTTGCAATACTGCATTCTAACCACTGTGCCACCACAACTCTTCTACTGTGTTGAATGAAGGAATTACTTTATGCTACTGATATGTTTGAAGAAATATTTAGAGCTTCCCAAATACCGGTAAACTATTAATGGGCAAAAACTCTATTTCAGTGTTTACCCCAAATATTTTTTCCAACTAATGTGTTTATAGCTGGATACAATTATAGAAGAATGGAGAGCTGAAAACTAATGAAAACTGTACTACTCTGGACATATAACCACATAGATGTGAACATTCCTACCAGAAATAACAATTTCTTTGCCTCTATATAAATAGAATTTTAAACTTCCCAGTAGATAAGTTTCTAGTTACTATTGGAAGAATAAGTGAAGATGTGTGGGTACACACACACACACACACACACACACACACACACACACACAAATGGGATCTCCTTCTCCCCATCAAATCACAATTTCATAAATAGATTTTTGACTTACTACATTAGGTCTGGGTTTAATCAACTATGACAAACTGGAGGTTTGAACAAATCTGATTCAATCTAAATATGTGGTTTAAGATTTTAGGGCAATCTGAGTTGTTAGGAACCAGTTTAGAGAGCACATAAAAGCTGATAGCCACTATGCCATTTTACCATTCCCAGAACCATATATTTAAAAAAAAAAAGATTTGTCCATCTACTTTAATTGGAAACATTCAAAATAATGGAAGCTGCTTCATTTTTCTGATAGAATAGAATAAAGTACAAGAATATTCTCTCTTGTCTTTTAGAATAGAGAGAAGGACAATATAACACTTTCCAAATTATCTAATATCTAGCAGAGTACACCTCCTCCCCCTCATTGTCTTGGTGGATTGCTTGTTTCTCAGGAGAAGAAAACTCTTTCTGCCTGATCTGTCTGCATAAATTATCTAGTTTTGCTACCTCTGGTCACTGGTTTTCTGGCTATCAAGAGGGCCAGTAGCTATTCAGTCTTGGCACTCAGGGCCTCCTCTACTTTGCCTGGATTTACTTGTAAGAGAGTTGCATCTTGCTTGCCATATTAGTTCACTAGCAGAGGTAGCACAAAGAGGGAGGGAAAAATGAGGCCCAATGCCACAAAGATAGACAGGCCACCGAGAACAAAGCTGGCACCAAGAAGTGTTATTCATAGCCCACCCAGTGGATTCAAATAATGTCACAACAGGTTCTGTGGGCGTGGCTAGGTGGGCGTGGCTAGGTTGTCATGTGACTGGGTGGGCGTGGCTAGGCTGTCATGTGACTGGGTGGGCATGGCTAGGTTGTCATGTGACTGGGTGGGTGTGTCCAGGTTGTCATGTGACTGGGTGGGCGTGGTCAATTTAGAAGTCCATTTTGCCAATTTAGCAGTCCATTAAACAATACACAGCAGCTCCCTTTTCTATTCTTCTTTTTAATACTGCATGAAGTTTTTGCTCTAGATTTTTTTTTTACTAGGGGGAGAGATTGGCAATGCCTGGGGAAGGAAAGGCATGCTTTCCACAGGTCTCATGATTTGTTCTGCCCCCAGGCCGACACCACCTCTCCTGCCTCCATCACCTCCAGGGCTTGCGCCAGGGTGGGCAGGCCCATTATGCCAGTGGCGCTGAAGATCTTCTTGCAGGCTGCAGCAGCCAGGCCTCCGGTCACATGGTTTCCCTTCATGCCATTGCCGTTGCCTCCTTGCCGCTCCAGCCTAGGGCCATAGCAAGCCCTTCCACCTGGAGCTCCGCCCAAGATCGCAGGGCCAGCAGAAGGCGGCGTTTCACTGCTTCAGTTCCCCCGGCGGACAGAGTGCCCATGAGCCACAGCCAAGGTGTTCGGGGTCACAGCAGAACGAGCAACCAAAGCCCATCTCTGCTGGCGTGCCTGCCTCCCCTCCCCTGGTTCTCGGAAGAGCCACTCGCCGGCCCTGGGCACCCGAGGGAAGCGCCGGGTGGCCATTTCAAAAGGGGCGGGAGTGGTTTATGCAAGCCGTGGGATACAGCCTAAGCTTCCTTGGTAGGGGCACCTTCCTGGGAATTGCTGCCCGGCCTGGCCCGGGTGTTTGGAAAAACAGGACACTGCGGGAAAGGAAAGGGGAGAGGAAGAGAGGAGGGGCATTACCCAGAGGCCAGCCGGCAGATAAAAGCTGCAAGGCTCTGCCATAGTTCTTTCGGGTGAGCCGTCCCCGTGTGGCTCTCCAGTCCCTGCCCAAACTGGCCCAGAAGCGGCTTGGCCTCCTCCCGCCCAGCTGTTGGCTTCTTGATGCGAGCAGAGGCTGCTGGTTGGAGCAAGGGGAACCACAGAGTTGGGGTCCCTCAGCGGCGAGTGCCAAGGCATAGCTAGAATTGGAAGAAAAGGCTGCATGGCTGTGGCAGAAAGAACCAGAGCAACACCTAGCAGCTTGGATGACAAGGCGCGAGCGAGGCGGCGGCTGCTCTCATCGGTAACTGAGCCCACCATGCCAATTTGCGCCTTACTCCAATTGGGTCATGGCCAGCCGGGAAAGCCGAACTGCTGCCCAGCCAAGAGCAGCGAAAGGCAGCTGAGCCTCGCCGTGTCCACCCCCCCGAGATAGCCCTTCAGCCTAGCGTGGTGGGCCCAGAGCGGATTTCCCTCCCCCACTGTTGGCCTTACCTTCCAGTTGCAGTCCACTGGACTCGCACCGCTCTGCTCACCGTGGCTGCCCGTGAAAGTAAGGCCTGCGCTCGGCTGAAGGGCAGGGGCTGGCAGGTGGGTGGGGCGATGTGGGCGGGGCAGCCTCGTGGTGCCGTGTGGGCCGGATTAATTGCTTCAGCGGGCCGTAGTTTGAGGATCCCTGCTCTAAGGCACCAGCCAAGGCATGAGAGGCCAATAAGTAGTGGCTGGATGGGGTGGGGTGGGGTGGGGCGGGGCCAGCCAGCAATTTAACAACCGGTTCGGCCGAATTGGTGTGAACTGGTTGAATCCCACCACTGCCTCTGCCTCATCTCATTCTTAAAAGCAGTAAATATTTGGATCAATCCCTGTCAGTGTAAGCTTGGCACAAATTCACTCATTGTACTTTGAAGAGGCCTCATCATGCAGAATGCAAAAATAAGATCTGACTCAAAAGCATAGACTAGTGCTTGGTCAGATTTCTGGAGTGCTGACAGCTGATTTGAACTCCCACTTGTGTTGGCAGGATCAGCACAGAAGTATTCTATGGAGAAAGCTACATTCAGGTTTGCGGCTAGAAGCATTAAAGAAACTGAGAGCTGAGAAAGTGAATGAAACTCAAGACAATGCTAGCCTTCTCCCATCCCTTTTTTCACCTTGATTAGCAGAACATATTGGAGAAACAAAAGAGACTCAAACTCTCAATAATAAACAATTAGAAATATTGTTTCTTGTAATAAACAAGGATGATGATAATAATAATTAATTATTGGTAAGAAAGACAAAAAAGTCCTGGCTGGTATACATGACATTACCTAGAGACCTAGGTAGAATGACATTTTCCTAAAGCCATATCATGACTTCTACCACAATTCATTTCATATTACTTCTAATACATTTATTAGTTTATTAAACTAGTGAAGTTAAAATTAAAACAAACAAAAAATAAAAGCTTAAGACTTAAACATTAAAACCAAATATTGCTTGGCTTTTATCTTATTCAACAGGCTAATCTTCTGTGTGGTTGTGTATGTGTGTTACATACGTAACTTATTTCTTGTCTGCAACGAAGTAGGAGCATTGAAGTTCCACTGTTAGCTAGCTAGCTCTTAATCATATGTTGACTAACTGAAAGAAAAGAGATTTATAATCATGCCTGACATGAAATTTGACATTTGTATATTATAATACAAAGCATACTTGATATGCTTTATAAACCATACTAACTGATATTACAGCAATGAATAGCAAGAAACTGTAGGTTTTAGCCATTTGTGCATCACACAAAAATAGGAGGCCAGATTAGGAATTTGTGTGCTAGTTACCTGAGCCATTGTGTTATTTTCTCCAACCTGTTGCACAATAATTTAGTTGGATTGCAACTCCCCAGAACTCCCAGCCAACATATGTTGAGGGACATGGATGACAACTACCTTATTTCACAAAATATTCCAAGAAGGATCGCTAGACAGTTAACAGATGGAGGATAACAAACGTTCCATGCTACTTATTCAGAGATCACAGCCTCATCTTATTTTCTTTCTTCCCTTCTCTTTGTCCTTTTTTTCCTATATATCTGAATTCTGAAAATTAAAAAAAAAAGATAAATAAAGCATCATTGTTTGCTCAGAAGATATTTCTTCCAAACTTCTATTCCTCAGGTACACGGTGAATCATACTGAATTTATATTTCTGAACTAAGTTAAGTAATGTGAGGACTGAGACAAAATTTATCCTCACCTTATTTCCTATAAATCATAGATGTGCCAATAGTCTATATTTCAGTCCTTAGTGCACATTAACAATATTGCAAATTCATATTGTGTTAAGTGACAGATCAGTAAATTTAGAGTACACAGTGGGCTTTATCTTGGCAGTAGATGCTGAATGAATAATAAAATGGTTATTGATTTTAAAAATAGATTATTACAACATGAAGATGATCATGAAGAATATTATTTCTAACTCAAGACAGGCCTCTATCCCAGTTGAAACTATGTACTAGATGTAAATGTTTCTCCAGTTAAAAGAAAGATGGTCTTAATCTTAATTATGTTAATCCACTACACTCATGTAAGTCACATTGTCATATATTAGACAATAAAGGAGAATATTTGTAGCTCAGGGATGAAATGACTAGCATTGATGATGTTACCTAGTTTGGGTAATGAAACATCTGCAAGAAAAGAACCAAGCTCACGGCTTTAGATGTGTTGCATCTTTGACTTATTAAAAATGGTGCATTTATTGTAAATATACGTCCATTTCATATTCCATCCTTACATTTCATTTCATCCATATGTTTCATTCTTACATTCAATTTAATCCTTGCACTTTAAAGAAAGTTTTCCCCAAATATAGTAATTGACAAGTTGGATAACCTCATCCATGGAGCATGATGGCAATTTGTAAATTGTAATTGTTGCTTAGAAGAAACATAAAATGTTGATGAAGATGCAAGGCTGCACTCTTTGGATTTACCAGGACAGAATGATTCTGATATCAGAGTTTACTACAGTGACTGAATGGCCAGTGCCTCCAGTGCTATCTCCAATGAGCCCTTTCCTCTTCCTTGGCAAACCAGCCACAAATGTATATTTTGTAGGAAATATTGAAATAACATGATTTGCATCTCAAGACAATGACAGTTTGTAAGATTCCAATAGAAGAGAATATATGTAGATCAGGGCTGAGCTGTGGACTCCTTGGTGCAATCTGAGCTTGGTTGTTTGCTTGCAGATGTTTCATTATCCAACAAGGTAACATCATGAGTGCTGTGAGTGTGAAGTTTGCTTCTTGTTTATATACAGTAGCTTGCCTTGCCAGTATTGGGGGCGGGGCTCCCAGTGGTGGGTTGCTGCCGGTTCGGACCGGTTCGCCCGTACCGGTGGCGGAAATTTGCACCTGCTCACCGAACCAGCAGCGATGGCCGGCTGTCCACGCCCCCGAACCGGTCCTCCGGTCGCTGCGGCTGGCAAAGAACCCTCTGCGCATGCACAGAGGCTTCTGCACATGCGCAGAGGGTCATTTCCCCGAAGTGACGTAGGCACGCACGCGAACGAAGCGAGCGCACGTGCGCAAAACGCGCACTTCCATCGCGATGCGAACCAGTAGGGAAGGTAAGTGGAACCCACCCCTGGGGGCTCCCCATGGTAATTCCTTGATTAGGGTATTGTTTTCTGCTTGATTGTTTGCATTGTGTTAATCCCTGCTTATCTGATGTTGGCTGCTGGAGAGGGTTTGTTTTGGTCCCTTTCTTTCCTTCTTAGCTTTCTTTTATTGTCTCTTAAGATATACAAAGAAGATACACAAATGCTATCTCATTTGATTTTTTACCACTGTGAGCTTAATTCTAAAAAAAAATATTTTAAATCATGGTGACATGTACTGTAAATTATATAAATCAATGTATCTTTCACTGATTGTCAGCTTTCTATTTTCTGTTGCCTTCTCTGGAGCTGTTCACAATAAGAGGATTTGCTTTAACGCCTTGCGAAGATAATCACAAAGTGGTGATGTGCAGACATTTCTTGTGTGCTTTTGAAAGAGTTTTAGTAACATGAAATTGACATATATTGGATAGCAATTATTTATGTGAATGCTGATACTTAGATGTGATATTCAAAAACCAGATCTTTTAAAGCAATTTTAATGCCGATGTTTAAATCAAGCCATGCTTGCCACAACATGACAATTCCTACTACTGTACATCAGAGTATGTCACTGAGCCATACAGGTAGTGCTCAAACTACAAACATAATAGGGACTGAAAAATTCATTGTTAAGGGGGGCCAGTTGTTAAGTGAGACATCACATGACTACAACTTATGACCTCCTGCCAGCTTCTCCATTGACTTTGCTTGCCGGAAAATGGCTAGGAAGGCTGCAAATGAAAATCACAGGACTGCAGGACACTGCAACTGACATAAGTACAAGATGGTTGAAAATGCCCAGATTGTGATCATGTGACAGCAGGAATAGTCATAAATGTGAGAACCAGTTGTAAATCACTTTTTTTTTCAGAATCATTTTTTATTTCAACAATCATGGAACTAGTTTAATTAAACAACCGGACATGAATGAATGAGTATATGCATGAAATGGGGCTTGACTGCCATCAAGTCAGTGTTGAGTCTTAGCACCCAAATAATCAGACTTTGTCCAGAATGATCTCTCTCTATCCTTGGCCTTTCAAGTTTTCTAACAGTGCTGCTATAATTGAATCCATTACCTCCTTATTGGTCATCCTCTTCTTCTCTTTCCTTCCACCTTTTACAGCATTCTATATTTTGCAGGAGAGCTAAATCTTCACATAATGTGTTTAGCGTGGAGTTTCCTGCACTGTTTCTTAGTCTCAGCAACTTTAAGTTACAGGTAATCCTTGACTTACATTCACAATTGAGCCCAACATTTCCATTGCTAAGCAAGACAGTGGTTATGTGAGCTTTCCCCTATTTTATGACCTTTCTTGCCACAGTTGTTCAGTGAATCACTGCAGTTGTTAAGTTAATAATATGGTTGCCAAGTGAATCTGATTTCCCCATTGACTTTGCTTATCATAAGATCAAAAAAAGATGATCACACGACCCTGGAACCATCATAAATATGTGCCAGTTGCCAACCGTCCATATTTTGAGCTCATGACCATGGGGATGCAGTAATGGTCATAGGTGCGAAAAAATGGTCATAAATAAGTTTTTTCAGCATCATTGTAACTTTGAGCAGTCCCTTAATAAATGATTGTAAGTCAAAGACTACTTGAAAATGAACTTCAACTTCTAGAATTGTCCCTTTAGCATGCTGGCTGGAAAATCAGAGAAATGAAATTCACACATTAGTTGTTGTCACTTTTGTTCTGGTAAATTTTTCTTAAAATTTGCCCAGAGATCATGGTCTTTAAATTCATTCATTTGTGCCAACCATCATATTGCTCTTCTACGAAACCCATGGCTGATGTACTTTAATGTTTTCGTATTTCTATAGCTGCACAGAATTATGTCTAATTATCCTAATCCAGGCTAAAAATTAAATACACCAGACCCGCAAACTCACATAAATATGATTCAAACATTATTAAGGACTGTGGTTACACATTTTCTATTACTTCCATTGTAAACTAGCCAGGATCCTGGTGTTCTGCCTGCTTTAGAAAATTCAGTACATATCCCTCTGTTGGCTTGGTATTCCACAGGAGACAGTAGCAGAGAATTAAAAATGAAACACTGAGACAGACACTCATTCTTCATATAAGCTTTCAGTTGATATGAGAAATGTGGAACTTATACTGAATGTATACACTGAAAGCAGATTGCTTGGTAGCTTCTCAGAACAAGTCCTACGTATCTGTATCCAGAAGCATCTTCTGAACTTCAAATATCTGAATTTGGACTAGATTAGCATTGCCTAGATGCTTTTGAGGCTTCAGTGTTATTTATAGCTCTGTACAGCTTTACACTTCTTTCCAGAGCAAAGTTCTGTCAATTCTTTTCTTTTTCAAAGCATGCCCAGACAGAAGAAAATAGAATATTCATAATCACATCTGATTGCAGGTTTGAATAAGCTCAACATAACAACAATAACAACAATATTCAAATATTTTATTTCCTGCATCCCAATAGCAAACGTATCTTGAGTGTGGACCATTATGTAATGAAATGACAGCACTATTCATAAATGAAAGAAGGGTCTGAAAAAAGTACAAAAGTATTTCAATATTTTTTCCTCTGTGTGTCTCTCTTTTTAAAAAAGCTAAGTAGGCTTTAAAAGATTTAAAAGATAAAAGCAAAAAAGAAATGGTTATAAACTGAAAAGAAGTATAGTTAAACTGACTAGAGTTCTCTACCGAAGAATTTAACACCATTCCCCCTCTCTCCATTTTAAGCTGGAGAATTTTATTTGTCATATTTGGAAGATTCTAGTGCATTAAGGTATTGGTTACTTCCCTTTCTGTGGGTAGACAAAAATCTGCTATCTCTGGTGGACTGGACATGAAACATGACCAGATGATTTAATTCTACTTTTATTATAAGGCTACAGTAACAGAATCTGAGCCTCTTGCTCCACCCATTATCTAGCTGTAGACTATGCTGTCTCTTCTCTGACCATTCGGTAGGCAGCATCTCTGGGCACAGTTTCCCAAAGCCATTTCATATACCATTACACACAACTCTATGGATTTCAGGTGGAAGCTTCCCCTATGGATAATCCTCCACTGATATCCTTTGATAGAACTGGGCAAGAAAAGGGATGCATTGGAGAGATTTCAGAGTCAGATTGAGGGTGGCCTAGGATCCATCAGTGCAACTTCAGGCAGGCTGTACATTACTATATGAAGTTCTAGTTACTTATGGAGACCGGGTAGATCAATATATATAATTTAAAAAGATTGAACAGTGACTCTCAACTGGGCTAACTTTATGGGTAGGTTACAAGATACATTAAAAAAACAAAAACAAAGAACCAGTTAGGTTTCCTTGATCTGCCTGGTCAGCAATCTCCATGGCTCTGTGCCTATGAAAGATGGAAGTTTCAGCAGGACAACTGAAGTCTTGCCCCAGCCCCTTTATGCTTGGATGTAACGTGGATCAGAATAGGTGGGGCTTCGACCATGATCATCTTGCTTGTTTGGCCACCAATGCAATGCTTCTGCCTATGGTGGAAAAGGCAGATATAAATGAAATAAAAGGAAATGAAAATCACAAGACCAGACTTAAATGCTGCTGTGGATCTTTTTTTAAATAGCAATAGCAATAGATTTATATACCACTTCACAGTGCTTTACGGCCCTCTCTAAGCAGTTTACAGAGTCAGCATATTGCCCCCAACAATCTGGGTCCTCATTTTACCAACCTCGGAAGGATGGAAGGCTGAGTCAACCTTGAGCCTGGTGAGATTTGAACTGCCAAATTGCAGTCAGCTGGCAGTCAGCAGAAGTAGCCTGCAGTACTGCACTCTAACCACTGCGCCACTTTTAGAGTCTCAGTATGATCATTTAATGACATCTTATCATTTTTATTTGGAGCAGATTACAGGTGGAGAGATCTACTTGTCTGTTTATCATTGAGTTTATGAGATTAAATGGATGCATTCTGGGTTGTGTAATATATATATATATATTAATATATAAGAGCCGAGGTGGCGCAGTGGTTAGAGTGCAGCACTGCAGGTTACTTCAGCTGACTGCTAGCTGCAGTTCGGCAGTTCAAATCTCACCGGCTCAAGGTTGACTCAGCCTTCCATCCTTCTGAGGTGGGTAAAATGAGGACCCAGATTGTAGGGGGCAATATGCTGACTGTGAACCGCTTAGAGAGGGCTGTAAAGCACTATGAAGCGATATATAAGTCTAAGTGCTATTGCTATATTTATTTCCCAATAACTTTTTGTTCTTATTTAAAGCTCAGATCGTACTGAAATATTAATGTGTAGTTTGGGGAAAGCTTTGCAGTCACTACAGTTGTTGCCTATGTGTGTATATTTTGGACTCATCAACAGTAGCAAATATTGCTTTTTGCCAGAAAATTGCTTGATGGCCACATTAGCAAGCTGCAGGAGGCCCTGAATTAAACTATCAGGACTGTTTGAATGGATTATTGTGATGTTGTTGGAACGTTACTTTTGTGGCCACTTATTTCTCATATTTTAATAGACATTTAGTCTCAAAGGGCTTTGTGTTTTATTGGGTTTGGATTTCCAAAAGTACATAGCAATACAAATAAGTAGGAATTAGCATTTGCATTACCCATGCTAAAATAACAGCAATGGTACAGGTGAAACTCGAAAAATTAGAATATCGTGCAAAAGTTCATTTATTACAGTAATGCAACTGAAAAAGTGAAACAAATATATGAGATAGACTCATTACATGCAAGATAGTTCAAGCCATGATTTGTCATAATTGCAATGATTATGGCTTACAGCTCATGAAAACCCCAAATCCACAATCTCAGAAAATTAGAATATTGTGAAAAGGTGCAATATTCTAGGCTCAAAGTGTCCCACTCTAATCAGCTAATTAAGCCATAACACCTACAAAGGGTTCCTGAGCCTTTAAATGGTCTCTCAGTCTGGTGCAGTAGGAATCACAATCATGGGAAAGACTGCTGACCTGACAGTTGTGCAGAAAACCATCATTGACACCCTCCATAAGGAGGGAAAGCCTCAAAAGGTAATTGCAAAAGAAGTTGGATGTTCCCAAAGTGCTGTATCAAAGCACATTAATAGAAAGTTATGTGGAAGGGAAAAGTGTGGAAGAAAAAGGTGCACAAGCAGCAGGGATGACCACAGCCTGGAGAGGATTGTCAGGAAAAGGCCATTCAAAAGTGTATATACTGTATTTCACTAACATCGAGCTGAAAGCTTTTGTTGGACAAGAAAAAAAATGATAGGATTTCTATTCACAACTGATTATATTTAGTGACTATTTCATGGCGTGGGGCTACAGTCCTATGAAGCCTTTTAAAGTATACTCAAGTACTTCGAAATGATTGGATTGAATTGGGACATTTTTAATATCATAATAATTCTCTTTCCCTGGGTCTGTGCATTCAGAAAGTATTCAGACCCCTTTCACTTTTGTCACTTTTGTTATGCTGCTGCCTGATTCTACAGATGTTGACATTCATTTTTTTCTCATTAATCTACACTCAGTACCCCATAATGGCAAAGTAAAAACAGAAGTTTAAAAATGTCTGTAAATTTAGTAAAAAGAAAAAAATGAAATATCACATTGGCATAAGTATTCAGACCCTTTGCAAAAACACGTGAAATTTAACTCAGGTGTCTCCCACGTCTCTTGATCGTAGATGACATGTTTCTACACTTTGATTGGCGTCCGCATGTGGTAAATTACATTGATTGGACATGATTTGGAAAGGCATACACCTCTCTATAGAAGGTCTCACAGCTGACAATGCATACTACAGCAGAGTAAAAGCCATGAGGAAGGCAACAATAAATTTTCTGCTGCACTGAAGGTTCCTAAGAGCACAGTGGCCTCCATAATTCTCAAATGGAAGAATTGGCACAACCAGGACTCTTCCAAGAGCTGGTTGCCTGGTCAAACTGAGCAATCAGGGGAGAAGTGCATTAGTAAGAGAGGTGACCAAGAACCCGATGGTCACTTTGACTGAGCTCCAGAGATCCTGTGTGAAGATGGGACAGAGTTCCAGAAGGACAATCATCATTGCAGCCCTCCACTGATCTGGGCTGTATGGCAGAATGGCTAGATGGAAGCCTCTCCTCAGTGCAAAACACATGAAAGCCTGCTTGGTGTTTGCAAAAAGCACCTGAAGGACTCTCAGGCTGTGAGGAACAAGATTCTCTGGTCTGATGAAACCAAGATTGAACTGTTTGGCCTCAATTCTAAATGATATGTCTGGAAGAAATCGGACACCTGCTCATCACCTGCTCAATATCATCCCAACAGTGAAGCATGGTGGTGGCAGCATCATGGTGTGGAGGTGTTTTTCATCAGCAGGAGGGCAGCAACATAGTGTGGAGGTGTTTTTCAGCAGCAGGGACTGGGAGACTGGTCAGGGTAGAGGGAAAGTTGAATGGAGCAAAGTACAGGGATATCATCAATGAAAACCTGTTCCACAGCACTCAGGACCTCAGACTAAGCCGAAGGTTGACTTCCCAACATGACAATGATTCTAAACACACAGCCAAGACAACAGAGGAGTGGCTTAGGGACAACTCTGTGAATGTCTTAGACATGGTCCAGGAAGAGGCCTGACTTGAACCCTATTGAACATCTCTGGAGGGACTTGAAAATGGCTGTCCATCGATGATCGCCATGAGAGGAGTTGCAAAGAAGAATGGCAGAAAATCCCCCAATCCAGATGTGTGTGTGCGTGTGTGCGCATGTATGTATATTGCAAACAAGTGGATCAACCAAAACTTCCAGATGTTTTTCAAGAGCCCCATGGGATGCTTATTTTATTGGTGCAAAGTATTAAAAGTAAATATTTGAATATGCAAAACAGATGTGTTCCATATTTAGAATTAAATTTGAATGGTGTATAATGATACACATTGCAAATCTAAAAAATATTGTTACAATTGTATAATTATTATTTCATACAATGGCATTAAGGTCTATTGTATAGAGCCATATTTTGTACAATGTTTTAATTTTTTTTTTAATCTCAATGTTATCAGGACATGTCAAAAACTTCATTTTCAACTTTATTTAGATTTAAAACTTGCCTCTAATTACTTGAAATGAACAGATTCTCTGCAGATTGATTGTCATGAGTTACAATGTCAAGAGTTGTTTTGATTTGATAGAAAAGGTCAAGAGAATTAGCTTGTTACCCTAGAGGGATGTTTGTCCATAACAGTTTGTCCAGGGAACAATAGCAGACTGGTTAGACATGGAAAAAAGATATAATGGTCTGAAACTTATAATAAATATTTCAGCAGCTGTGTCAGCTGCATAACTTCAAGCAATATCTTTGGACCTTTCCTACACACAGAGCAAATTATAAGGGGCAAGAAGCAGGCTGCATGCCAGGTCTACTTATATTCATTAAACTGGATGCCTCTAAAAATGTACGAAGTGTACATTGGACAACACTCTCTCTATAAAGGCACAGAACCTTGCAAAAAAGCAAATTCTGAATCCTGCAGGAAAGGCTATTAGTATACTCTCTGTATGTTTTTTTTTTTTTTTTAGAAAGAGTAGCATTCTTTAGAAAATCTGGAGTTAAATGGAACCATTGATGAAATTGATATTGACCAAATGGGCATTAAAATAACTAGATAAATAGACTCTTGTTTATAGCTTGTGGCTTCCTAGATTTGCCAGGGATCTCCTATTTCTACTATGGCTGATTTATAGATGACATTTTTGTCCTACTTTGGCTATTCATATAGTGTAAATCTCCTTATTTTCTCTGTGAAGTAATTTCTCCTCTCCCCCTTCTTCTGTAGTCATATAGGTATCTCCCACCCTCAGAAGCACACTGCTGATATTTTAGATAGAAATTGCAGTGTTCAGTGAAAAAAGAAACATTTAAAATGGTATTTAAATATTCATTTAGGAGTGATGCTCCAGGGAAGTGTGATAAATTTAAAGTGGTAGCTCTGAGCTCTTTGGTGTTAGTGCCTTGTGCCTTGAATGGCAGTATAAATGTTCTGAAATATATATTTTAAAACACTGTAGACTTCCAGAGATATCTGGGGATCAGAATATGAAGGAAATGCAGGCTAACTCCACTTTCTTAAAAATAACTTATGTGCAGCAAGACTTCAGAACTTTTCTTCTAAACCGATTTAGGTTTAACAGTGGAAACTTTGCCCCCTCCTCACCCCAGCTCCACCTATCAATGATGAGTTACACTAAATGGAGCAGAGCTATACATTTACCTGGGTTCTTCGTGTATTTATAAATGAACATCTAAGGAGGTCTTTTAATGAGCAGGGAATGACAATTTGTATTACCAAGAACAACCAAGTCTTTATGAATCCAGAAAACTTCAGCTGTTTAAAGACATATCAGTAGACAAATCTATATTTGAATGGGTTCTGTAGTGGGAGACCAAAAGCCATAAGAGTAAACCAGGGGTTGCCACAAAGAAGAGGGAGTCAAACTATTCTCCAAAGCACCTGAGGGTAGAACAAGAAGCAATGGGTGGAAACTAATCAAGGAGAGAAGCAACTTAGAACTAAGGAGAAATTTCCTGACAGTTAGAACAATTAATCAGTGGAACAACTTGCCTCCAGAAGTTGTAAATGCTCCAACACTGGAAGTTTTTAAGAAGATGTTGGATAACCATTTGTCTGAAGTGGTGTAGGGTTTCCTGCCTAAGCAGGGGGTTGGACTAGACCTCCAAGGTCCCTTCCAACTCTGTTATTCTATTCTAAGCAGAGTACTGTTGCTTACTAGTGCAAGCACAAAACTCACCTGGTTGTCAAGAAAGCTGCATTTTCAGTGTTTGATCTCTGTATTTAAACTGCGGTAATTATGTATAAGGAGATAACACCTACACGTATCCATTAGCATTTGCATATTTTATTACAAACTCTTTTGTGTTTACTTTTAACTATGTCTCCCTTTTGGAAGCACCCTTGGGCAAACAGGCACCCTAAGACATATATATTTTCAAGTCACACTGACAAAGGAAATAGTAACTCCGATTTTTATTGACTGTCCACAGGACTTCCTTTTCTTATCATCCCTAGTTTCAGGGTGGAGATCAAAGGACTGCAACAGATATCATCGGCTTTTGTAGTTTGAGGGTTTTAAAAAACGTAGCAAAACAAAAACAAGACCAACAACTGCCAACAACCTTGCTTTACTAAGGGTAACAACCGATAGGAATGTTTTCTAATGTCCTGGCAGACACATGCTGTCAGAGGGGGTGGGGAGCAGAAGGCCAGTAATGTGTTAGCACCATATGGAATTTAATGCTGTGCTTGAATTGCTGATGAAACAGTCCTGCTGGGAGACGGTTCTAAAATGTTTCTTTGTCTCCCCCCGCAACTGTGGTTCTTTCATGTGCCTTTTTTTTCCCCCAAGTGATTTTCCTCCCTTGACGCTCTCTCCACTTTACTAATTAAAATTCTAATCACTCTGACAGTCAGAGCAAGGGGAAAATCATTCTTCTACGCGGGAGAAGATAATTTCAAGGTGTTTTAGCTGCCACAGAAAGAAATGGAAATTAGACAAAGGAGCTAGTTGTCATGAGGATAACCTAGTTATGTTGTCTCATTTTGCTTAAAAGAAAACACCAAACATTAAGACGCTTTTCTCTTTTTTTATGTACACTATTACCACACATTCGGATACAATAAATAAGGCATTGTAGTGTTAAAGCTTTGTAGAGGGTTTCTGGGAGGGAGAGGGAAAATGCACAGGATGTGTTTTGTATATTAGTAACGGCTCTCACGATTTGCTTGTCTGTTCCTGAACTGCAGAACAATGCATTTCATCATTTTTTTTCCATGGTCAAAGTCTTCCCTGCTTGAAAAACAATATAGTATAGTGATCAACATATATTACATAGACAAAAATACAAATGTGTAATTTGTAAACTATTTTGGACTTTAATGAATCAGATGCTTATTTTGTAGAGCAATGCTATCCCGGAATACCATTAAATCAGTCATTTTCTTACTTGGGAAAATATTTGTTTTGATACATGAATTCTGACGCTGTCTTTTTATTCATTTCAGTAGGCGCTGTAGCTCTGCAGCATACATTCCTACTCCAAAAGGATTAAGAAGTCCTTCCTTCCTTCCTTCCTTCCTTCCTTCCTTCCTTCCTTCCTTCCTTCCTTCCTTCCTTCCTTCCTTCCTTCCTTTGATGGTTTGTTTGTTTGTTTGTTTATGTATTTGATTTCTATAGCCAATCATCTCAGTCAATGACTCTGAGCAACTTACAATTAAAAATATTACAGTTAAAAATACCAAAACATTTGAAAACAATAAAAATACTAAAAACATCCAGATTAATTATACATAGGAGCAAGATACTTGGCAATACAGCCAAGAAATGGAGCCCTTCAGCTATTGGGTACCCCAGGCTTGGGAACATAGCCAATATGTTATTTTATAGCCTTATAAAAGGCTAATAGGGTTGGGGCCATACTGATCTCTGAAGGGAGGATGTTCCATAGACCAGAAGGGCCATTGTGGAAAAAGCTTATCTTCTAGCTGATACTTTTTGGCTGGTGGGATCTGCAACATGCCCATTCTGCTCAAACTAGTTGGATGGTAGAGACTCTTGGAAAAAGGTGATCCTTCAGGTATCCTGATCCCAAGCCATGTGGGGCTTTAAAGGTAACCACCAACATTATGAATTGCACCTAGAAACACACTGGTAACCAATGCAGCTCACACAGAAGTGGTGTTATATGTGCCGTATATCTAGCACCATTTACTACCCACGTAGCTTCATTCTGCACCAGTTGGAGTTTTTGAATGGTTTTCAGGGGTCTCGCTCCATGTAAAACATATTACAGTAGTCTACCTGGAGATTACAAGGGCATAAGTTACTGTGAATGGAGCCAGGTATGGGTGCAACTGGCACACCACCTGAAGGTGTGCAAAGGCCCTCCTACCCATGATTGTCTCTTGCTCTTCCAGCAGAAGCTGCAAGTGCAGGAGTACACTCACCACGTCTATCTGGAGCAGTGTAACCACATCCAGAGCCAGAGATGAAAGATTATTATCTCCAGGGAGCCCAAGTACCCACAGCCACTCCATCTTATACATTCAATACCTTTTTCTTTTCATATAATAATTTAACAACAAAATATTTTTATTTTTGTGTCACCTGACTCTAAACTGAATATATAGAATTCAGTAATGTTAAAAGGGAAATTGCTATCCATTATATATAATAGATCATGCTGAAACCTTTCTGGGTTACTTTTAAAAAAAATTATCCCGCCTTTATTGTTTTTAACTTAAGGCAGAGAACATACTTAAATATTCTTTCTTCCTCCTATTTTCCCCACAACCACAGCCCTTTGCAGTGGGTTGGGCTGACAGTGAGTGACTGGTCCAAAGTCACCCAGCCGGCTTTCATGCCTAAGGCAGGACTAAACTTCTTATAGTTTATTTACAAAATTCAAAACAATGACATATTCTTTAGTGAGATACTGTTTGCTGCTCTCCAAGAGTTTGTAGGACAATACAAGAAAGATAACAAATGTTAGCCAATTCTAAAATTTTCCCTACCCCTACTTTGTAGGCTTGCCTAACTAAAACACAAGTGGAATTTGGGCCAGCATCAATTCACGGGTCTATCCTGTAAAGTCCACTTGATGTGTTTCTCCACATTTTGCTTGTCAACCTGGTAATATAAATCATTCACAAGCAATGCTTGTTGGGAAAAAAAAGCCTTATATTGGGACCATCCATCATAATTTGCTTAATGAGCTATAGTATACACTTGGATGAAAAATGTCTTACATTACAAAATTTTGAAGGATTTTTTTAATACATGCATGTCACCAAAGTGCATTTTAATGCATGCCTCACTTCACCAACAGACATCATCATGGCTGCTTCTCTGATTGGCTGATACTGTAGCTGATTTGTCTACAGGCCTAATAGATCATAATAGAGCCCAAAGCAGCAGCAGTAGCTATGAGATGGTAGAAGCAATGCTGTAGTAGCAACAGTATCAGCAAGAATATGTCAAGTATCATTGGGATTTCAGCTGTTGCTGCTACTTCTAAACTGTGGCTTTTGCAAAGCTTTAAACTGTCTAAATCTTTTAACAATGCATAACAAAAAGCTTTGAGTATAATTATAGCACACATATGCATTGCAAATTGAATTTTATTTTTTTCTTAGAAAATAGTGGAGTTTCAGTACCAAATAACTAACTATGCACAAAGTTAGGCTGCTATGTGTTTTCAACTTCCATGGCTTGCTTTGAGAGAAATGTCTTCTGAGGAGGCTTAATGAAAGGTAGTTTTTTAATTAGCAGAGGCTAAAGAAGGTGATAGCCAAAGGGTGCTGGAGAGAAATTAATGTGGAAAAAGTGGTTCCATGCTTCTCTGGGTCCCAAAGGCCAGTCTCCTCACATTGAGTCTTGCTGTGTCTTCTTATTGATTTGCTTGTCCAAAACTGACAAAAACATTGCTGGCTATCAGTGCTCGGTCACTGTTCATGACTAGAAAGGAAAGTCTGAACTGTAAAACATTCAGCAAAGAATGACCAGCTGTTATGGGAGTATTTGGAACTGATTCATTTAGAGAAGGAGAAGCTAGTACTAGTATGCTGTAGCTCAGCGTTTTTCAAACTTGGCAACGTTAAGATGTGTTCTTAAAGAAGAATGCTGGGAGTTTAACTCCACACATTTTAAAATTGCCAATTCAAAAACACTGTGGTAGCTCAAGTCTAACTGTATTGTAGTCCTCAACTTATGACTGTAATTTAGCCCACAATTCCAGTTGTAAGCCATGATGGTCATAAAGTGATTCGCCATGTGACTGCACATGATTTTATGATCTTTTTGCAATGGTTGTTAAGGAAACATTGCAGTTGTAAAGTGAACACCATAGTTGTTCAGTGGTCATAAAGCAAAGCCATTGTTCACTATGGGGAAGGTTTTGCTGCAAATTAGAAGTAAAAACTGATTTCTGGCAAAAACATTGTAAATTGCAATCATGTGACCTCAGGATGCTGCAAACAGCTGTAAATATGGGCCAGTGCTTAGCAACCCAAATGCAGTCACATGACTAATGGGGTTGGTCTGGATGTCAGAACTTCAAATCTGGGTCATAAGTCCCATTTTTTGGGTTCCATTGTAACTTCAAACAGTCGCTAAGCGATTGATTGTAAGTTGAGTACTATCGAGTACCTACCTATAGATAGGTAGATGATAGATAGATAGATGATATCTATCTATCTATCTAATACAATCTATCTATCTATCTATCTATCTATCTATCTATCTATCTATCTATCTATCTATCTATCTATCTATCTATCTATCTATCTATCTATCTATCTATCATCTACCTATCATGTATCTACTTATAGATAGGTAGGTAGGTAGATGATAGATAGATAGATAGATAGATAGATAGATAGATAGATGATAGATAGATTAAGAGTTAGATGAAAACTCTGTTTCCTCAACTCAGTCTCAGTTCTACCTACTCATCTGTTTTTGATCATCTTCATATCTCCTGGCAAATTATTCTACAATAACAACAAAAAAAGTGTATTGTTGAGTACAGCAGAATTGGCCTGTGTATTTTGTTAATTAATCAGCAGGCCAGTTTGAGGCAATTTGGGTTCACTTTAGCAGTGCACTCCCTGCTGCAGAGGTGATCCAATTCTTCTCAACAAGGTAAAGAACATGATTACCAGATATCTTTATTACCTCATTGGCCCTTTAACCTGCTACTTCAAATGGCCAACAATGTGTGTTGAGGCTACACGGTGATAGAAAATGAAGCAAGAGGCCACTTTGCTTTTAGAAATGTTGTCTGTATATGTTACAGATGTTGATAGGCACATCTGTTTTAATAAGGTGGTTAAAACAAATCACTACTGAAGCTTTGCACAGCTCTATAACCAAACTGAAAAGACCATTTGGAATTTTAGTCACAAACCTAATAATAAAAAGTGCTTTCTACTAGTCCAGGGGTCTGCAACCTTAAAAACTCAAAGAGCCATTTGGACCAGTTTCCCACAGAAAACAAAACACAGGGAGCCACAAAACTTGGGTGGGCATGGCCAACTCAATGTCACTCACTCCCGAGTCACATGCCCCCCCCAGCCACGACTGTTCAGGTTTTGTGACTCTTGGTGGTTTCTTTTCTATGGGAAACAGGTATCTCTCTCTCTCTCTTTCTCTCTCTTTCTCCCTCTCTCCCTCTATCTCCCTCTCCCCCATCTCTCTTTCGCCTTCTTTCTCCCTCTCTCTACCTCCCTCTCTCCCATCTTTCTCTGTCTCCCTCTCTCTCTCCCTCTCCCATCTCTTTCTCCCTCTCTCCCTTTCCCTTCTCTCTTTCTCTCTCCCTCCCTCTCCCCATCTCTCTCTTTCTCCCTCTTTCTCTTTCTCCCTCTCTCCCCTCTTTCCCCCCTCTCTAACTCACTCATTTCTTTCCCCCTCTCTCTCTTCCTCCGTCCTTCTCTCTATATCTCGTCTCACCTCCCTCTTTCTTTCTCACCTTTCTTTCTCTTTCTCTCTCTCCCTCTCTCCTCTCTTTCTCTCATCTCAAAGTCACTCATTCCTCACCTAGTAACTATCATCTCCAGTCATAGTCATTAAAAATCATAGGAGCTGTATTTTATCCTTTACAGAGAGCATCATGGAGTTTGGGAGAAGCTATTCTAATGTAAAATGCCAAATTAAGAATAAATAGTAAGATGTGGATTGTTGTGTTACAGATTTTATAAATCCCTGTCAGATTTTTTGTCTTCTTATGCTTCTTCTTGTTCTGCAGCTCAGTAGATTAGATAAGACAAATCAAGGATTTTAAGGGGAATAGATTCTCTTTCTCTCTTTCTCTGCCTCCCTCTCCCCCACTCACCACTCCACACCCCCACTTCCCAACCCCCACACCCAGGGAATAACTGTTAGGAAATTCGGCCATGTTCTTTCTGTCTCTGGAAAGATACAAAAATAAACCTTGCGTTGCAAAAGGAGTGACTTTCAAGCTGTTACAGCACAACGCCACGAGGTTGTTTCGAGGGGAGCAGACGGAGCTGACTCTCTCTGTATTCCAGAGTGGAAGCGAAGTGCCCCCCTACTTGCCTCTTTTTCCGGCCCTTGTTGGGAGACACACCGAGACACTGGCTGCCCGGCTGCAGCCAATGCTCTGCATCATAATGGGCTCCAGGAGGAGGAGGAGGAGGGGATGCCGTCTCCCCCATTGTGCAGCGTACTAAGTTTAAGTGCAAGAGCAGCAAGCAGCCACGGAGGCGGCGAGAGGAATATGGGGAGACGCACCCCAGCCTGTATCTTGGGGCAGAGAAAGTCACGAGTCTCCCCATATTCCTCTAGCTGCCTCCATGGCTGCTTGCTACTCTTGCACTTAAACTTAGCGCACTGCACAATGGGGGAGACGGCGTCCCCTCCTTCTCTTCCTGGAGCCCATTACCACGTGGAGCATTGGCTGCAGCCGGACAGCCCAGCCAGTGTCTCGGCGCGGGGCAGCGTCTCCCCCAGTGGCCGAGGTGCGCACAGCACCAACAAGGGCCAGAAAAAGAGGCAAGTAGAGGGGTGCTTCGCTCCTGCTCTGGAATACGGAGCGAGTCTCCATCCGCCACAGTCACCCTTCTCTTCTCAGGGCAGGGGAGGGGAGGGGCCACCCAGTGGTGGGATCATCTGACAGGGAGCCACAGGAGAGGGCCCAAAGACCCACATGCGGCTCTAGGGCCGCATGTTGCCAACCTCCGTACTAGTCCAAACCAATTGTTACTTGTCAAAGTAACAGTTCTTTATACTATTCTTGGATGTACATAAACATCAGGATTAAATTATAAGCACACAGGATTTACTAATCTTCCTTTAAGAAGATAAAAACAGTTTCTGCACTCCTTTCCTTGTAGTTGTTTGGGTTGGGGGGCAGGGAAAGCTCTATATGTATCTACTAGTTGAAAATGGGACAATGAGAAAGAGGGCTGAATTTTGTTTAAACATTTCTGCTGCATTACCTTTGCTGAATTTAAAGTTGAAGGAATGCAATATGATTTTTTTTTTACTCACACAGCCAATCTGCTTTTCACTGTTTATTATGCTGGAGCAACATCTTTTAAATCAAGAACAATATATACCACAAAAACATTTATTTCCAGAGCAAATGAATCTCAGAGAAAGTATTGACAGGTGATATTTTAATTGGTTTGACCTCTAAAGTGATTAAATAATCATGAAACCTCTTCTGTTTAACAACTGCTTGAAGTACTTTATATTCTTGTCTCAGAATAGAACAGTTTCTAGCTAGTAACAATGTGATTGATTTTTCCATATCAAATACAATGTTATGGTCTGTTGTTTCCATAGCAAATGTACAAGAATCTGTCTTTAGGCTCTGGCTTCAGCCTGGCATTCTCAGGCTGTACTTTATGTGACCACATCCTTCTATTACAAGTATGAGTGGATTAATATTGATTTTTTTCCCTTCTCATCCAAGACTGAAGGTCCATTTTAACAGCAATAAATTACAGAACTGAAATATGAGGATATACTTGCTCTGTTTTGTTCATGGTAAAGATTATCGCCCTCCCACACCCTCTACACCCCCAAGAAGTGGTATCTGTTGCTTTTAATTGTTTGGGAAACGCAAGGGAGAAAGGCTGAGCATGGGGCTCAAGGTATTTATTTAGCTTATGTGTGCAAGATTATTTCTGATTTTCAGAAGAAAGTGTTCAATAAAAATTGTAAACTCTTTCCAGGTGATGGTGAAAAAAAAAAATCCTTTTGTGTGAATAAGGAGCCGCGGTGGCGCAGTGGTTAGAGTGCAGTACTGCAGGCTACTTCTGCTGATCACCGGCTGCCAGCAGTTTGGCAGATCGAATCTCACGAGGCTCAAGGTTGACTCAGCCTTCCATCCTTCTGAGGTGAGTAAAATGAGGACCCAGATTGTTGGGGGCAATATGCTGACTCTGTGAACCGCTTAGAGAGGGCTGTAAAGCACTGTGAAGCGGTATATAAGTCTAAGTGCTAGTGCTAATCCTATTTATTTACTGCTTCAGTAACTTTAGAAGAAGGACCAGCTGCCTAAAAAGCAGTTCAAGTCTCTTGTTCTTTGAGTAAAAATTATCCTTCCTTGTTCTGCAACCAAGTCTATCTTTTCATCCAGTTCTTTTATTCTGGATGAGGATAAAGCAAAAGGAAAAAAAACCTTTACTCTATCACAGGGCCGGATGCATCACGCGCTGGCCATGCCCACCCCCATTTTAGCGAAAGGGGAAAATCGCAATACGTCATGTGACGATAATGTGACGGCGCAAGTTTGACACTCCTGCTCTATCAGATAAGGTCTTTCAATACAGCCTGTAGAAATCCTACCATCTCCTTAATATCATTTCCATCACAAGATGCATCTAGTTAATGTTTTTCAGTGGCACACAATGAAATAAACCATAGTTCTATTACCCCTTAGACATGGGAAAATTAACTTTCCTATGCAATGTTCTTCTGAGTAAAGGAAGAAGTAGATGAAAAGTCTCAGGGTGCTAGGGATAGGAGAACAGGTAAGAATATCCATATACCTCAAGAAATGAACAATATCAGCAGATATGAATCTTTTGTTATTCAGGTGTTCATGGCCACATTATAATGGGATTGTGTAGAGAGCATACATTTGTAAATTGCTTGAGAACTTCATCTTCTTTATATGTAGATTTGGATACATCAAACAAAGATATGAGAAAATGGGTGGGCCCCACTTCATCTTATCAAATGTCCATCACAAGAACTGAAGCAAAAATTATGATAAAGTGACACCAAAACAATATTAAATTTAAGAGGCTAACCCTAACCCTAACTTGGTACTTTTTCCTCTTTTTCTTATGTAAGCAAGACCCTCATTAGGCCATTAATAAATTATATCTTTTGTACCATTTGAGACTTGAAATCTTGTCAATGTTATCCTCTGCTGCTATGCTTATACAAAAAAACATGACCATATAAAGTCCTAGAGATGAAAAAATAAATGGCCCAAATTTGTTACTGCGTATCCATTATCAGTGGAATTAAGAACAAATTGTGAGTATGGCTATATCATACTATCAGCTCCACCTTCTTGAGCTTTCTATCTTCCACAGGGATCTACACAATAATTATTGGAAGGTTTCTATTGCATTTAACCTATCGGTAAGTACAAAGATATCATGAAGAAGAACCAATGAGAGAAATAATGTTCATAATGTCTTTATTACTGGTAATTTTTTAAAATCATTATTATATGCTGTGGCAACAATCCTTTGTGAACTATAATCCTTCCTTTTCCTTATGTCCTTTTGCCAATCATTGTTAAATATTCCCAAATTTTACTACTATTGGAGAAAGAATAAAAATGCATCCTTCCCTGCTGCTGAGCTTCTTGAGGAAGAGAAGGCTGCTATTATTTTAGTGTTTGTGACACCTGAACTGAATGTTTTTAAGCTGTTGCTTCTGCTGAGGTCTGTTTCCCCATATATCTCCCTAGTTTAGTTTAATAAATGACTCGTGTAACATTATTCAATTCAGTCTTTCTCCCCATGCAAATGACAACTAATTAACTGGAACAGGCCTGTGTAAAAAGTGGGTTACATCCAAATATGACTTTTGAAAATATAATTGCTTTTTAGTGTGGCTGAGGGAGCTGGATAACTGGAATAATCTTTCTACTGCAGGAAAGGTTGCAGTGGGAGGTTGTGATTTTTGATGATTTGCCTTTTGAATACTGAGCTATTATCTTATGCATCATTTTGTAACATACATTCAGGAACATTGCCTTCTGCCGCGGAATCATCTAGTTAATGTAATTAACCCCAATGTCATAACACCTTCATGTTTCATTATTCATTCCTCTTCTAAATGGAAAGATAGGCAGAAGACAGAGGTTGGCATTAATAGATATATTCTTTAGCATCAAGAAAGTCTGGTGCAAAATAATTTGTCATGGTTGTTCCAAAGGTGTTTTTTCAAAAGGCAACTAGACTGTGTTTTTCCTTGAAGACATTTTGCTTCTCTTCCAAGAAACTTCTTCAGAACTGAAAATGTCTTCAAGGAAAAACAAAGTCTAGTTGCCTTTTGAACAAGCATCTTTGGGACAACCATGACCTGGATGACTGAGAATCTCCAAGAGCCGAGGTGGCGCAGTGGTTAGAGTGCAGTACTGCAGGCTACTTCAGCTGACTGCTAGCTGCAGTTCGGCAGTTCAAATCTCACTGGCTCAAGGTTGACTCAGCCTTCCATCCTTCCGAGGTGGGTAAAATGAGGACCCAGATTGTTGGGGGCAATATGCTGACTCTGTGAACTGCTTAGAGAGGCCTGTAAAGCGGTATATAAGTCTAAGTGCTATTGCTATTGCTATTGCTATTTAATTTGTCATGGATTTCTATAGAGTAAATAAAAGCTCAGCAAAAATATGTTTTCCTTATTGGTGGGAAAACGTGTTTTACACCAGCAGCCATCTCCCCCCCCAAAAAACATCTCTGTCTCTCTCACAAACACACTTACACACCAACCTTCCAAATGAGAGCTATTTCTAAAAACAATGTATTCTTCTTCATGCTTTGATACTTACTTTCTATTGTTTGTCTAACTTCTTTCAGCTATCCACTGGCATGAGTTTTCTTTCTGTCTTTTGTCCACATAAATTTGGCTTCTTCTTCATTGAGTTACCATCACATTCTCATGAAAGTTTTCAATACTGTATGAGAAAATATGAATGAAAACTGATGCAGATTTAATTCATGGATCTTTCCCCACTCTTCCAAGTCATAAAAGAAACCATAAACAAGGATACCTGTTAGCATGTACAATAAAATGGAATAGATTGGCATATATTTCACAGATTCGCATATATTTACCTTGCTGTCACCAGTGATTATTGTCCAGGGGTGAAATGCTTCTGGTTGGGCCATGCCTGCCGGTGGTCGGAGAGCCGGTAGCGACGGCAGCGTGAGGCTTCGCCCAACCGCCCGGACGCTGCCATTTGGGTTCTTTTACCCTCTACGCATGTGCAAAGCGTTCTGCTCTTCGACCACTGGCAGGCACGCCCGAACCGGGAGCATTTCACCCCTGTTATTGTCCCATTTTAAGATTCCTGGACAAAAAATCCAGTTAAAAGAAAAGGACCATTTCTGCCAGAGCAACATCATCCAAATTGATTGTGCTTCTGATCAGTTTGTTAGTCACATCTTCACTGGAGTAAGTGACAGTCTACAATCTTGCTTGCCTGAAATTCTGATTAGCTGCTCCCAGTCAGTGTCAGTGTCACTATCATTATTTATTTATTTATCAAATTGATACAGCCGCCCATCTCATGAAAAGTCACTCTGTGTGGCGACAATAATTAGGGCCAGACATATCAGGTTTGTGTTTATAAAATGGGAATTTGAAATGACAAAATACTATATTGCCCTTACTTGGAATTCTAAAGAAATAATTTTATCACTTCCTAGAAGTCCTTTCACTTATTATCTCTGGGGAAATGCAAGGACTTAATTGTGCTAATGATAGTTACACTGAGGGCAGCGAAGACAACAAACTGTCAAAAATTAAACATGAATGTAAAAGTAAACATACGTTAAAAAGTGCAGGAAAGAGTGTTTGAAAATCATACCCCTAAAAAAGAAAAAAAAAATAGTCTGTGGAATAAAATGTTCTTATGAGTTTGTAAGATATGTCAATTTCTCAGAAGTTTGCATCACCCCTGGAGGTTATACAGAGGCCAAATAAATGAAAGTTGGATCTATGGCCAATAGAAATCAATAATATTTCTAATGACTACATGGAAAATATCTCAAAGAATGAGGGAAAAAAGGCAAACATTCTTGTTTGGTTAACAATAACAAGAAGAAAAGATTGTACTATATATCTGGATTGCATTTAATTTTCAGTTTCCTCTTAAAGGAGACAGTCTGTTTATTTCATTCTTAGGAAGAACCTTGGGGCATAGAATATAAAATGTCAGCAATAAATTTGAAAAATGGTAAAACTAACAAAACACATCTGTCCTTAATGCAGAGAATAAAAACGGAACCTTTCTATATTTTTTTTAAATTAAAGCCTTACCTGAATTCTTAGGAGTTTCTCGATTGCAGGAGATTTGAGGATCTTGGATATTTATGTCCAATAAACTTAATTTATACCATCCAGTCAAATGCATCCAGTTGCTTATGCTGGACAAAACCTGGAAAACCTCATTCATTATATATAGAAATGATTAGGATTAGTTGTTTACTGTTTACCAGATCCACTGAAATCCAAAGAGGAAAACAATAAACAGATAAACACACGGAGCTGGAATATGGGATATGGAGCCTATGGTTATATCTCTATATCTCAAGAGCTATGGGTACTTTGATTTCTCCAAAGGTCATGCTGAGATATTCCCATAATTTGACATTTTGAATAATCTGTATTTTTTCCCCAGAATCTAAGCAGTCTATTTGCAATTAGCTATTGACTTAGTATATTGTCTACTGAATTCTCATAATAATAAGCAAGGAATGTTAAGTATATCCACTCTAGCCTATGACTATGCAATGTTATTATTGGAAGGGGTCATATTGTCTATGTGGTTTAGTTCAGGAATTTTGTAAGTGCAGCATCCTGTGAGGTTTTGCTTGAAGAAAGAAAGTTCACCACTTTCCAGCACATTTTTACAAGTATGATGAGCGTAAATTATATAGCATTGTTTTCTTATCAAAGCCACTCCTTATTTAATTACTTCTTTGTACCCATTGCATGGTGAAATAAGTCATTCCTTGATTCCCCAAATGGTATGGCATAGCATTTGGTACAACATTTCCAAACATTCATTATTCCATATTTTATTAAATGTTCATCTGTCAGTCTTTAGTGTTTGTCCAATCCACTAAGGTTAAAACTATGTAAAATTAGATACCTCAAATTCCATTCTAGTGTTGTCATAACTTGATGGTTTATGATTGCTCTGTTATTATGATTTGTTCGTTGTCTCATGGAAAAACAAATCATGACAATGGGATTAATAGAAGTACTTCATACTTTGTTCATTGCAGATTTTCTTCTTTTCATTATACAAATGCCAACATTTTGCACAGCCATATTAGCTATCTAGTCTGGAGTTAATTTTTAAAGACTTATAATCTAATACAATTCCTTTTCATATTAATGATCAGCAAGGGTCTCAAAAATAATACAAATGAAAATGAAGAACCATTCTTTAAAAAGCTTTTTATCCCAGAAGAAAAACATTTCCTATACTTATTTTGAATGCTAGAATATGTCTTTCAAAAGGTTGCCTGGGACAGTTGTTTAGCCTTAGATTCCTATGGGAACTAAAGTAAGCACAGTGTTTAATTCATTCAAAACAAAGATGGAAAAGGGCCTTTTGGTTTAGTAGAATATATGAATTGATAGCAACTATATAGTTCATATATTCCAAATTCCTTCAGGATTCTACTAAAAGGTAGTCAGCGGCAATCCAGCTCCCATTTGAAGTCTTCGAATGTGGAGGCATCCATCTCTGGATTATCTACTGTTTGACTGCTCTAACAATAAAAATTGTTTCTAGTTCTGGATGGCCATTATTACTTAGATAATGATAACAATCTTGGATAAAGAAGTCACAGGTAAGGAACTTTTGGACCTGGAGAAATCAGACAATTATGTCAGTTATGGTCAACTTCTTTTCCCCACAATCACTTGCTCCATGTTTCTTTCACAATAGCCATCTTCTCACTTGGTCATGGCAGGTCTTGTTGGGTCATCTCAATCACAAGGCTTGACATGGTTTCCAGATGACAGCTATCTTTTTTTTCTTAATTGCTTTGTCAGCTCATGGTGAAAGAAACACACTGGGTCCTCTATGCTTTGGCTCTTTCATGATTTAAGAGGAGGGCCTCTTGATCATATGCTGAGTGCTAGTGCCGTAGCTAGCAGCTCATCTTCTTATGAGCTATGGGTCGGCAGCACTGGAGTCCAGGAACATGGTAGAATTGTGTAACTAGTCTAATTCTAACCCTTAAAAAATGAATGTTCTGAGTATGCAATTTTGCTCATGTTTTAAAAAAAAGACAATGACAAAACCACAGATCTTCATATGCATGTACTGCGGTCTGGTCCCTAATTACTAATCACTGATACACAAAACCATAGAAAATGAAACAGCAGATAAAGAGGGCTTCCTGTGTTTAATCTGAATCTTTTTTTTATTTCAACAGAGAACATGGCCAATATTTCTTATCATTCTGGTATCTCTCCTCTCAATCAGCTCCAGCTTTTCCATATTTCATTGCAGCATGGTGTCCAGAACTGTACTCTAAGGTAATATTTTCTCTATACCAGGGGTCTCCAACCTTGGCAACTTTAAGATTTGTGGACTTCAACTCACAGAATTCCTCAGCCAGCTTTGCTGGCTGAGGAACTCTGGGAGTTGAAGTCCACAAGTCTTAAAGTTGCCAAGGTTGGAGACCACTGCTCTATACTCTTAAGCTGCTCTTGTATTGATGTCAACTGGACTAAAAGCCATTTTAAGATAATTTCAGGATTGGTACGCTTTGGGACATTTTGGACTGTCCCTCATGAACAGGTATCCTACTGCTGTCCCCTCCTAACTTTCTATGCCAGGAATGTCACTGATTATGTGCTATCAAGTCAGTATTGATTCTTATCAATTCCATAGGTCGATGTGTCGATTCTGGCTTTTCAAGTCTTCCAGTAGTGCACCAGTTATCACTACAACTGAGTCCATTTTGTTCTTATCGTCCTCTTCTTCTCTTTTGTTTCACTTTTCCAAGGATTAGAAACTTCTCCAGACAATTAGATCTTTGCATAATGTGTTTGAAGTAAGATACTGTAGCTTAAGCTTTGTCTTTTGTGCCTTGAGTGAGAATTCTGGCTTGATTTGTTTGATGATCCATTTATTATTATTTTTTGGCTTCCCTTGGTATTCTCAGGAGACTTCTCAAACACCAAAGTTGGAGTTTAGAGTTTAAAAGCATTAATATTCTTTATATTCAAAGTTCTATTTTCACTTCCATAGAAGGTCAAGGGGAAAACCACCACTTGCATAATTCTGATTTGTATAGGTATAGACATATACAAGAATATCTACTGGAATATCTGATATTGCTACTCTATCAAGTGGTAGTCTGCAGTATATTTTTAGACTATTAATTGATAAAAATCTATTTTTATATAGGAATGGTTAAATATATTCTTTTTTTGTTTGTAGAAAATACCGGAATTAATTTAAATTAGTTTAAACCATTATTTCCAGAAAATTTCATGATTTATAAATATATTTCATAAAGTTAGGCAGCTTTAATATTGCTGTACATTGGAAGTAATAATAGGAATTACTTGCAAATAATAACTTTGAATTCCATAATATTTGGGATTCTTATCAAGAACTTATATACCTGAAATAAGTCTATCACTTAGATGTACTACACGTACATTCATAATATTCAAGTGCAGAAACAATCTCTGTCTGTTCAAAACCTGAGAGGAAAATTAAAAAATTAAGTTCTCACCATTACCAGATATAATTTTGGGAGGGGCTGGTGGCTGCCTGTGGCAGTGGGTAAGCATCACTTGAGAATGTGTTGTTCTTCCTAGTTAACTGAGTAAAATAAATGAATCTGATGAAATCTCATGAAGTGTTTGTTTTAGTTGCTTCTCTAATGTGAGATAAATGGGTATTTATGAGCTGCTGCAGAAGGAAATTCCAGAGGAACTTGGGTATAAGATTAAGGAATTATTAAATCAACTTTATTGTTTTTCAAAACCTTTAAAAAGCTCTACATCTGCAATAAATTGTATATGTGTGTTACCAACCCATACAATCTAATTATTTAATAAGCATTTCTTTGTAAAATCGAGCATTGGGTCAAATCCTTCAGCTGTTTGCACAATCTGCTTTATGAGAAAAATACAGTTTATCAGGCTAAGAAATATGTGTCATTTATAAAGTGTTATATTAGTAGAGAACTATCTATCTATCTGTCTGTCTTATAGGCCACCAGCTATCCAAGAGATCAGGAAAAAAATGCCAAGCCTTACTTCTTTCTCCATTAGTTCTTCCTTGGGTATAACAACAACAACAACAACAACAACAAATCCTGGAACACCGGGGAACTACCAGAGGACTGGAAAATAGCTGATGTGGTTCCCATCTTCAAAAAAGGAAAGAAAAAAAACTGACCCAGGAAACTACAGACCAATCAGTCTAACATCAATACCTGGGAAGATACTGGAAAAGATAATAAAAAGAAACCAGATCTGTCAACACCTAGAAATTAGTAAAGTAATAACTAGCAGCCAGCACAGGTTTGTTAAAAACAGATCATGCCAAACCAATCTCATTTCATTCTTCAACACCGTGACTAAATTAGTAGACCAGCAAAATACTGTGGACATAATATACCTAGACTTCAGCAAGGCATTCGACAAAATAGACCATAACCTACTTCTTCATAAGCTAGAGAAAAGTGGGATAGACAACCTCACCACAGATGGATCCACAACTGGCTGACAAACCATATTCAACGAGTAGTCCTTAATGGGTCGAAGTCCACATGGAGAGAAGTAAGCATTAGGGTACCACAAGGCTCTGTCTTAGGCCCAGTACTCTTCAATATCTTCATAAATGACTTAGATGAGGGAATAGAAGGGGAATTTACCAAATTTGCAGATGACACTAAGCTGGCAGGAAGAGCTAACACCCCAGAAGATAGGCTCAAGATCCAGACGGATCTTGACAGACTTGAGCGCTGGGCCCTATCCAACAAAATGAAATTCAATGTAGAGAAAAGTAAAGTCCTACACTTAGGTAAAAAACCCCAAAAGTATACATATAAACTGGAAGAAACAAGGCTTAATAGCAGTGACTGTGAGAGGGATCTTGGAGTCCTACTGGACAACCAGCTAAACATGAGGCAGCAGTGTGCAGCGGCAGCCAAAAAAGCCAATGCAATCCTAAATTGCATTAACAGAGGGATACAATCTAGATAAAGTGAGGTACTAATACCGCTCTATAAAGCCTTAGTTACACCGCACCTGGAGTATTGCATCCAGTTTTGGTCACCACACTATAAAAAAGATATTGAGCCTCTAGAAAAAGTGCAGAGGAGAGCAACCAGGGCAGGAATTGGGTATGTCTAGTTTAATGAAAAGAAGGACCAGGGGAGACATGAGAGCAGCCTTCCAATACTTGAGGGGCTGCCACAGAGAGGAAGGGGTCAGGCTATTTTCCAAAGCACCCAAAGGACAGACAAGGAATAATGGATGGAAACTGATCAATGAGAGATTCAACCTAGAAATAAGGAGGAACTTTCTGACAGTGAGAACAATCAACCAGTGGAACAGCTTGCCTTCGGAAATTGTGGGAGCTTCATCACTTGAGACTTTCAAGAAGAGATTGGACTGCCATTTGTCAGAAATGATGTAAGGTCTCCTGCTTGAGCAGGGGGTTGGACTAGATGATCTACAAGGTCCCTTCCAACTCTGTTAATCTGTTAAATCTGTTAAATCTGCTTCAGTAAGTCGAATAAGAAATAAATATGTCTCCTCTGTACTAGAGGAGATTGCAAAACATTCAGAGGTGAATAATAATAATAATAATAATAATAATAATAATAATAATAATAATAATAATAATAATAGTAATAGTAATAGTGATGATGATGACGATGATGATGATGATTAATAGAGAATAAATAATAAAGCAAGAAATGGAAGGTTTAATACTCGCTGCTCAAGAACAAGCACTACAAATTAATGCCATGAAAGCGAAGATACAAAAATCCAGTGACAATCCAAACTGCCGACTTTGCAATGACAAAGTCGAAACTGTTTCACATTTAATATGTGAATGCAGCAAAATTGCACAAACTGATTACAAAGCTAGACATGACCGAGTTGCTAAATTAATCCACTGGTCATTATGTAAAAAATACGACTTACCTGTATCCAAAAAGCCTTGGGAACATAAAGTGGAAAAAAATATTGAAAATGAGAAGGTGAAGATCTTGTGGGACTTTCGAATACAGACGGATCGTCATTTGGAACACAACACGCCAGATATCACAGTTGTCGAGGGCCGAAGAGTACAGTTTATTGATATCGCTGTACCAGGAGACGCCAGAGTCGAAGAAAAAGAACTGGAAACATCACGAAATATCGCGACCTGGCC
>QLTV01003771.1:253583-271310 GCA_003457575.1 Thermophis baileyi | reverse complement strand
AAATAATAATAATAATAATAATAATAATAATAATAATAATAATAATAATAATAATAATAATAATAATAATAATAATAATAATAATAATAATAATAATAATAATAATAATAATAATAATAATAATAATAATAATAACAACAACAACAACAACAACAACAACAATAAAAACAACAACAACAACATATACAATCACACAAATACATTCACACTATAATTTCTCTCGCTTCCCCTTCCTTTCTTTATACAAGATCTTCCTTTCTTTATAGAAAGACTTTATCCTTCTGTTCTTTTTGGCCTCTGAATTAAAGCCAACATCAGAATATAGAAACCCTTTAATCACAGAAAGTCTCCTTCAGTTGGAAGAACATTTTGGATCGACAACATAGGGCTCTGCTGTGTTTTGGATTCCACCATAAAAGATGGGAGAATGAACAGAGCATCTACTGTATGTCTGCATCTTAAATCAGCTGTTAAATGAGAGCCATAATAATCTGCTTCATCATAAAGGTAAAGATTACCCTGTGCAGTCATGCCCGACTCTAGGGCACAGTGCTCATCTCTATTTCTTGGCCAAAAGAGTCAGTATTGTCAGAAGACATTTTCCATGGTCATGTGGCCAACATGGTTATACACCAAAGGCACATGGAATGCTGTTACCTTCCCACCGAAGTGATACCTACTGTATTAATCTACTCACATTTTCACGTTTTTAAACTGTTAGGTGGGCAGGAGCTGGGGCAGGAAGGGGAGCTCACCCTGTTGTGCAGCGCTGGGGTCTTGAACTCAAGCTGTCAGCTTTCCAGCTGACAAGCTCACATCTTTAACTGCTAAGCCACTGTGCCTCTTTCCTCATAGTTTGATAAAACTGACTTGCTCTGATCTATAGCCTTCTGCAATGCAGACATAGACAGTAGATTTGGGATAGAAATAGATGAATCGAAGATAATGAATAATGGGATTTTTGTTTTATGATTGGCTCTTCGTATCAGTTCAATTGCTTGAGCATGAAAGGTATTGAAAATCATTTTATTGTGATGGGTAGGAATTAGAAGAATACCCCAGATTTATTAAATGTCAAATCTAACTGGGCTGTAGCCAGAACCTAATAGAAGTGAGTTCCTGCTGAAGTTTCAATTGTCTGCAAAAATCAATGCAAGCTTTTCAAATAATAATAAAAAAAATACCAGGATGACTCGTTGATTGACAGATCAAGAAGAAAATCACAATGAATGCTTTTGCAGGGCCTCCCTATCATAGCATTTTGGGGAGGGATGTTAAAGAAATAATTTATCAGGATGAATTCAGTTTTCATTGTTATTTGCTACATCTATAGTGATGTATGTAAAATCAGGGAGGGAATAGCACTATATATTTGTTTGGAAAATCCCGCATACTGATCCTTCTATATCTTCCTCATATTGAAAGCTACTGTAACCCTATTTATTATTTGCCAACTTAGTCTTTGAACTGAATCTTTTTCTAGTAACTATGATTTCCTTGAAATTCTTAAAAATCCCTAACAACAACTCAAAAGATGAAAAGAGGGAAGTCATTCACTTTTCTTCTAATCCTTCAAAGACTGCACTGCATTCTACTTATTTTCCATCATTTGGTTCATGCCATTCAGTTTTACCATACCAATAATTTATTTCCATTTCTGCCAACAAGAAAATGCATTATCATGGGTTGATTTGTAGTGGATAGTCAAAGGCATTCATGCTGATTAGGATTTCTAAATAAAGAATTGGATTTAGATTAAATCTTGAGGAGTGGAGATGAGACTTATATCAGGCTGTCTGCCACATCACTGAACCAATGTCTAAAATAACTCTCAAACTGAGTATCTAACTTTAATGAGAATATAATATATAAAATCTTACCTTAAATCTTGCTTTATTGATACACTTTACAGTAAACGAAGATTGCTTTAGATTAATGCATCTTCCCATTGCTAATTACATTTATCCCATAAAAACATTATTGAGTTTTACTATGTTATGCATTTATTTACATTAATATTTTGTATTTAATGTCACATATGAATTATTTATAGTAGTTATTATGCAGGATATGCTTTTGATAGAGTAAGAAATCAGTTCTTAGGAAATCTTAATAAACACACTAATTTATTTTAATCAAAACATCCTTCTCTTTGATTTTGCTCTGCTCTGCAGCAACTAAAAACTAGTTACTTAAAAGGTTACCCTACCAATGAAATTGTGTTTTGGAAGATTTGTTTTAGTCAAATTAAGTGGATTTTTTTTTGTCTATATAGTATCTGAAAAGGTAAACTATATATTAAGCCAAATAAATTATATATTTTTGACATCTATATTTAAGGTCTTCCAAGTATATGTGACAAATACATCATTGCATGTTATACAATGTACATGATGCCTCTCTACTATAGCTGATAAAACTTCTAATCAAATATTTTATTTGAAAGTGATTCAATTGAATCAAACTTCTGAATGGAGTATGTCAAATTCAATCAGATGCTTCTGAATCAGTGTAATTTTTGATGGAGATTTGATGGAGTTTTGCTCATAAGCAACTTACTTTTGAATGAATGAGTCATTGACCAATTTGAATTTTCAAATAAATTTGAATCATCTATTTGAGTTAGATCATCTTCAAATTAAACTGAACTGACTCTTTAATTAAAACTGGTGATTAAAATAATATGTCCTTAGTTGATGTGCATTTCGCTTTTTTTCCCCATTATACATCTAAGGGCAAACCTATGCTTCTTGTGAACTAATGACATATAAGGTGTTGTGGACTTCCCCCTCCATAGTACACTCTACTGAAAATAAATGAAAGCCCTGGAACTGAGTTATATATTTTCACAACTAGTTGTCAACAAGAGAAAGCATTTTAAAAGCCAACGAGACTAGTGAAACATTGCCCTGCCAAATTCTGCCTGGTTAGTTTGAAATTTTAGAGTTAAGGAAATGATGTTTGTCCAGCATAGAATTTCCATCTAAGAATTATTCTGTTACAAGTGGGCTCAGTAGACATTCCCATTCTGAGAGCAATTTGGACATTTTAGTTCTATAGGCATGTTCAAAAATAGGTTCCTATCCTTTCCTGAGCTTTTTCTTTCTACAAAGTGAATCAATGTGAGAAGGACTGCTGGGTCTTTTATACAAAACCTTTTTTTTTTTTTACTTACAAAGAGGTAAATCTGCTGCTATGAGAACATGGCTGTTGGGCATGTCAATTGTTGTTATGCAGCAGCAAGGAAAGTACTTCTTGGCTCAATATAATTTTCTTGGTAACCATATTTTTAATAAAAATGACATTTTAGTATGTGGCGGCTGTCTTACTGTAGGATTCTGTGTAGATTGCATGGATCTCAGGGGCAAGTGTCCCCAGCGAGAGCATCACAATTAGTTGCCAGAAACACTTTGATGATTATTTCTAGACTACATGAAAAGTGATTGCATTTGGCAATCATTTCTCTCTCTCAGATGGATAATGTTATTTATAGAATATCTAAGAGAAGAGCACATTATTTCAATGACAGTTCTGACTTAATTAAGAGGTTGATAAAAATTGGCTTTTATAGCTTCTGTGTAGATTGTAAATTAGTTAATGCAAGATCAAAGTCCTTTGATATTATGTGAAAGATTAGTCTTTAAATTTGCATCAACAAAAGACCTCTTGTTTCAAGGAGCAGCAGTTCAGTTAAGTGCTACCTAAAAGCCAACATGGCAACACTCTTAGGATGACACTTTCCTTCTCTCTCTGGAGTTTATTACTTTCATCCTCCACTTAAAGGGGAGTAGAAAGGCATTGGAGGTGATTCAAATAGACAGCAGAATATTAATAAAATAAAACATTTAGTATAACTGGAGAATAGTCCCATATTTTTCTAAGTATCTGAGATGATTCAGTCAAAATTCTTCAATTGTATGGAACATTGTTGCAAAAGATTTTTTTAAAAATAAAACATTTATTTCATCAATAAATGTTTGCTTTGGAAAGCAAAACCAACAGGGCCATTGGCCTTTATTAGAAATCTAGATGAATTCTTATTCAAATGGAATAATTTCATCCTTAAATCAAAGATCAGATTTGATATGTGATAAATATTCAGTCTATCAGGTTCCCAAAGGCAGGATCGCCACTTAAGAAATGACATACGTTAGTTCAACTTCTTTATCATTTTATTTCTTATTTACTTATTAATTGAATGTATGTGGATACCAACCTCAACTATACTGATTCTAGGCAGTTAACAGGGAATAAAAACACAATAAAAACATTATATAGGATTTGAAATAAAACCAAACAATCTAATCAACATAACCCAGAGGTGGGTTCCTCCCGGTTCGGACCGGTTCGCCCGAACTGGTAGCGACCCGCTGGTGACATCACAGTGACATCACGGATCCGGTTCGGTCGGTGTCGGTCCATGGGCACCACCATCTTTTTTTTCCCTTCTGTGCATGCTCAGAAGCCAAGTTTCCAGCACTGCGCATGTGTCGCCATCTTGTTTTCGGCTTTTAAAAAATTTGTTTGGATTTTTTGGCACTGCAGATGCGCGCGCAAAGTGCGCGTGCCCACATGGCACAGGAGGAAGCAAACCGGCAGCGAGGTAAGTTAGAACCCACCCCTGTCATAACCACAATATGGATTCACCTACATAGTCCAGGCTCAGTAACAGAAGTAGATCTGTAGGATCTCACAGAGAGCCAATAGGGTTGGTACAAGTCTAATGTCCAGGGGAATGATGTTCCAATCATGCAACTCATTCCTGTGGCCTGCTGAAGCTCAAACTTGATGTACCGTAAGAAGGTTAAGAGGAGAGAAAGTTTATGTAATACTTTCTCCAATGGCTGATTCTGAGTAGCTGAGGTTTATTCTTTGTGGGGGGGGGAAATTGCCAGGAGGAAATAGATTAAGCAGTCCTTTTATCATTTCTTTTCTTGAAGTCCCAATCTCCCAAGGCTACTTTGGTCTTGAGAGAAAAAAAAACATCAATAAAACCCAAAGGGAAATTTATACAGAACTGAGTGTCACAGCTATTTTGGATCTTGTTTAGGTTTGTGACCTGGGTGACCCTAACCCTAACCCTAACCGCTGTTATAAACATTTAAACATTTCAATAATCCAATTCTGTACCTATGAATGCCAATGTCTTAGTTTAGTTTGCTTCCAAAATGGACGAATGATCTAACCTGTTAAAAATGCTAATGATGTTGTGGGATATATGTGGGAATAAGAAAGTCACTTTGCATATTTTTTCCTGCTAATTTCTCTACCTGATGTGGCAACTGTCACTTTCACCTGATGATATTGTGAGGTACTAGGCTTTGAGAAAGGGACAGAACGATGACCAGATCTTCAATACTTATGAAGAAAAATAAATAATAATAATAAAAAACTGTGGAATCCATTCATAAGGCTGAGCCAACTGTTGCTAATTTATCTTTCTTTTCAAGACAGTTGCTGAAATTGCTCCTCACTCCCAAATTTCTCTGTCAAGAAAGAATTTAAAGAAGCTATTTGCACATAGTTCTAAATCACACTGTCCTTTAGAAACTGCCAGAAGGCTTTTCTTTTTTCCTGTAAGAAGGGGGAAAAAAGTGAGGAGCTTTCCTTCCTCTGAAATGTAACTTTTACAATAAACTGTCACTACATCATTAAGCCTGATTTTAGTATTCTTGGTGATGCCAAGGTTAACTTAATTTTAGTTAGTTTAGAATACCATATTAAGGTTTAGTTTTGTTTAGAATACCATATTAAGAACAAGAAATTCATAGAAAATTCTGATGACAACTTTATTACATTTTACATTTTACTTACTAACTTTTTTTGTATTATATACATAAGATCTAGGGATATATATCATAGGTATCTCTGTGTATGTTTGTGTGTGTATGATTGCATGTGTGTGCGTGCACACATGCACATGTATACATCACTCTCTCTCTCTCTGTGGCCATATAGACATGTTACCAAAATTGTCTCTAAACTTAAGTTATCTGGTATTCAGGGCAGATTTAGCAAAAATGAGAAAGGAAGAAGAAAATTTCAGTAAGTCATTGGGCCAAAAGGATGGGCATATATTGTATGCATGGATTTGACTTAGAAAATAATATTCTATTTTTAGGAGGTGTGCAAAATAGTTCTTGACTATTGGTTTAAGAGCCTGGAAAGACCTGTTTCAGGATGAGACAATAGACAGCTGCTGTAAAGGTTGAAGAACATCTGAACTCTTCTGATTAGTCAGAACAGGCTATTTGGGATAAGGATGTTTCAGAAACATCTGCAGGGTCCCATCAAATAAATCAAGATGGCAATCACAGTGGTGTGATTGAAGCACTGTCCATTTTGCTTACACTGTTGTGGTTCCCATCTTGACTTTTTGAGCATATCCTTCAGACCTCCTTGGGATGTTGCAAGAGATGCCATTTTTAATTAGCTGGTTTGTATAAACGGCTTGGCCCTGACTCTGCCGGTTGCTTCTTCTGTAGTAGACATTAGAATTCCTATAACCAGGCCCTGTCTCATTTCAGATCAGTCTCTCTTCATTAACATTCACCACAATTTCTGTTTCTTCTTTCTTTTCAAGTGATCTTATTGCATATCCTGATTTATTGAATCTCCCCTCTTTCTTCTTTTTTTTAAAAGAACTTTATAAGCTTTAAAATGTAAACAAAATTTCTTATACGAGTTTCTAAACAATGGTGACTTTTTTGAGGAAATGCAAGCAACAACTACAGCAACCACAACCAGAAAACTGATATGATAGTCCTTATTTGTTTTGTTTCTTTTTTTTAATTTAATGGTCCCATATTATATTCTGTCACTCAGTATAGTAAAAATCTGTATTATGTGGGGGCTTTGGCACTGTGAAAATAATTGCTTCAGGCCTGGGAGACTGAGGACAAAACCCTCCCTTTGGCTGTCAGCTTTCAAGCAATTGATCTTCTCATTTTATTTTAATCTCACCAGCCACTTTCTTTCCCCACTAAATAGACCCCCCCACCTCAGCTCAGAAGCTAAATGTCCCCACTGCCAGGAGTACTTAGTGTAAATGTAATATTACATGAATCAAAGACCCTTTAGGCTATAATATAGGCTGGTAATTTATTACTGAAGAACAGTGTTTTTTTTAATTCTTTTCGTTGAGGCAAATCACTGTGAATTAACTAGGAAGAGGGCAGCAGGTGCTCTCATTAAATTTACAGTCCCTGGCAGCAGATATCAAAGTTAAGGAAGAGAAAAATGTGTAGTGTAGTTCTACTGACATATGTAATTCTACCCTGTACCGATCCCATACTGTCAAAAGTGCTTCTATTAGTGTTTGGGTACCTTATTCTTGGGTGCATAAGGTTATAAACTTGAAGAAAGAATAGGAAAATGGTAGGCAGATTGGGAAAGAAAATAATTCAAGATAGGGGGAAGACCTAACAGAAGGATTGAATAATGAAAGGACACCACCTAAATTCAGGGATACAGCAAAGAAGCCACATGATTTATCCATAAGATGTTGCTCTACCTACAAAGAAGATATTTCTTTGAAATCCAGCTTAGTATTAGAATTACTCATGTTTCTTCCTTCTCATATTTGTTTACATTAAAGAAAATTGTGTAAATGTTCCTCAGTGAAAGTTGGTAACTTTTGGTGTAAACATTTCCTTGCTGAGTTGAATTCATGACTACTGAAGGGGATTTCCTCTTACCTCCAAAGTCCAATGGTCACCATTCCAAATTTTGCTTCTGGAGGTTGTGAAATTTAAGGGGATATGATAACTGGATGGACGGATTGGCAGAGAGAACTCATTGGAAAAAACAAACCCTTATATTGGGAAAGATTAAGGCAAAAAGAGAAGGGGATGGTAGAGGATGAGATGGTTAGATAGTGTCATCTACTCAGTGAACATGAATTTGGGAAAACTCTGGGAGACAGTGGAGGACAGGGGGCTGGTGTGCATTGTAAAAACAATAAAAACATTGTATAAAAAGCATAGTAAAAACAATAAAAATATCTAAAATAAATATACAAAGCAGAAAAAAATAGTTAATTGGTTAGAAGTAAAGCCAGGAAACAAGAGCCTTAACACACTCAGTGCCTCAGCCTAGGGAACACAGTCAAGTTTTTAAAGCCTTAGGAAAGACCAACAGGGTTGGGGGCATTTTGATCTCTGAAGGGAAGATATTCCACAGAGTAGTGGTTACTGCAGAAAAGGCAAGTTTTGTAATCCTAGCCAGTTGACACTCTGGCTGACAGGATCTGCACCATGCCCAATCTGGTAGATTGAATTGGATGGGTAGAGACTTTTGGAAACTTTGCCCAGCATGCTCTTCAAAATCTCTCTATCTTCCATGCAATTTTAATTTTACCTGAACTCTAAATAATTAAAAAATGTTCTAGATTGTCTTTCTGGAAAACTTTGGCCCATCCATAATGTGTCAGTCCCAAATCCAAAGATCACACCTGGTCCCCGGTCACTCAATTAATAGAACCAACGTCTTTTAACAAAGACATGTCAAACAGTAAAAGTTGCAACTGGCAAACAATGTAATTCAATCCAATCCAATCCAATCCAATCCAATCCAATCCAATCCAATCCTTTACCTGTATTTGTCTATCCCCAAAGGACAGAATCTTGCCAAACTAAAGCTTTTAAACTACTAGGTGAATCCTGAATGATTCTAGGGTGTGATTACCCTGAACCTCTTCCTTCCTCCTCCAGCCAGCTCAGGACTGCACAGTCTCTTAACATGGACCTCTCTCTGATGGGATTTACTGCCTCCTTGCAAAAATTCATATCCACTGCTTTTCCAGGTGCACATTTCATCACAGAATGGTTCAGGACAATGTCTGGAATGAAATGTGTTTTAGTTTGAAACAGAACACTTCCTGTTTTCTACACACACTTCACCTGAATTTACTTGTTCTTGACAAATCTGCATTAATTTCTGGTAATTGTTTTCAATATGCATATAGCTCAATCACCAAATAAAATCAGTTAGAATATATATAACAAGGCAGAAGTGGGACCTACCTTGGAAGCTCTGTCTGGATCATCATTCTTGCAAAAAACCACACTTGATTATGATTTACTACATGCCACTGCACAATCACAGAGGAAGCTTAGCATTTGTCTAGAATGGCATGAAGGGAGAGCTGGAGTGGCAAGAGAAACAAGCCCAATAGAGACTGTCCATGTATGCTCAATAGAGTGACCATTATATAATAGCAATGAGAGGCAGAAAACACTTTTACAGGCCAGATTTCAGCTCTTGACTGATTAAATCTATGTGCCTTGTTTTACTCCAGAACAGCAATCTGAGTCAACAACATATTTCCCTCCAAGAAAAACTTATGTGTCCAGGTCCCAGGCACCAGATCTTCAACTATAGCCACTAGTTCTTTAACTGATTAATAACACTGGGATGGGGAGCTCATTTGTGTGGCTTGCTTTGGGGCCCAGGGAGCTCTACTGATGTTCCTGATAGAAGCACACTTAATTATATAATAGGAAGATGATCATGTTCCCAGGAGCCCCCTCTTTAAAAAAAAGAATCAAATCAAAACAACAACATACAAACACAGGTATAAATTCTATGCAATGCCCGTCTTCTCCACCTTATCATCCTAAGGTTGCCAACTACACTTGAAAGAGGTCCTGTAGATTTTCTCTTCTTTTACTTTCTCTTATATTTTACATGCATATACACATATGTGGCATATCTATCTATCATAAATCATTCTCCTCCATAACTAATCCCCCACCCAAGAAAGAAATAAACAAAAACATGAAGAGGGTACAAAAATAAATGTATATTAATTGAATTAATAATGACACATTAAAAATAATTACCTGTCAAATTCACCATTTACAAAATTAATTAATGCCCATCTGCACATGCCAATCATTTTCTTTCTTACAAACACACACGACTCCATTCCCCTCTCTCATTCTGCTAAACACAGCAAGGGAACAAAAGGATATGTGATTTGGGGAAGGGATAGATGCAGAAGGATGTTCCCGTTACTTCAATTTTCCACAATCAATAGTCTGTTCTGATTAGTTTAAAAGCAAAGATAACTGATATTTTTGTGCCTTCCTCCATTTTCTGAAATGGACAAGCCAGACATTTCTTGGAAGGACCACAGCTTGGCAGCTTTGGATCCCAATAGTTTTATAATGAAAGTGCACCATCATAAATACTTTCAAAGATCTGCAATTTGTTTTTGGAAAGCTTCTTATATGGATGAATCGCTAAAAGCAACTCTGTTTATATTTGTTCCTCTAATTATACTCATATGCTTACCCTGTACAGTAAAGTCAATTTATTTGGATTTCTGAAGAGATTGGGACATAATATTACCCAGCCTTATTTACTTTTTTAGTCTGTCTTACCAAATTTGAAGGGATATCTTCGCATCTGACAACTGACATGCCAAGTGCAATCCTGAACTTGTAAATGACTATACACCTTTGCTGTTTAAGAAAAATATATATAAGAAATGTTAGATTAGAGATTCATCTAATCCAATATCTTATCTTTTAGCAGATAAGGGTTTGAAAGAAAGCTGCAGACATTATTAACTGAATCACCCAATTGTCCTCATGTGATCTGAGTTTCAATACAGGTACAAAGTCATATTGATATCTTTATTATTGTTTTCAGGAGAAAATTGTTTTCCTACTTTTCCCATTGTCATCTATGCTAATGCAATGGCTACAGGGAGCAAATCTTTCTCACACACACACACACACACACACACACACACACACACACACACACGTTAGCCTATTACTTTAAAGTCTCTTTTCTATTACAGAAAACATATATTGAAGTACATGTCCCAGATCTACTGTGTCTTGCTACAAAGACAAATACAATTATCTGTTCACAGACTGAGGCAGTACATTTTCTCTCTTGTATTTCTCCTCTACAGTTCCTCTACATTTACAAAACAGTCAGATGCTAAAGCCATAAGTAAGCCACAGTGCTTTTAACAGAGCAATTTGTCTATTCCTTGAGAACATTAGTGTTTAGTCCCCACAGACAATCTTTAGATAATAAGAGTCAAATGAGTCCTGTGTGAGTGCCTCTAAACAAATTATGTTATATTCCCCAAACTCTTATCTGGCGTTGTCCTTTTCTTATAGCTCCTTCAGTGGGCATTTTTCTGACGCTTGTAGTGTATTACATTGGCTTTCTTCCCTTTCCTCATTCCTTATTCCTGTTGGCCATCTATCATTTCCTTGTGAAGGCTATTAGGATAAAAAGTCATCCCCTTTACAGGGATTAAACTTCTTGCCAGCATTGGCTCCATATCACACATAGCCCAGTCTTCAAAGTTATGAATCATAGCCAAAACAATATCATCCTTAATGGGAAACTATGACATTGATGTATTGTGTTGGTGAGGATTTTGTTAAGAGAAAGTGTAAAGACTTCTGGCCTTTAGTCCTAAGAAAAATGTGTTAATAGCTGTGCATTTTTTCTGACAACCTGGACATGGTTGTATTACATTTTCTTCAATGATTTCAAGAGCATGTCTGGAAAATTATTTGTTCCAGTTGAACCAATAAACAATTATTTAATGTTTTAAAAATGTTAATTGTTTCCAAAAATTAGGCCAAGAGAAGGGGAAAAAGTGATGAATCCAGCTGCACAAAAATCCAGTATCTTTACTTTCAAAGTTTAATCTAAGTGATCTGATTTCACATTAATGGACCTTTGTATGAAAAAAAAAATAGAAAGCTATATACTTCAAATGAATGCATGCTGAGGTTTTTTTTAAGTTTATCTAATTAATAAATCTGTGCAAAATATAGACATACTATTATATGTGGACTAATATAGGTGGACCATTTTGCTTTAATCCATCTTTTTCAGTAGCAGCTGCAGGAGGAGATCAAAATAGATAAGATAACTTACCTCACATTTGTTGTTGTGGGAAATATAGGAGGAGAAAGGAGTATTATGTATGTTTGCCACCTTTAGTTAGTTGTAAAAACAAACAAACAAACAAACAAACAAACAAACAAACAAACAAACAAAGCAGTGTTATGATCAGAGCCACATCCCTTCATACATGAATGCATTGTTGATGCATTTACAATAGGAGAAGGTTTGAACTGCAGTGTCACAATCACCATCTTGCCTGTTTTGACCCTCTACTAACACATGTCACTGATCATTTTGTGCATTTATGTGAATTGTCTTATTTATTTGCATTTATTTTATGTGCATTGTTATATATGCACTCTTAATGAAATGCATTCTCTTATTTAAATTTTGTGCATTTGATAGGCATTGAGCATTCTCTTCTATTGACATTTGCATTTATCATAATTAGATTAAGTTAAATTTAAGTTTATAGTTTAAGAAGCTATACTGATACATACCATAGGCTCACATTAAAGCAGATATGGTAAAGAAAGAAAAAGGGACCAAGGAAGAACAAAGAAAGCATCTATACAGATCTGCACAAAATCAAGACTTGCAGGAATATATTTATATGCCATTTCCAAAGGAGAGTGATCACAAAAATCTGACGATAGTGGTATTGTCCTACATTGTAAATAGTAGTTTCAATTAAAATGACACTGTCAGAGAGACAACCTTTCTCAGCTAATCAAAAGTCATATCGAATATTGCTGTATTTATCATTCTATTACACATACTGTATATGAATTAATTTTAGGAATAAGACTAACTCCAAGTCCTTCAATATGGTCTTTCTCTTTATTTTTCAACTTGAATCCTGAAATTTGCTTATTTGTACCTGGACTATCATTAAGTGTTGTACCTTATGATTCTTGACGAACTTATCTTTTCTTTTATGTACACTGAGAGCATATGAACCAAGACAAATTCATTGTGTGTCCAATCACACTTGGCCAATAAAAAAAAATTCTACTATTCTATTCTATTCTATTCTATTCTATTCTATTCTATTCTATTCTATTCTATTCTATTCTATTCTATTCTATTCTATTCTATTCTATTCTATTCTATTCTATTCTATTTGCCTATAAAGCTAAACCAATACCAGTTAGGTCCATTTCAATGTTTAATTTATGTAGTGCACCAGGATATTAATAATATATATTCACATTGATTTGTTATATCCAATTTCCTACTATCCAGCCTCCCATCTCTGTGCCCTATAAATTATCTAACTCAGAGGTCTTCAAACTTGGCAACTTTAAGACTTGTGGACTCCAACTCCCAGAATTCTCCAGCCAGCATAGCTGGCTGGAGAATTCTGGGAGTTGAAGTCCACAAGTCTTAAAGTTGCCAAGTTTGGGGACCCCTGATTCTAACTCTTGAGACATTTGAACTAAAAGGAGGGTAAATTTTCTGTGGAAATATATATGTGTAGCTTTTCCATTCTCTTATAAAGATGTCCTACGTTTCTTCCCTGCATGCCAGATTGTGTGGATATGTTAAACTGATGGAGCAGAAAGAATCTGCTCTGATGGTCCTATGACAATATTTCTGTTTGATAATTTCTATGGTAGCTCTCTGCTCTTAAGGGGCAGTTCACAGTATGCAGAAATTGCTTCAAGTGTTACTATATATCCTTACTTTTAGGTGACATATCTCCATGATGAATAAATTTATATTGTTGCAAACAATTTTTTTTAAAAGAAATCCAAAAATAATATTTTCTACTCTGGTTTAAAGGCTTCCCATTCTGTTCTGAGATAAACATGTAATTAGGATTTTACTTAAAGTCGTTTTCACCAAATAGCAATAGCAATAGCACTTAGACTTATATACCGTTTCATAGTGCTTTACAGCCCTCTCTAAGCGGTTCACAGTGTCAGCATATTGCCCCCAACAATCTGGGCCCTCATTTTACCCACCTCGGAAGGATGGAAGGCTGAGTCAACCTTGAGCCGGTGAGATTTGAACCGCTGAACTGCAGCTAGCAGTCAGCTGAAGTAGCCTGCAGTACTGCACTCTAACCACTGCGCCACCTCGGCTCTAGATTTTAGAATGGTTGTCATCAAAATTAAATAAATTGAAGATGCACAGTACATCTAAACCAGTTTGTTATAGAGCTACTTAGTATTTTACTTATTATAATATGTTCTTTCTTCTCTATTCAGAAGCCATGGTGAATCATGTAGCTTGGCAGTCAAGACACCCTAGCTGACTTCTTCAGTAATATTAATCACTCAAATAAATGGCTCCAATTCAATTACAATTTAACAATCTGGAATGTCACTGAGCTACGGCCTTTTTTTTAGTCCTCCACATTTCACTTCAATTCAGCCCATCCCTTTTGGTCTTTTCTGTTTTGAGGGAGATAATTTTTATACTTTGGACCTTAGGAAAATTGGGGTAAAGAAAATTAGGAAAGAGAGGTGGGAATTGCTCTATAGGAATATAACAGAAAGTACAGAGATCATCTGATCCCTAAATTTCCATTGTGTTTCTTTATTGAATCTGCAATTTCATACATGATTATTTTAGAGTATATGAATATAATGGGACTTACTTTTCAATAAGAGTTTCACACTACATATAATTTAATATCTACTGAGTCACTTTTTTGACATTCAGTGAATCCTGATCAAAAGATTCTTTTCTTATGGGGTCTCAAATATGAAGTTCTCCCACTGGGGTCAAGCTTTTTTATGGCTTTTCAGCACAACAGCAACAATTTGCACAATTATTCCACTATCTGCCATCTATCTACTAATGTTGCTTATAGCTTTGCTGAATGATAAATGTGCTTGTTTGTAGGTTTAGTTTTTTAAAAATGTTTTTTTTTTATTGTTCTGAGAGTCCTCTTACTGAAGAGAATCACACATACTAATTAAAAAAGGTTTACTGATCAACTGTGATATCTGAAATTGCCAGATTTAATATATTGATCTGCTATGGCTTGTTTTCACTTAGTGAATATTTGTCTCTTTTAAGACAACACAATATCTGCAGCATCAGTGTGTGCTCAGTTGTAAGGATGGAAAAACTCTTGAGACAAATATATGAAGCCTTTCACCTTTAGATATAAATGACAGCCTTGTCCCACCTGCTCTGATTCTACTTTCCATTTATCCTTTGCTCAACTCCTTTTCTTGCTTCCCATCATGCTGGTCCCCCATTATAATATCAATATGATATTGGTGGAATGGAGCTGACATGATGAGATATTGCTTTTAAATATCCAGATAGAGTCTTGCTTTATCCCCTACGGTGAATTCCATCTCCCTGAGTTACATATCATCCTTGCCTGTCTTATCATTGCCAATCGCTCACAGCCCAATTGCTCAGCTACCCCAAAGAAGAAAACAGGCATGGGAAAATCATATTTTCATCATTCCTCTGGAAGAGGTGATGTGAATCAGAAGTAACAGGAAGAAAAAGACCAAAAGACTCTGAAAGTGAACGTTGGACCTCTTCTTAAGCTGTGGACTTAAGGCACTCTTAATGCTGTCCTGGGATTATATTTATTTATTTAGGTTCTCTCTCTCTCTCTCTCTCTCTCTCTCTCTCTCTCTCATCTATCAGCTAAGGTTAGCTGTGTCCCTTATGCCAAACAAATATGTACCCTGGTAACTTTATTAATTTTGTAGCCTTATTTGTCTAATCAGCTAAGTTACTCCTTGCACAGTTTCTTACCATGAATATTTCATTTCTATTCCAATCCTGTTGAAAATGATGAAACTAGGCTTACCTTTATTCTACTTTACTCGCAGTTAAATCATCCTACCTCAAAAGTAGAGTCAATGACCCATAGTTCTGACACCCCTCCCATCCCACTCTTGCATTCATTTTACCAGTGCATTTTGATTAAATCCTTTGTTTCTCTTCCCAACCCTTGTTGCAAAGGGCTTTTCTGTGTCAGAGCTAGACTTCAATGAATTGTCTCCCCACACACCATCTTGGCATGTGTTTGGAAGTCTAGCTTAAAAGGATTTTAACTTTTCAGCCTTGCTGTTTTGTTTCCTTTGGAGACATTTGTAAAGATGTTGTCAGCAGATTTGTAGGAAACAAAGCAGCATGAAGGAGTGAGGGAATAGTTCTGAGCACTGCCAAGAGCTAGAATAGCAGCTTGGAGCCTATGCAAAATAATTCAGCAGGCGTTTGAATTCAATACAAGGTAAAAATTAACATTACAAATCCCTTTTTATTCTTACTGCTGCTCTTAGTCCAATCTTTAGGCAGACTCATTCAGTCTGCTAGAGAAGAATTGACAGCTGATCCCAAGAGTCAATAAAAGAGGTCTTGAGAAATCAACCCTCTGCTAAAAACAGTGGAAATTACAGATTTAGATATTCTAAACAGAAGGTTGGAGGGGCTCCTCTGTTTCCTTTTCCTTTCAAGTTACTTATGCATTTTTAAAAGAGAATATGAGAGAGAGAGAGAGAGAGAGAGAGAGAGAGAGAGAGAGACTCTACTATTCTAAAGCAGATGTACAAGTCCATGCATTTGAATTCCGTAGTTTTATAATCTGCTGCAGGAGAAAATTTACATACTTTAAAATTCCTTGTTTCACCACTTTTTTTGCTTGCATGATTGGGTGTATGGTATTTGTTTGGACTGTCCTGGGTGGAATTTTGGTGGGATGGAGGTAATGTTGTGTAATTGAATCCTGAATGTTTTGCTGATGGATAGCAGCGTCTTTCCATTTAGGTAAGCAGGCTAGTTAGACCTAATGATCTTCCATTGTTGTATGAAATAAGCCAGTGTTTCTCAACCTTGGCTACCTGAAGACATCTGGATTTCAACTCTCAGAATTCCCTAGCCAGCTCTGCATTTTCCTCCAACTATCTCCAACGTCAGATGCTTCTAGTAGTGTTGTTGGAATGAAAGTGGTATTTAGATGCAAAGTCCCAAACAGCTGTCCCCAGCTAATCGTTCTTTTTCTCTGCTCTTGCTCTCCCATTTCAACAGGTGGGGACTTTGAAGAATAGAGCAACTAGTAATGGAGAATGTTATAAATATATAATACCCGCAGGGAATTTCTTGCTCTATGAAATACTGTGCTCTTGTTCTTCCAGGTATCCCGGATTCCTGACCCTTCTTTATTTAAAGCAGCGGTTCTCAGCCTGTGGGTCGCAACCCCTTTGGGGGTCGAACGACCCTTTCACAGTGGTCGCCTAAGCGCGCCCTAGCCCGCTACACCCCCTTTGTCACCTCATCATGCGTGGGGAGGGGGCGGGCCTGGGGTTGTGGCGGCGGGGCGGGGGTTGCGGCATTAGGAAGGTTGAGAACCACTGATTTATAGGTATGCAGTTAGGCTCAGTAGAATGCATGGGAGGTAGTCAGAAGTCACTAGTTGCATATGAGCTGTAGGAATGCATAATCCCTTCTTATCAGCAACTGTATATCATCCTGGGAATATAGAGTCAAAGATCATTTCCTTTCAGAGCCACAGAACAACTTGCAGCTATTCCCCTTAGTAATGCTAGCTTCATAAATGGAAAAAGCACACAAACGCACAACAAATGTGTGTCATGGCAATGGAATGCAGGCAGGGACCACATCCCTAGAGGGATTAGTTCTATGGCCAGCATTTTATATCTCTTTGTGCTGCTGTTTTTGTGTGAAGGAATGTTTGCCATATCTATTTCTCCCACCTTAAATTATAAGGCCTTCCTTCCTTCCTTCCTTCCTTCCTTCCTTCCTTCCTTCCTTCCTTCCTTCCTTCCTTCCTTCCTTCCTTCCTTCCTTCCTTCCTTCTTTCTTTCTTTCTTTCTTTCTTTCTTTTTCTTTCTTTCTTTCTTT
>QLTV01003771.1:215160-253476 GCA_003457575.1 Thermophis baileyi | reverse complement strand
TTAATGTATCTTCCTTTCTTTCTTTCTTTCTTTCTTTCTTTCTTTCTTCCTTTCTTTTTCTTTTTTCTTCCCTTCTTCCTTCCCTTTCTCCCATATATCCATCCATCCATCCATCCATCCATCCATCCATCCATCCATCCATCCATGCATGCATGCATGCATGCATTGCAATTTAGTTCTTGTTCAAAACACATTATAGGACTAAGTGGGAACCTTTCCAGAACTGCACACAAAGAACTGCTGGATTTCAATATTTCCCATTTCCCAACATTATATTTGGGTTCATGTTGTGCACAATCAATACATAAACAATCACTCAAGGCCTGTTTTTGGTTACCAATTTGCAGCAGGATTTCTGATGTGAAAGGGATGTCGTATGTTTCCATTTTAAATGCTCTTTTTCTTGGTTTTCATTGTAACAAACTATTAGGGATGATTGGGGAATTGCACTTCTTCAGCTGAATGCAGGCTTGGCAGTAAATTTTCCTCTCTTTTTTAAAAGAGAAAAGAAATGTGTGTGCTTGGCTGTGGTTATGTTTATTCCTTTTTGATTCCATATCCCATATGCTAAAATCATCACAGGGTTTATTAGTCAGTGGAGGTCAATTGAGAAATTGCTGTATTTGCTTTCATAATAGCACTGCATGCTATATACCCTGCTTGAGCCGAAAATCACACAATGATTTTTATTTGTCTCCAATCACAAGCAGATGTGGAACAGTCAGGTCATTTCCCCTTAAATGGACTATAGGGATTAAAAAATTCAAAGAAGTTTCCAACTAACTAGTGTCTTTTTATTCCCTCATTATGCCTCTTCAGACTTCGAGGGAGTGAAGATTTTCTTGCATTTAAATCTGTCTTAAACGTTGATGTATCTACTGCCCTCTTTGTTCTTTTCTTTTCCAGAATATTTCACCATTGAATATTTGTGTGAGTTCACCCGAGCAGAAATGTCTGAGCTGATTTAATCTAGTCCAGGAAAACAGGAAGGAGGAATGGCAGCAGTGATGGGGAATGCATTTGTTTAATTCAATTGTCCCCTAAATGAGTAGAATGTCCTTACACTTCAGTACAGTACTGGCACTTTTTAAAAAAGTTGGATTGCAACTTTGAAAGGGATCAGATTTGGATCTGAGAAATGTTCCAGAAAAGTACATCTGAGGCTAACCCAAGTATGAAATTGGATTTTATTTCATTCACTATCAATTAAATATAATCAATACAGACTATTTAAGTGGGCTATTAAATTATTTCCCCCATTTCTCAGCTTTTACACAAAACCCATTTTTTGGGAGATAGGTTCTTGAAAAGAGACTCATGTCCTCTTTCACCCTTAACATGCATAGCTAGTGTCTCCCAGCCACACCCTACATATTGGATTTCTTTGTCATCTGTCCACTGTGTAAACTTGGCCTTTCTTCTTGTTCAAGTGTGGATATTTGGCCTCTCCCATCTATCCAAAGGGCTAGGCTTTCCCAGTCCAACAGATATGATTCAATCAAAATAGAACTGGGAGGTTCCTTGGAGGTCTTCTAGTGCAAGTAGGACTGTTCAGGTAGGAGACCCTATATCTGTGATGGCGAACCTATGGCACGCGTGCCACAAGTGGCACGTGGAGCCATATCAGTGGGCACATGAGCTCAGGCCAGCTGATTTTCGGGCCTTCTGGGCCCACTGGGAGTCAGGAAACAGGCTGTTTCCAGCCTCCGGAGGGGGTGGGGAAGGCCCGTTTTTTTTGCTCTCCCCAGGCTTCAGAGCCTTTCTAGGAGCTTGGGGAGGGCAAAAACGGCCTTTCCCCCCCCGGAGGTCCTCCAGAGGCCAAGAGGCCAAGCTTAGTGGTCTCTAAGTTTGGTCGTTTTCTTGCAGACTTTTCATTATTCAAACTAGGTAACATCATCAGTGCTATTAAGGAGTGGGGTCTGCTCTCATTTTATATTTATATTGACAAGCTGCTAAATATAAATTGAGAGCAAACCCCATCTTTACTAGCACTGATATTATTACCTAGTTTGGATAATGAAGTGTCTGCAAGAAAACAACCAAGTTCAGAGAGTACCAATGACCCCTCAACTCTAAAATTGGTTGCAGGATCCAATCTGGGTCAGTCACTGGGACCAAAAGTTTTATCTTCCAAGCTTTCGGACTTATGTTGGAGACCATCTTCAGGGAACTTCTCTTTAGCAGAGTGTGTGCTGCTTGTTCACTGCAATGAACAAGGACACACATTCAGTTTTGCAGTTACCAAGTTGTTCGATGAGCAGGCACAAAAACAGGCAGGGAAATGATTGAAGCCAGGGAAACAGGCCTCTTGTCAGTCAACAGGAGTGCTAATTTACCACCAGCCTATCAAGCCTATCAAGAAGGTGAGGGCTGGGCAGCACAAGCAAATGACAGCTAATGACTTAAAAGCCAGCCATCAACACACCCCAATCAACAATCAACACACCCCAATCAACAAAAGGCATTTACAAAAGGCACTATAAATACCATACACAGAACAGCATACACTCTACCAGAGAGAGGTTCCCTGAAGATGGCTTCCAGCACAAGTCCAAAAGCTTGGAAGACAAAATTTCTGGTTCCGGTGACTGACCCAGATTGGATCCTGCAACATTATTCTGGGACACGTATATTCGCCTTCATTCATTTGTGTAAAATTAGTTAATAACCCATTTCTTTTATGGCCACAGATTTGGAATCATCTCTGGAAATATCTATGATTCCATTTTTAATGGGTTTAAAAAAAACTTTGAATATTTTCTCTTGCATATGGTTTAATATATACAGTATATTGCTTTTCACTATTTTTTTATATCTGTTATAGCAATAGCACTTAGACTTATGTACCACTTCACAATGCTTTACAGCCTTCTGTAAGTGGTTCACAGAGTCAGCATATTGCCCTCAAAAATCTAGGTCCTCATTTTACCGACCTCGGAAGGATGGAAGGCTAAGTCAACCTTTAGCCAGTGAGAATCAAACTGCTGAACTGCTGGCAGCTGGCGGTCAGCAGAAGTAGCCTGCAGTACTGCATTCTAGCCACTGTGCCACCACGGTAATCGTTATTTTTCAATATTTTCTGTGCTGCTTTCTTTTGGTAAATAATAAAGGATAGATCTGGAATACAATAAAAATAAAGGGAAAAAATATTCAAATATAAGCAAATAAAGTGAAGTAAAATTATTTTATCTTTTGATTTTGGATGTATCTAATTAGAATTTACTTGTTAAGAAGATATTCATTGTAAGAACTAAATGCCCAGCCTTGAGGTGTTTGAATGTTAGCTACAATCAGTTTTAGGCAGCATTTCAAATGGCAAGAGGCTAAAGGAATTTTAGTGCAAACATGTGATGAAGACCACATAACCTATTCTTCTTTCAACTATATTCAAATAATCTAAGATAATCATTTCCATTTATTCCATTTACTTCCCTAACTTATAATGACAATGTAACAGGCTTCCTGAAAAATCTCAAAGATTTTCATTAATTATATTGGACTTTTTCCAAAATAGGCTATCTTAACAGGATAAGTCTTCTGTATTTTTGTAATAAATGTAGTTCTGTATTGATTCCCTTCCTGCAAATGTTCCATGCACAATCTTTATTTTTCAAGTTCATTACTACATTGCAATCATCTAGAAGAGAAAATTTTATCCTTTGTACAAAAGAGAAAGAATACAACAATAGCTTAACCTATAAGCAAGCTAAGTCATTAGCTAGAGGTTAATTATACAGTGAATGAATAAAGTATTTATGTTAGTAGAAGTTAGTCTAGTTGTCTTCATTTATATTTTGAATTCTGCTATTCCTAGATCTTTTCTTGGAATTTAGGTTTCTTGTTCATTTTATATTATTTTAACTGGGAATCTAACAAAATAACAAGTTGAAAGGGACCTTGGAGGTCTTCTAGTCCAGCCCCCTGCTCAAACAGGAAACCCTATACCATTTCAGGAAAGTGGTTGTCCAATATCTTCTTAAAAATCTTCAATGTTGGATCACCCACAGCTTCTGGAGGCAAGTCGTTCCACTGATTAATTGTTCTGCCAGGAAATTTCTCCTTAATTCTAGGTTAGGTCTCTCCTTGATTAGTTCCCATCCTTTGCTTCTTGTACTTCCTTCAGATGCTTTGGACAATAGATTGACCCTTCTTCTTTATGGAAGCCCCTTAGATATTGGAACACTGTATCATGTCACCCCTAGTCCTTCTTTTCATTAAACTAGACATACCAAATTCCTCCCATAGAAAAGGTAATTTCTGAAACCCATAAATATTAAGAAATATAGATATATATCTAAAACAAATTATGCCAATCAAACACATTGATGGGGCCATTTTCCACCAATGGCATCAGATAATTTTAAATTTCTCATACATGATGTCACACAGATTCACCAGATTCACCAGATGTATGGGTACTACAGTTCCATTCTTCCCACACAAGTTAGGAAAAATTTCCCCAATTGACCTAAAACTAGCACTTATGTTTTGGTGTCTTTCCTCTATTGATAAATGTCCTTTCTATCCTTTGCAAAATGGTGACTTCTTATGTAAGGGTTGCTCCAGTAGAGCAATGTGCTCTGCAAGACTTCAGGATAGTTCAACATTATTGTTTTGCAAAGGTTTCATTTTGATTGAATTGATCTTTGTTTTATATTGCATTTTCCCTAGGCATAACAGCCAGCATTTTCCTAATGTCCAAAACTGAAGTGCTCATTTGTTACATCCTTGCCATGTTTCCAACTTTTCTAGGCTTCTTTGTATTATTATTACACAAACCTGTTCCTGGAAACTAGACAATGAGAGAATGTGCATGTCTAGGGCTTATTTTTATTGAATTGTGGTAAAAATTGTACCTTGAGGTGGATTTATTATATTTAACTACTTAACAAGGATTTATAAAAATAAACTGCATAGGAATCAAGATAGCCTTTCATAATTTCACATGAGACCATCAAACAGTATTCCAAACAAAATCATATTCTAGACTTATAAAATTAAAATAAGTCGTCTACTTTTTATTCAAGTGATGTTTATTCATGCAACATCAAGGATGTTGATGTTGTTACCCTGTTACTATATTTTAATATCTCTCTTTTGAGATTTTTGTAATACACATTAGAAGGAGGCAGAAGAAATTTCAAGATAATAATATGCTTTACGGCAACATTTTTAGCCATATTTCCACAGCTATTCACCCCCATTTGGCTAAGACTATGTGTTAGCACAGCTTGTGTGGACCCAATCAAAAGGAGTGTCTGGATCACAATCTGATGCATGTATCTGCAAATGTATGCAGATCATGTACAACACTCTGTACCAGGGGTGAAATTCAAAATTTTTCCCTACCGGTTCTGTGGGCATGGCTTGGTGGGCGTGGCAGGGGAAGGCTACTGCAAAATCTCCATTCCCACCCCACTCCAGGGGAAGGATACTGCAAAATCCCCATTCCCTCCTCACTCCTGGGGGAAGGATATTGCAAAATCTCCATTCCCTCCCGACTCCTGGGGGAAGGATATTGCAAAATCTCCATTCCCACCCCACTCTGGGGCCAGCCAGAGGTGGTATTTGCTGGTTCTCCAAACTACTCAAAATTTCCGCTACCAGTTCTCCAGAACTTGTCATAACCTGCTGAATTTCACCCCTGCTCTGTACCTAAGGGAAGGAATATCAAGATTTACATAAAGTCAACCAACTATAGGAAGTGGGTCATAAACTTCTATGTTATTTAAAATTGTATCCCGCCTTTCTACCCTGGAGCACTCAGGTGGCTATTTATTTAACATACAGTAAAATAATCTTGTTGTTTACAATAAATGGGATTTTCATGGCCATAATGCCTGAGCAAGATTGATTGATGTGTCAGCATCTGTAGAGATGCCTGATTTGCATGGAATGTAATCCATTTAACATCTTTTAGGAGAGTTAACAATCTGCTCACTGTTTTCATAGCATTTCATTTCTTTTTTGGAACTCTGCCTTGTTTAACAATTTATATCATTTGTCTCTTTCTGAACCTCATTGAGTAAATTAGAGGTTATAGGATTCTGAAGAGAGATGTGGGAGAACTGGATTTCTGTTCTATAAATGTACTTGCCTGACAAAAGATTTGGCATACTTGAAAATCACTGGGAACAAGTCCCATGTATTTGTAAGGTTTTGAGCTGAAATCTGCCTCAAAAATGGGAAATACAGGATTGGACACACAGAGAGAAGCTATTCAGCTTATATTTGAAAAGCTAAACTAAGATATATTTGGATGCTGAAATCTGTCTTGTTTGCTGCAACAATTTTACAAGGTATTTCATGGACATAATCTCCCAAACCTGCTGTAGTTTGGTGTTTGCAGTTAACAATCTAATCAGTGCTGTCACAGATGCTTAGTTTAGCTTCACTTGGACAAATGCATGCAATTTTTTATCCTCAGATACCTTTCAGATATTACCTGAAAACAGAGTGACTGGTGTACATAGCTCTTCCATGATGTGCAAGCAGTGAAATGGTCCTTCCTGTGCCAGACTCTCCTGGAAAAATCACATTATTAGATCTTCTATTGTGATTGGGAACATCTGATACCAAGAAAGTCCTGTTTTTTTATGCTACCAAAGTTTGTATGAATAGACTGAGGCAATTTTTATGAGCCAACTGATATTCCATTTGCCAAAAAAAATATGAATCATCTTCTGAGAAAGAATGGTCACATGTGTGAAACCCAGTTGGTTGCAAATTGTCAAGCTGTGCAAGGCTGGCAGACTCAAGAAACACTTGAATTTCCGGAACAATCTTTTTTGCTGGTAGGGTAATGTAACAGAATTTTGAAAGCCTGCCAAAACAGTTCTCCAGATCAACTTGTATCTAGCATAATGAAGGCAGAGCTATTCTGCATCTTTTTTCTTATGTTTCTTCATTCCCCTGGACGAAGGAATCTTTTAGTAATGATTCTGCTCCCAGGGCCTGTTAGACAGACTAAATTACAGGATGTGGGAAATAATAACTGGAGACACATTCCTTTGCTGATAGAACTTCTGGCATCAAGGTTTGCTAAGATTAAGAAGGAAAGAATGAGAGAAGATAAAACTAGTTTGGAAAAAAGCAGAGTTAGTTCAGAAAACTATATTAAAACTCTCAGATTCCTCAAGTGAGAAAAAGAAATAAAAAGAAAAGAAGGATATAAGAAGCCCATGATAGTTACACACTTTACACATTGCTATGAAGTGTTGTAGAACAGTGGTCCCCAACCTTTCTGGCTGTGTGGATAGTTAGCAGTGGCAGCAGTGGTAGCAGTGGGGGGGATGGTTTCATGCGTGAACCCACTGCTTGCACAATCCAGTTCCCAGCGGAAACTGGTACCATTCCATGGACTGGGGATTGGGAACTCCTGCTATAGAACACTATATATCTATTAACTCTTGGCACTGCATATAATTAAGATCAAAAATGAAGGATTAAGAATAAAATGAATGCTTGAACATAGATTCTTGCTTCATAAAAAGACTACAGCAGTATAAGTTATAACATGTAAGATGGTGTCAACTGCTTAGTAAAACTTTGTAGAAGAACCAGATGTGTGGGATTGAATTTATAGAGATTGGGTGGGACCCTGGACCCTAACATCAGTGAGAATCAAACTGTAGAGATGTGATCTAAGGGCTTTAACAGTATCTTCAGTTACTGATCCTAGACAGTTTCAGAGAGAAAAATCAATTGTCAGCCTGGAATACTATAACAGGTGGTGGGTTTTAAGAGTGAGTATCTTAATGTTAAGTGTCAGCATATTATGAATCCTGTGCCAATCAGGAGTAAAAAGATAGGATTATCAGACTCTTACAAAGATATAAAAGCAACATCCAGGAGTTTCTTGGTAGGAGCTTTATTTCCTAACCTGGATTATATTCTTTCCATATCACTTACTTGACACTGCAGTTTTTTGTTCTCTAGTTGACAGGCCATCTAACTAAGAAAATCAACATCACACAGTAAAGATTCCTTCTCTGTGTGTTAGAAATAGGGAAGAAATTTATATATAATTCACTTTCAGCTTTGTCTAATTTTCTGTATTGCTTTTGCTTGCGGTTGTATGGTACTCTAAACTGATTGAAATAAACTGCACATATAATCTATTCTTAGATTTTTTCTGGTTTTCCCTTCCCATGTGTCATTAAAGCCAGAGAAAGAGGGATGCATTGAAACTAGAAACTCCTTAGTGAGATTTACAGCTACTGAATTCATGAAATTGTTAGTGAGAATGTCCCAACTCTGATAAGATTGTTAACTAGAGCACATTTCTGCAAGCCTATTACAGGAGTTACACAATTTGGGCTCTCCAAGAAGTGTGCTCTTGAATGCTCTCCAGCTTTGATCAGAATTTTTCTTTGCTTATGGTGAAAGTTACAATTCCTAGAGATTTTCTTATCACTTGAATATAATTTGTTTATGACCATCAGAAGCTAGTTTTACTGCACAAGCTAATGGAGTGAAAGATACAATTGATACTAGAAGTTGCTTCTGGGGAAAAAGTATATTTTTAGAAGATTCCTAATTTCTTGAATATAACTCATTTCTGGCCACTAAGGGTTCTATATTGGCACTGTCCATCCTAGACTAGCAGAGTAAAAGATAACTGAAGAAAGAGTGGATCAATAGGTAACAGATTCTTGAAGTGCAAATAAAAGGCAGTACACATAAACAGGCTGTGACTACTCTGTTAAGCTTCCATAGCAGGAAATTATCCCCAAAGATAGAGGCCATCATCCTCTTTTGGCAGAAAGACTATTTGTGATTCAGCAAGTGGTAAAAGAAAGAAGCTTGGTGTGTGAGGGCTAACTCTGCAGCACTTAGTTCAACTGCAGTCCCCACTCCTTACTGTGCTAAAAATGCCATCTTAAGGAGTGTCTAAAGGTTTCAGGAGGCTGGGTTGTCAGCTTGGCCAATGTACAAATAGCTGGCAAGTCTCACCTGTGAGAAGGCATCCAAGTGAATCAACTGGGTATGTGTGGGAGCTTTAAGCAGCCAGGAAAAGAATAAGAAGAAGAAAAGTAGAAGGAAGGCCCTACTGTACTCATAAGGCAAGATCAAACAGCCAAATAAGTAATTATCAGATTTTTTTGCTGTGAGCCCTTGCCAAGGGAGTAGTAAGGGTGCAGGTGACTTTGTTTAAACAGGTAATGTGCTTTTTAAATATAAGATATGTTTATGAACCTGTTCAGTATGTTGCATGTATGACAGGATAAATTGCTAGCTCTGAATAAGCCTTCATGCAGGATACTAAGAGATACATCCCATTGAGTTCAATAGCTTAGCATTGTTTAAAGTTATTAATGCACCTGTATGATAGTGTTTGTGTGTCTCTGTGTGTTTCCTAACAATATAGTTAAAATGTTGAAAATATTCACAAGTAGAAATCCAACTCCACAAATAAGGGAATTTGCCTCCCCTGAAAACCTTTCCCAGCAGGGAAGATTTGGGGACATATTTGAAGCTCTGCTTTATAAGATGGGTTTAAGTGCCACTGAAGTAAGTTATTGACAACCTGCTGATAAAGAACCAAATCCTAAATAGAGATGCTGTATTTCTTTCAATGAATTCTCAGTTCTGGGCAAGGTGGGTGAGTGGGTTGTAGCAATATAACTATTTATTTGATTGGTTTCTGTGGTGTTAAGCATTAAGCTGCCCGACTTTTATGGATGATATATAGCAGGAAATTGGATCCCCTGGCACTTAAATCAAGTTGACTACATAGGAAACAGAAGTTAGAGAATGGTAATCTGGAGTCAAGGACACTTCCAGGAAAAAATGGTGGCATACCATGCATTATTGAAATTAAATATATGGGTTAAACGTAGACAATTGTGCACTGGTAGAATGTTATCTGGATTGAATTTTTGTGGCTGATGATGTTGTTATGTATTAATCAATTGTTCTTTATTTTATTTTGGTTTTAATATTCTAATTAAGTATATTTTCTTTATGTTGATGTTTTAATAATATGTGTACAACAATGTTAAACATTGGGAATCTCAACAAATTTGGCAGTAGGTATACAAAGTGAATGAACGAATAAACCAGAAGAAGATACAATCAGAATATAAGATGTACTAAAGCAACAGAGTCTGTACACTTGACCTATGTAAAAGAGAGGTTGAGGCCTAGAGGAAGAGAAAGATCAGATGAATTTCAGAACAAGGTATCAAAATAGCCAAATTAAGACAGAGAATTAAAGCCTTGGGGAAGGAGGACATCTGACAATGGAATGCAAATATCCAACATCAAATGAGAAGAAATGATAAATCAACTGAACATATAAAGGAAATAACATATGAACATATAATAATATATGAACATATAAAGGAAATAACAAGAAAAAGAAAACTACAAATGGCGTTTACCAAGATTAGAGAAATGTACAGCTACGGTGGAATATTCAAACATGGAAGAGATCTAATAAAAACAAAGATTTAAAAAATTATTGTTAAATACTTTTTATATGGAATGGACTAACAAGAACAGTGGGAGAAAGAAAAAGCATTTATAAAGACTCAGTTAGAGAATAACATGCATTACGTAAAATACCAGCTATCGGATAGAAAAGAATTAAGGTGAAATGTCCATTGAACTATAGAAAGCTGTAGGAGGAGAGGTAGCTAAAGTGCCCACAGGCTTACATCAACAAATATATTAAAGAATATGTGTCTTAGAGGTTGGAAAACACTGGTGTTGAAACTTAAACTGAAGACTGAGATGCAAGAGAATTCCAAATTACAGTATAAAACCACTGCATCAATTCCTCATGCCGACAAAGTTTTACTTAAGATGTTATGAAGAGCCTTACAGCTCTATATGGCAAGGGAAATGCTAAATGAAAAGACAGATTTCAAAAAAAGGTATTCAGGTAGAAGATAAGATAATAGAATAAAACAGGTAATAGAGAGAACAACAAAGTGTAAGGTTTGCCTTTAGTTTATTGACTACAGCAAAGCCTTTTATTATGTAAATCATAAAAGAATGTGAAACATATTAAGGTGAATGAGTATAACTGAATTATCCTTCTGTAAAACCAAAGATAGTGTAAGAACTTAAAAAGGAGAAACAATAGGGCAGAATAGGGAAGGGTGAGACAAGCATGCATATTATCCATATAACGCAGAGCAAATTTATTAGAATAATTGCAGGTTTGAAAAAGATGACAAATGAAATCAAAATAGGAGACTGGAAAGCTAATGAGATAAACAGACAAAACCACTTTGTTAGTCAAAGATAATGAAATCTTAGGAGAACTCACTAAGAATATCAAAAGAAAAAGTAAAAAAAAATACAAGTTAACGTTAAATATCAAAAGGACAATGGTAAAAATAGCATGTTTACCATAGCATGTTTCTTTATTGAAAAAGAAGTAAAGATGTTAGAAAGAAAAGATAATTGTATACAGAGTGTTGGAGCAAACAAAGGAGGTGATCTTGAGGAGGAAGGCAATGATAACAAAGGATAAGGATAGTTTTATGATAACAATGATGAAAACCTTTCCAGTGGCATATACAACTGTAAAACTAGACATTGAATAAAAGTGACATGAAAAACATAGACATCTTTAAATGGACAGCTAGTTTGCTGTAAAACCTAAGATGCTGGAGTAGAAACTTCCCCAAAAATAAGCCCTCCCCGAAAATAAGCCCTCCCCTGAAAATAAACCCTCCCCTGAAAATAACCCCCCCCCCGAAAATAAGCTCTCCCCCCGAAAATACCATTTCCTCTGGTTAAGGTTAGGGAGACAGAGCTGGAAATCAGGTAAGACGGCAAGAGGAGCCCTGTCTTGCTCCACCTGCCCCAAAATAATAAGACCTCCCCGAAAATAAGGCCAAGCGCTTATTTTGGGGTTCAAAAAAATATAAGACAGGGTCTTATTTTCGGGGAAACACGGTAGAAGACGATCAATTTTAGTTTAGTTCTGTTTTAGGCATGAAAGTCAGTTGTGTGATTTAGGACCAGTTTCACCTTTTCAGCCCAACTCGCCAAACAGGATTGCTGTTGTGGGGAAAATAAAAGGCAGGAGTATTATGTATGCTATTTTGAGTTTACTGTAGAAAATAAAATGGGATTGTAACAACAGATCTAGATACAGTCATTAAGGGTACGATGGACTGAAAGAAGAACCAATCAGCTCTGGACCAAATGAAGAGTGACTGTTACTTGCAGACATAAATTCACATACTACCTGCATATGATGGCAGTGGAGGATGGACTAGCCTAAAACAAGGATAACAACAACGACGACGACCATGTTTGGCAAGACTGAGATAAGAAGAAGGCCCAGAGCTTCTTCCATCCTTGTCTTTTCCATTTTCTTTTAAAAGTTTGATTAAAAAAAAAACTTGGTTACATTCTCGCAGTACATATAGGTTCAAGAGCCAGTCTGCCACCTGAAAGCCAGCATTGCCATTAATTGAAAGTGGCTGAGTATGTAGAGGTGCTCAAGTATGGATCCATCACCATTTCTATAATGTAATAAATGGCATACAATCTGTCAGACTGCCAGCTAAGATTGCTGAAAACGAGATGAACTTGCAGGAGGTTAGTTCTGAGATTCTTTTGCTCAGCAGACTTAAGTGCATATTGCAGGTCTCTCTTCAAACTGCTGGCTAGATAGCTGCCTGTGCCTCCAAGGAGCAGTGTTTGAGAAATTATGTAACATTTTAGGCCAAGATAAACGCCAACCGCAGGGTTACAGGCAAAGAAGAATCAACAGAGGGAAAAATATTTATATGGAGTCATGCCACTCCCACACACACACACACACACACACACACACACACACACACACACACACACACACACACTATTTTTTCCTGACCGTATTTTGTCTTCCAATATTTTGTTAGATTAAATATTTGGAGCTATGTAACCTAAACCATCCATTTCACCCCCTTTTGGAAAAATGTAATTCTAAGTTTATGTATCCCTATGCTGTCATTACTTACAAATGCTAACCAATTGTTTTGCTGTGTGTTAAATTTCATCTGGCCCTATACTAATCATGAAAAATAATATTATTACTTAGACTAATATATCCTGAAAGCAACCTGCCAAGTAATATTCACAGAAAAAATACCGATACTATTCAAACCTTTTTTAAAAAATCAAATCTGTTTCTCAAGAGGGTGAAATCCTGACTCCATTATATTCAATGTTGGTTATATTACATTTTAAAAAATATTTTTATAGCTATTACCATAATATTGTTCAAAGGCTGCCATAAAATTCAACTGTGTTTAAGGTTAAACTATTCATTATTGAAACAAGAATTGTTCCATGTTTTGTGAATAAGTCATAATTTTTAATCAACTACTGTTTATCAGTTAGAGATTTAATTTTATCTTATAAATTGCAGTTGATAGAAAAATAATAATTGCACAATAAGGAAACTTCAAACACGAGATATAATATTCTAAAGAATAAATGAATCAAAGAGCAATGGGATATTCTGAAAAACAAAGTACCAAAATCACAATCACAAATAATCTTCGGGAAAAGAAAAAATGAGAAAAGATTTTAGAAGCCTGTATGAATGAAACTACCATCAAAATGAAAAGTCTAAAGATGGATGGGAAATGAAAACAGGGGCTTATATTCAAAGAGGAGAACAATCTGAAATCTGTAGGGATGACATCAGAACAGCTAACATTCGTAATGAGACTTGTGAGTAATGCAGAACAGAACAAGGAGGATTTGGGTGGGAGTACAGTAAAAGCAAAATAAATGTCAAAGCAGTGCTGGGCTATTGTACAGAAAATATGTGTGTGTAGTAACGGTAAATAGGAGGTGGAATTCCTTAAAAACTTCTTTTAATCTCTCTTCAAGATGCCTTCTTGACATAATTGAGAGGAAAAAAATTGACAAGGTCTTTTATGTGATACTTTGGATCAATTAGATAAATGTGGGGTAGAACATACTACAGATGGTGGATCTGCAGCCAGTTGAACAGCTTCACCCTAGTGCTCCATCCTTAACCTTGTCCAATTAAATCTTTTAAGTTGACCCAGAAGATGGGATGGGAGGATACTGATTGAATCTGCAGATAATACCAAGCACAGGAGATTGCAGATTAACAGATTAACAGAGTTGGAAGGCACCTTGTAGGTCTAGTCCAACCCCCCACCCAAGCAGGAGACCCTGCCTACACCATTTCTGACAGATGGCAGTCTAGTCTCTTCTTGAAAGCTTCCAGTGATGAAGCTCCCACAACATCTGAAAGCAAGCTGTTCCATTGGTTGATTGCCTTAGAGGAGAGGACAGAAATCAAAACAACAAAATCATCATTCGTAATGCCTTCTCAATTCAAATGCAAACAAACAAATGGACATATTTATTATAGTCACTTACCAATATTACATACACTTGTGTTACAAGATTATAGAGCTCAGGTCAAAATCCATTAAAAGTTGTTCTAAACAAATTGGAAAAAGGAGCATTTTGAAGCCATCAGAGTCTGCAAAGGTAAATAGAACAGCAAGGGGGGGGGGATCAGTTGTGCTGCGCAATTTAGATTAGCTAGAAAGCAGGAAATCCTGCTTTCTAGCTAATCTAGATCGCGTGGCACAGCTGATCGTCGCACAGTTGATCGTCGGATATACTGGTTCGCCCGAACCGGTAGCATTTTTTACTACCGGTTCGGGTGAACCGGTTCGAGGCGGTAGCATTTCACCTCTGAGTATATTCCTGATTTCTCCAAAGTTGGACTTGATGTAAATTTGGTATACCATTTTATACATCCTATGATTCTATGCATCTGCTCATTTACATTTTCTAATGTCACTTTCAGAACCAATCTGGCATAGTTTGGTCTAGACATTGTGAGTTCTAGACTAGTCTAGTTGCCCTAAGCACAAAGCCAAGCTGAACCTTGGGCCAGTTCCTCTTCGCAACCCTAAGAAACAGGTAATGGCAAGCCACTTCTTAAATCTTGCCAAAAAACCTACAGACTTGTCCAGATAGTCGCCAGGAATCAACAGAGGCTTGAAGGCACCAAAAAACCGAAACCAAAACAAAAAATACTCTACCTCCTTAGGTATGGGTTGGCAAACTAGTCATGTATAGCTACTACTCTATATAGAGAAATCCATACTTCCAAGATTTCTGAGTGATGACAGGTACACATAAGCTAGCTGGCAAAAACTAGGCCAGCACTTGAATGCTTTCTTTCATAGACAACACTCCTTATTGAGATGGCTTCTATTATTATGGCAACAGTACTTTGCTGCTGTCTAAATCAGCTTGCCCAATTCTGCAGTTATCACATGTCTCCTTTCACTCCTCAAATGAAAGATGACAGCACTATTCAGGCATCACACCAAATTATTGTTCTGACATTGCTTGGGTTTCTAAATGTTCAATTAGATGTTTCTCTGCTTCCCTTCTCCATGGGCTCAGCATTTAGCTCCCTAAGTGCAAACAAGTTATCTTGTCTTTTCATGTTCAAACAGCTGGGAAGCACTGGCCATAACCGCCGTGTTTCAATTGTACTGTGCAGCTGACTATAAAGATTTTAAACATAGTAATGCAGTTCAGATTTACACTGCATGTAAAAAAAAAATCTAACTCTCTCTTTGAACCACTTCATTTCCTATTCAGAGAGATTATTTTTTAAAAAAGGTTGGACAACAAAATTAACCAATATTGTGACAGAATAGAATAGGTAAATTCTGTCTGCCATAGGATCTTAAAAAAATGCAAGCTGTTTTTGTAGCTTAAAAAAGGCGAGAAGGGAGGGAGGGGGGAGGGAGGGAGGAAGGAAGGAGGGAAGGAAGGAAGGAAGGAAGGAAGGAAGGAAGGAAGGAAGGAGACAGAAGAGATGAGAGGAGAGGAAGAAGAAAGGCAAGAAGGTTTAGATAAAGACAAGTACAGTTCTACTTTAGACATTATGAAAAAATTGGGAGGCAAAGGCAGGTCAGATGAGATCTATATCTGCCTGTCTTCTCTTTCATACACATTCATACATATCTATCTTATCTGCTTGGTTGGTCATCTAAGATGAGTGTCTGCATTCAGTCAGTGTCTTGTTGTTGTAATATAATCATATGGTTTATATCCTCTCTGAAATTAGTTTTCATTGTGAACACATTTGATCTGATCTTAATAGACTTCATTTAGTCATTTACTGCAAGGATTACTATTATAGTCAATTTGCAAATATGAGTCAGAAGCAGAAATACAGAAATTTGCATAAGGCAATCTAATAAGCTCATGACTAAGCTAAGATTAGAAGTGAAAACTCTTCAGCTCATGTTTCATATCTCAAATCAGTACAATGGAAAATAATCATTTTATATTAAGCCTAAAATGAACAGTGTTCATTAATCTTTACTAAATGCAAAAGTGAATGCGATTTTGGAGTTTAGAATTCAGAGTAATTTTCAAACTCTCTAGTTTTTGCTTTTCAGAAGTAAAAGATGAACCATTCTCAATTAAAATAAAGGGTTTTAAATATAAATTCTAATTTCTACTGGAGCAAAAACTATAGGTTTTAATCAATCAAAAATACTATTAAAATCCAGTCAATAATTGGAGTTCTGAAGAATTATTTTATGATTGTTTGTTCAATGTGTAAGCAAAATTAATTTTGTTATATCACACCAAGGACTCAATTAATAGGATCAGCATTTAATTAATTAAAAAGTTAAATTAATAGATGTGCAAAGTAACCCAAAATTCTTATTAGAGCTTTCCAAAGTTAAGGTTCTCCAACAAACCCTAACCAGAATCATCTTCAACCTGGATGACTTCTAAGTTTCAGTTCCCTGATTCCCCACAATTGGGAATTCAAATCCCAATTGAGGGTGCCTAAGTTGGGTAAAAATGTATTAAATTAACTACATGATTTTTCATGTTAAAACACATCACCTTCTATTGATTCAGAAATATCCAAAGGGTCTTTTCTATATTTGTATCCTGGATTAATTCAGTAATTTATTGATTTTCAAAAATTGCAGAAAGTTGGGATGACTCAAAACAATAGCACACAAATAATATATTTTACAAGAAATAAATTCAGTAATATCACGTAGCACATCCTTCCTGGTCTGGAGATCTCATGAGTGCATAAAAAATGGATGGAGCTTTGATTACATCCTCCGTTTTTTAAATAATCCCTTCTTTCCCTCCCACTACTCAGAAATTACAATCTGAAACTATTACAGCATTATATGCTAACCAGCTACATAATATGAACTTGCTTTGCTCTGTATCAGGACCTGACATTTTCAGTGAAGTACAAGTATAGTAAGATTCAATTTGTGGCCAGTGCATTTCTGCTGTAATTATTTAAAACAGACTTGGTAATTCTTCTTTATTTGCTCTTTCCTTTTATTGGAAAACCAATTTACGGCTTCTCATTTGGACTACAGCATTTAATTTTGCATTCAGCCAATTACTGTGGGTATGGATTTTGTTTTGTTTATGGATCACAACACTCAAGCAGTTATTTTCATAAATATATGGTGCCTTTATGGCAGCCAGCAGAGTCAAATGAACTATGCTTCTTTCTAGCAATTTTAGTCCATTTTTCACCTCTCTTTTACACCACTAGCAATTTTCCCTGAGAGCTGTGTATAGTTTGTGAAACCATGAGAAGCTGAGAAAATGTTCTGCTGGCTGGTTCATTCCCTCAGGAAACACCACTTGAATGTCAAAAGAACCACAAAGTAGAAATTATTCTTACTTTCATAAACCAAGGATTTAAACACAGTGTGTGGTATGTATTACTGCTCTGCTGCAAGGCAATATAAAGAGCACTGCTTTATCTTCATGCCTCAAACCTGGCAACCTCTGTGAGTGCACATTCAGTATCAAAAAAATAAACAAACCATTTTTACTGCAAAAATAGCAAACAGGAAATTGGATTTGGGACAAAGCAAGCCAAGAGAAAGAACCATTCCAGTGCAGGGCTATGGTATCATGATTTGGCTTCATGAAACAAGATGGAGAATTTTTTCAACACTCTTTTGGGACTTGTTTCAAGAGGAGAATTTGAACATTTGACAGGCCAGCCTATCTTCTGCATTTTGCCTTGTCTGTTTCTCAAATGCCTTGGGCTAAAGCAGCCTCTACCCAGTCACATCCCTTTAACAGTGATTTGAGACAAATATATGAAAAAAACCACCATTTGGGGAATGGAGAACCATTACCTACTTTTTCCAGTTAATGTTTCGGATGCCACGAGTGCTTAAACCTGGTTACATTAAGTAAGCAGCAGTAAGCATGGCTTGGACTCTGTAGCTAACCAGTGTTTGGGATGTAGTGTTCTGTATTGCCAAAACTTAGCATGAGTTCTGTAACCCACAGGTTTGTTTCATTCTTTACTGTTCTTCCTCCCCCCCCCCAATTTCCTGGAGGCTTACATATGATGATGATATGATAACAATTATATCCATTCAGACATGTCCAACTCTATGACTAATTGGGTAGAATTAATTTAATATTGTGCATGTCTGGATCTGTGGAGTCCTTGGTGAGAGCCCAGAGAGCACCAAGGACTCCATAGTCCAAGCCTGAGCTACAGATATTTGCTTCTTTTGGAATGTCTGTCTCTGTTTGGGGTTAATTAAACACCTTAGGGATAACCCAACTACTGTAATTGTGTGTTCATATAACATGCTAGTTCCCCAATGAACCAATTAAACATAGGCATACCATGGGAACAGGGCTTAGTTATACACTAAGAGAATATGTGCACCAAGATCTAGGAAGACACATGTATATGTTGAATATGTAGCTGAATAAATGAGATATGAAAATGTTAGTGAGGGAAATCAATGCATATGGCCCCAGTAGCTAAGGTAAAGGAGTGGCCTGCTCCATCTACAATATTTCAGCAAAGCTACTGATAGAGTAATTATCTAATAAAAAACCTTAAAACTGTAATTAAAATAAGTACAGTAGATGGTACTAATGGTCTCTCCATAAATGTAGTATTTAAAAGTCTGCTCTTTTGGAACATAGGATATATTTTGTTGTGATCCAGTGACTCAATAATTACAAACACTTATGTAAAACATGGGAAATCTTCAGCCAACAAGGTTCTTCCCAAGGATCATTTTTTTCCTTAACCAGTAAAAGGAAAAATTCTTATTTACAATCAGCAGCTGTTCAGAGATAAAAAGTTTCCCCTGCTCTCCAATTAGGATACTTCTGGCTGTTTTAATTGCTGTAAAGGGACTCCATTGGGAAATAAAGGGCTAGTCCTTCTCATTCCATGCTGGGGTTTCCCACCTTCCTTTGGGATTGCCTCCACATCTGAGAAGGGTTGTTTATAAGGGCTGCTTTTCGGTAGCTTTCCATTCCCACTAGCCATGACCAGCTTTTTAAAATATTGCTTTCCATGCTGCAGGCAAGTATAAAAATATTCTCCATTAATATGAAAGGAAGCTGTTTTAAAAATCTAATTTTAATGCAACACTGTCTCTTGTAGTGAATTGGGAAGAATGCCATCTCATGAATTTCAGACCCCAAAAAGTTAAAAGAAAGTTTACCTCACATCTTCATGTTAACATATCATTTCAGTTCCATTAGTGGGCCCATTAATGGGCCCATAAAAATCAAACTCTGAGCATCCATTCAACCATTCTTCTAAAGTAAGGCTTTATAATGAGAATGAACAATCCTATTTTGCCTTGTCTTTGTCATTCAAGGGAAACCTAGAAGCATCTTTTTCTAATACTGGTTCAGGAAGCTCTGTTCAAAGCTCCGATGGATATCCATGAAACGTACTGTAGGGCATCACTGCTGAATAGGATCGCCTTAGGAATTGCGAGATGATGCAGTAGGGATTTTGGTGAAGGATTGATGCATCCTGATGAATGATGCATGATATCTTATACCTCCCTTTGGAATATCATTCCCACTCTGTGATGCATTTAATGGTAACAAAGAAGAAAAACAGGCTTAATGTACATTACAATTAGTTGTTAGCCATGATTTAGTTCTCAGGCCATATTTGTAATTTTGCTTTAATGTATGTCTAGCAACCCGAGACCTTTTTAGTGTCCTTTTGATGGAGCTATTTTTTGATTTAATTCTTTCTATGAAAATAATTAAAAAGTGTTTCTTCAGTTGTTTGAAAGAAGGAAAGAGTTAAGAAATTCAGAACAAGACTTTAAGAAGAAGCTAAAGGCAAGCTTTTATTTTCTTTCTGCCTTCCAAAATTTCTTAGGAGCTACAACATGGAAAACTCCAATTATTTCATGTGTTATTTGTATCACCATTTAAAAAACTTTTTTAACCCACCTTTATTATTTCTATAAATAACTGCTTATACTTTACATCTTTTAGCATTTCTTTAATATTGAAGTAACAAAAATTAGGCCAGTCACCAGTTATTACTCAGTTTTACATAATGTGATGTGTAGGTCAATGCACAGAAAAGAGGGGGGAAAAAAGTCCTGGCTATATTTTCTCCTCTCCTGGTGAAAAGGAAGGAGGGGGGAGGAGATTCTGTCTTACAGACTGGCAAAAATGAAAAGGGGTCAAGGGAAATGGGGCTCCCCCCACTGATCAAGTTGGCTTTCTACAATGCTGTAGCAAGCTCATCAAGCAGTTTGACAGCATGCGAGCCTTACATCTCCAGAGGCATCTGGGACTTCTGGTGTTTTAAAAAAGAAACATGGAGGAACAAAAGGCTCCTGAGGCTTCAGAAATGGAACTAGCAATAATCCTATAGGCTAGACCCGTGATGGCGAACCTATGGCATGAGTGCTAGAGGTGGCACACAGAGCCCTCTCTGCTGGCACGTGCGCCGTCGCCCCAGGTCAGATCTCAGTGGCGTTTCTTTCGTGAGCTTCTGTTTCCCTGCAAATGACGAAACAGAAGCTCACGAAAGAAAAAGATCTTACCTCTTGCCGCGCTGCCGGTGTTGGGATGCCCCACCTCCTGCCGGCCAGCTGGTCTTCGGGTCTCTGCTGCGCATGCGCACGCATGTCTGCACATGCCCATGCATGCGCGTGCACCTTTCAGTGTGGGCATGCGCACGCACACAGTTTGGGCACTCGGTGTCTAAAAGGTTCGCCATCACTGGGCTAGACCCCTTTTCCCCCCTATGGAAATTGGAACATGTTGTCAGGTTAACAAATGCCCTAGGACAGTGTTTCTCAATCTCAGCAATGTTAAGATGTGTGGATGTGAACCCCCAGAATTCCCTAGCCAAGGTGCTGGCTATGAATTCTGGGAGTTGAAGTCTATACATTAAAATATTGCTGAGACTGAGAATCCCTGATTCTGAAGTCATCCTTTCCAGAGCAGTTAAATTGCTTTGGACTGTAGTTTAAGAAGTGTGTAAGCAGTTTCTTTTACAGCGGTTATAGCTGACAGTAATCCATGGTGAAGGCATCCCTAATCCACATTTTTATAGCACAACAATAATTTATATTGATTTTTACACAGAATTTCCACCCAGCGTATGTGGTAAAAATACTAAATATTTATGTTAACTTTCATTTGCCAAGGAAGGAGACCAGCAAGTGGCTGAAATGTGGAACTCATTAGTGGAAAGAAAATGTGGATTTTAATTCTGAACTGATAATAAAATTACCACAGATCACAGGAAATCAGATGAAATGCAAGGCAATGATGAACACTTCCATGCTTGCAATTTAAAGCTCCACCTAGCCATCACAATGGTTAGTGATCATCTTGTATCAGTGATATGCATCATCATAATGTCTGGGCATTGTTTTAAATGACTAGTGTGGAAGATCTCTATATTTGTTTTTGTTTTTTAAGTTAAAAGCAAACTATTGTGCAAACTCTGATCTGATGGGATAAACAGCATTCAGAGAGAGGATGTTAACTATCTCCCTCACATGCTATTTTCTCTGATTAATTTTTTTTCAGGGGTGTCAAACTGGCGGCCCACGGCCCTGATGCGTCATGTGTAGGCCACACCCACCCCAGCTCAGCAAAGGGGGAAAAATCACAAAATATCATGTGATGGCAATGTGACATGGCGAGTTTGACACTGGTGGATTAAATTGCATCATCTGCTATCCCCTATTACAGTGATGGCGAACCTATGGCACGCGTGCCACAGGTGGCACGCGGAGCCATATCTGAGGGCACGCGAGGCGTTGCCCTATGTCAGCTCCAGCACGCATGTGTGCACTGGCCAGCTGATTTTCGGCCTTCTGGAGGGTGGCGGGGAGGTCATTTTCGCCTTCCCCAGGCTTTAGGAAAGCCTGGGGATGGCGAAAAAAGGACCCAACAGCCCAAACGGAAGTTCAGAAACGAACTTCCGGATGGGCCATTGGACCATTTTTCAACCTCCAACATCATTTTATAAATGCTAGGTTGAAGAGAGATCTCAAATTTTATTTGGCCCCTGGAAAAGTCAAGCAATGTTGTTAAACACTGCCCAGGCTCCACACAGAGTCCCTCTGTGATGGAGATGAGCGGTTTAAAAATGTGTTAAATAAATAAAAACTAGCTAAATAAACTGAACTGCAGATTTAATTCTAAGACTGGCTTGTACATTATATGAATTTAGTTTGCAGTCATGAGTTAAGTTAAACTTGGAAAATCCCTTGTTGGATGTTTGATCAACTAACTGCATGTGGCTATGTGAATCTTAAGAAGCACCTGCTATTTTTGTTCCTTTTGTTCCTTGTTTGTGTGATATATACTTCTAATAGCTTCAGGATGTTGCTCTTTGACCTCTTGTACTGATGTTTATTTTTTGAAAAATAACTCTACTTTGGAACTGTAGTAGGGAGTCTAAATCTGAATTTCTATCCTAGGCATTGTTCCACCGAAATCAGGTGAAACGTGCTGTTTAAAGCAAATAATATGTTGGACTTTAAATATATGATATATCAGGAAGATTGTTGATAGATTTGATTTAAGTTATGAAGTATTGGCCAGCAATATGAAACTGGGTTATATGAGGTAAGAGGTTTTGTTTAAAATAACCAATCATCTCTTGTCAAATAATATCTCTAAGAGAAATCGTTACATTCACAACCATATGTTCCCTTTAATTAGAAAAACTGGGGATTGTATCTGGGATGATTTAAAGCACAGTTGAAGAAAACTGAGTGGTAAAGCAGAATAATGTACTGAACATCACACATCTCAGGAGGTGGAGCCAGAATAAAAGATTTATGAGGAAATCTAAATTCAATTATAATGAAATTAACTAAATGCCTTTAACATGATTATTCCACAATCTATTTATTAATTTTTTCCCTTCTGTGAAATTGAACATTGCACTTTGGCAGCATCTTTTGGAAAAACATTGAAGAGATGCACTTTGTGTTTTGAGGCAATAGGATAAACTTACCTATTCTAGGAATGTAACATTTTTCCACAATAGTTTCTGCTCGGAGTGAATTTGTGTGCTTCACTTCTAGGCATCCATAGGAAGATTTAACACTATGATCCAGTGAATTTGGTCTTTTCCTTTAAAAAATAAAATAAAAATAGAGCCACCGTTATTATTTATGTAACATGACCAGGAATCCTTATTATAACTTTCTTTTGCAGTAAAAAAAAACTGCCCATTTTTTCCCTATAGCACTTCTAGGAGGGAACATGTGGTTCTAGATGTTCACTGCTAAGATGAAATATGCTCTGCAATATCATGACTATACCATTTGGCACTTGTGTCCTGATGTTAGTTAGTTAGTTAATCACAGAGTTTGTGGTTGGTGTCGTGACACACCTTTCATTACTGATTCCCTCTTGCCCGCTTCTGATGCCTCTGCACATACTGTAGCCAGACAAGGGACAGCAATGGGAATGGCACTCTTTATGCTGCTGTGACAAGGCAGGCAATTTTATAGAAAAATAAAGGCAATGCAAGATCTCTGGCATGTACATCTGCACCAAAAAAAAGGTATAATCCTTTCCCCTCTAATTTGTTAGCAAAATTTTCTCCAAATATTTCATCAAAATCCAGAGGAGGAGAAAACACTCCATATGGAAAACCTGTTCCCAAAGCAGGCAAATAAACAGAGTTTACCTCCACCTTATCCTTTGCCTCCATCTAATTTATGTTATTAAAAATTAGTATTTTTGTTTGTTTTCTATAACTTCTGAATAAATAATTGGTTTTTCTTAGACTAGCACCAGTATTATTTGTCCAAGTTGCCAATATATTTGAGTCCTGCAGGTGACTAAGACAAAACAGGTAAAACTGAAAACTGAAAACGAATAGGATGGATAGACTTGTGTTGTTTATGCTTATTTGAGCAAAACTGATATTCATTATATTCATCATCATTTTATCGAACAGTTCAGCATTAATTTGACCATTCACTGTTGCTAAGCCTGTTCAGCCAATTAAGATCATCTTGAAATAATGAGCTTACATAAGCTGAATTGTAAGCATTCTGTTTCAATATTATCTTATGTTCAGTTGAGCTTTCTAATTTCCCAAGTTGCTTTGAGCACCAGCTGGGGTTACAGGTTGTTTTTTGTTTTTTTGTTTTTTGTTTTTTTCTGGTAGAGTTCTGCAACTAGAGGAAATTCAGTAGATGAAATATATTTCCCATCACTGCTTTCTCGGGTGAGAAAACTCTTCTCCATGAGGATTAGCTTGTCCATATTTGTGACTCTCTTACTGCAGTCCTATATCTACCTGTTCAGAAGAAGAGCTATTGTACTGTAAATCATGAATTCTGCTAATAAAATAACTGAAAGAAACAAATGGATAAAGTACATGCTTTTCACTTAAAACAGAGATCCGCTATCTGAAATTCAAGATATTCATATAGGCCAGTGATGGTGAACCTATGGCACACATGCCACAGGTTTGTTTGTTTGCGGAGCCATATCTGAGGGCACACAAGGTGTTGCCCTATGTCAGCTCCAGCGCACATGTGTGCACTGGCCAGCTGATTTTTGGTCTTCCTGAGGGCAGGGGGGAGGTCGTTTTTGCCTTCCCCGGGCTTCAGGAAAGCCTCCGGAGCCTGTGGATGGTGAAAAAGGGACCCAACAGCCCAACTGGAAGTTCGGAAACGAACTTCTGGTTGGGCCGTTGGGCCGTTTTTTAGCTAGCCCAGGCTTCAGGAGGCTTTCCTGAAGCCTGGGGAGGGTGAAAGCGCTCCAACGGCCCAACCGGAAGTTCATTTCCGAACTTCCGGTTGGGCCGTTGGGCCCGTTTTTCGCCATCCACAGGCTCCGGAGGCTTCAGTGAGTCCTGTGCACATGCGCGGGGGGTTGTGCGTGCATGTGCGGGGGCATTGCATTATGGGTGTGGGCACGCGCACGCGCCCTTTTGGCACCCGAGCAAAAAATGGTTCACCATCACTGATATAGGCGTACACACTGGTACCTCTCAGCAATATATAAGTAGAATATTATCCTTTAACCATGCATATGAAATTCTCCTTTGAAATAAAATAAATAAATAAGGGCTTCTGTGAAGGATGAGTGTGTCAAAAAGTGGTGGCTATGACCACATGATGGAAGTTCTACCTCTTATAAATGTGCAAATTCTCTTTCATCAAATGATATTAAAACAGGAGAAAGAAAAAATGCTGGAGAATTTCCTCTACTAATTTTCTGTGCCCGATGCCCATCTGGAGGATTAATCTCTATGTTCTTTTCTATTCCCACAGTCATAGTTGCAGATTATTTTCTATAAGAGTGGCAAATAAATACTCTTTGAGAGGGTGTTGGAGGAAAAGGCATTAAAATAAAGAGTTAAAATTAAGTATCTTGTTTGGTAATATTTTTTTAAATACCTAAATACTGCAATAAAAAGAATTTTGGTAATGTATTTATTAAAAAATCAGCCTTACAATTATTTTTTTCCTGATACTTTTAAGACAGTTCGTTTAGAAGTATAAGAAATATTTTTCTAATGTGAAAGTGACCTTTCTAACTTTTACGTTCACAAAGGATCTCTTTCGCAGCATGTGACTCAGAGCTATGAAATTTTACATAATGCAAGTGACACTTTTTGATACATTTTTTCTCTTCTTGCTCTTTCTTCTGAATAGCAGATGTTGCATATGTGCCTGTTTCCATAGAAACAGTCAATTCTGGACTTTGAAAAGGAGGTGAAGGGTGGAGTAGAGAACCGTAGAGTACTTTGGGAACAAGTGCATGAGTAATAAGGTTAAAACAATTATTCATGGAAAGCTCGTTAAATATAAAACAAAATTAAAGACAGGGATAATTGAGAGTGGTCATCAGAAACAGGAATATCTGATGAGGTATGGATTGCAGTGTACATTTGTTAATGATGATGCTCTGGTATCTTGAGAAATCCATGTTTCCTTAAATGCTGGTTTTCTTTTCCTGGAGTAAGGGGGAAAAAATCTCACAATTTAAGATTCCGCCTGCTTTTGCTTATTTAAGTAAAGCCTGTCAGTAGGAAGTTTTAATGAGCATGATAACAGCAGTGTAAAACCCGGCTTTGTTGCACAGAGAATGTATGAGGCTCTAGTAACATCTAAGATGGCATAAACTCAATGGATGGTTCTGCGATCAAACAGCAGCAGTGCTTTAAAAAGGGAAGTGTTGTATTCTGTGAAAGCCAAAGGGAAAAAAAATGTCAAAGCTGTGACCTCTTTGTTGAATCATCCGGCTGGTGGAAGACTGACTCACAATGTCTGGTGGAACTGTTGGCTTGACGTTTCTCAGCAGAATCAATGTTAATGGGGAAAAGCAAAATAAAATAAACCAGAGTGCCACTTCCAAAAGGAAAATAATGGTGGGAAAAGCAGAGGATCAGTGGCTTAGTGAGGAAAATGCAAAACGTTTCACATTCAGTGGAATGCTGTCTGTTTAGCTTGGAGATTCTTGGAAAAAGGCTAAGATATTCTCTCCCCCTCCCCCCGCCCAAAGCCACCCTTATCACACATAATTCTAAGTAATTGGATTAGAAAAATAAAATGGGAGTTGTATGGAAGTTCCATGGATCTTTCTTTTTAAAAACATTCTTAATTTTTTATTAAGCATTTTAATTACATTAGTAAAAGTAATGCAACTAAACTTGTAGAAAACAAAGAGGGTAGAAGAAAGATTCAAAAGTACAGGCAAAAAGAAAAAGAAGAAAAAACATCACATCATATCACAACACAACAAACATAACCAGAAAAATAAAAGAAATACATAATGAAATGACTTCCAACTTTTATCACTCAAGTATAAACAAATTTAATAATGCTTCACCTTCTATAAGGTTTCAAGCAGGTATCTCTTCATCCTATTTCACATCCCTTATCTATATGCAAATCCATAAAACATCAATTTGAAAACCCTGGTGTCAGCAAAAAGTCCATGAAAGGTTTACAGATCTTTGCAAACAGTGTCCTATTTTAAACCTGATCAAATAAACCAACTTTATATTCCTTCCTTTTACTTCAAACAGTCTTTTAGTTAAATATTTTTATAGGATTTGATTTCTTTTCCATTCCTCTCTATCCCATCATATAGATTTGTTTAGGTTTTTAACAAGCCTCTTTTGTAGAACCAATAAAAAACATTTTCCAAGTAATTCTTTCGGTTTATCATTTGTATTTTCCTTTTGATTTTAAAAATTCAGCCAGTTTCTTTTGTAGGTCCATTAAAACATCCTTTTCCAAAGCATTATCTTGAACTTTTGTTTGTAATTCTATATTCTGCACTTTCCCATCTTGTCAAATAAAATTTGTTCTACATCTCTCATTCCTTCGTTAACATCTTTTAGACATAGTCTACCCATAGAAGGAAACAACAGTACTGACAATACTGATATTGTAGTGACTAATTTCTATCTCCACTCTTCAAAGATTTTCTTTAATATTTCTGGTGTTATAACATTTTGTGTCAATTTCCAAGTCCCATATTAACTGACCCTGAAAACAGGCCTGAATATTTTTCTCCTACTTAGAATCTTTAGTCCCCTCTAGTGTCCATCACTTATCTTTGTTATGACTTACAATAATCAGGATAACCAAAATAAATCTGCTTTGCACAAGAAATTGGTCATTTTTTTTATAATTAATTCCGAAATCTTATAGTAAAATTCAATATTCCAAGTTTATAATCCATTTACAACTTTCTTAGATCAAAATCTTGTTTAGCATTATGCTGTTTATTTAAAATTCTTTAAGTCCTTAAGTTTACAATTTTAATTTTGTTTAGAGTTGAAGAAAAGTTCACCTGATGAAGATTTTTCAAACATGAGGTTTCAAAGGTCTCCAATAGTTTTAAGATGGTTAATAGTCAATTTCTGAAAGTGATTAGTAAGAATTTTGTGTCCTTTAAAGGAATCAACAATGGTTGCTGATCCCAACATCTCCTCATGCTCAAACCTGTAGACAACCATCATCCTGAGGTCTCCATGTGAGGAACAGCCATGTGGAGCACCTGTGGGCAATCTCCCATTTTCTCCTTATCTAGAGAGGTTCTAAGGAGCTGGTCTACGCATCCCAGAAATCTCACCTGTTTCAATGCTCACATTTTACTTTTTTGAAGCAACATCTAGCCTTTAAGTCATAATCTGTTTTTCATATAGTTACAGCAATAAAAGTTTTAATCTAGTGCCGCTTGAACACATAGCATGTGAAGTCTCATAATGTTTAGGCCTTTCGGTGGTTCATATTTTGGAATATGAACTTGCTATTCTGTTATTCTGTGAGATTGTGTGAGAACTCATGCTACATGCAAAGGTTTTTACATCAAGATAGAAATAGTTTTGTTTCCCTTGACAAATTCAATCATTAGCCATAAGCTATTTAAACGAAGTATTTTCTGCGTATAACCATGAAGACAGTTAGAATGGGGGGAAAAGGTGTTTCAAATAGCATTATTTATTTAGAAGTTTGGATTTATAAAACCAAATATCACTTCTCAATTGAAATTAGTATAGCTTCGACTTGCTGTACAATGGAAAAGAAGTTACATTTGTGGAAAGTTAAATTTTAATCCTCACCATCATAAATATTTCCCTTCTTCAAACAAGACTTGAAATATTCTACATAAAATCCACTGAGTTCAGCATGAAAGGAGATTTATGCTTTAACCCAAGGTGACCTTGCTAGAATTCAGCAGTGTAGTTAATAAGTAAGAGAAGGAAAAAGGTTATTTTTTTTTTCCATATGGCAAAGCCCATTTTCAGCAGAAATCGAGCTGAAGTTGTTTTTTCTGAGTGCACGGAAGATTTACAGTAGTTAAACATTTAAATGTTTTTGTGTAAGGAGTTTGTAAAATAAATGTGTGCAAATGATTATAGAGAATGGGGAGTGTACATGGGAAGGAACAAGCTTGAAAATCCACAGAGAGTTCGCTTTTCATTGCTAATTTACAACTCTTGCTGCACCTGTCACTTTTACAAATCAATGGGAGTACCTAGCCTTTAATAACACCGGGTCACTAATAAAGGTTGCAAGTGTCGGCCATACAGGCGAGACCTTTCAGGATGTCAGAAAAAGAAGCTTGGTGACGCACATTAACACTCTCATGCTCTTTTATGTCACTTCCAATTTACTTTATCTTAAATTGTCAGCTAGCAGAATTCTCTCCCATATTAACAACTCAAGGTTTGTATCTCAGCCAGCAAAAATAAACCCTGCTGCTCAACAAGACAGCTGGCGCACTCAGAAGACCAAAAAGCCAGGAAGGGAATATGCCTTGAGTTGAGATTTAAGAACAAAACAATAGGTGTTTACAGTGTTGAAGTTGGTAAAATAGAAATATTCTCCTTATTCTGAGTTTTCCCCCCCTGCAGTATAAATAGTTCAAACATTTAGAGATTTGGGAGTTGATACTGAAGATACAAATACAAGCTTGTTGATCTGACACTCTTGGAACTGTTTGATGCTTGGTTGTTGTTTCATCAAGCTGGTTTGAACTCACACACACAAAAAGGGTTGGTCATAACTTAATGATAGTATGAGGATCAATTATTCCAGTTAAAATTGCTGACAACTAGGAATAGGAATATTCTTTAGTGGCCAAGTGTGATTGGGCACACAAGGAATTTGTCTCCAGTGCATAAGCTCTTAGTGTATATACAAATGACAAAGTGATAAGTCATAGATAATAAATCATAATGTACAATAATCAATCATAAAATATAAACAACAAGTGATAAATCATAAGATACCAGTAGGAAATCTTATTGGCTCAGAAACTGGCCCAATATGGACAGATACAAATTACTGTCCGCCACCAACTCAATTAATCTAAATCTTATTTGATTTTCAGAGTTTTTAGGCTACTATTAAACGTTAGGTATAGCAGATGTACAATAATGTGCGGATCTTACCCACCTTATTGTACACTTACTTAAACGTAGAACTTAATGTGATTTACTTTTGAGTCATTATGCATAGGTTTATAAGTTTTACTCTGTCCTTATTCTAACTTTGCCTTCTTAGAGTCGTGAACAAACATTTTCGGATTAAGAAGGCATGATTCATTACAAAATCTGAATTAGATTAAATTGATAGTAATTTGCCCCAAGTTAAAACATAAAAGTGTGGAAAAATTGATTGCTACATGTATATCTGGCAGGGATCACTCATAATTATGCGGTTTTAGAAATGTTTATACAATTATTATTAAAATTTGCTGCAGGGCTGCATCTCTGGACTTCTTAAGGTAGTATAATTTTTTAAAGTAATAAAAATAAAAAAAAAATATTTTAGGTGGATTGTTCTTTAGTCTTGTATAATCTAGAGTTTCTTTGTGTTGACATATAAAACCACTTAGCTCTTCCTCAAAGTCTGCTTTCTTTTGAGAAATCACTAGCTGACTTTGGGACAGGAACTATTTATGAGCCTAGGTTCATAAGATTCTTTCTGTGCAGATAACACTGGAGAAGACACTGCTGTGTGAGCTATCTGGTGGAAAGTAAATCACATTAAATCTAATAATTTTTAAAACCAAGAATATATTATATTTTGGAGACTGACAGCTTCAGCTCGGCTTCAGTACCAGGGATTACACTTCAGAATTTTGCATAGAGAAATACAATGAATATGTCCAGATAGAATACTAACTTTAATTTAAAATAAATTAAACTATTTATAATTAATATGACTACTCATCATGATTTAGGAGTCATAGGAGCCAGGATGGTGCCGTGGTTAGAATGCAGTATTGTAGGCTGACTCTGCCAACAGCCAGAAATTTGATCCTGACTGACTCAAGGTTGACTCAGCCTTCCATCCTTCCGAGATAAGTAAAATGAGGACCCAGATTGTTGGAGGCCATATGCTGACTCTGTAAACTGCTTAGAGAGGGCTGTAAAAGCACCATGAAGTGATATATAAGCAGTATATAAGTCTAAGTGCTAGTGATATTTAATTTTACATCACCAATCAATCTATCCTATTGTATTTCTTATATGCTATTTGTAGTTTGACCCAGATATGTACTAGGCTTAATAATTATAGGAGTCCCATGATCGGATGCATTAAATAATTTCCCCACACATGATTTAATTTAACTTTCAAAACAAGTTGGGACTATCAAATAACAAGTCTCCTGTTTACATGGAGTCCCAATCATGCTTTGGGATCATTTCCTATGAAGGATATTACTAAACAACATGGCTGAAGAAACAAAAGAGGAAGGGAAAGTATCAGTCCCTGAGTCCCAAAGATTTAGCGACAAATTATTTTCTATTTCTCAAACAATAGAAACAAAAAACCAAAACCACCTGGAATAAAAGAATAACCACAATCTATAGCGTGGTCGTAGTTTTTTATATATGTTTGGAGTGCTGGTGGTGAAATAGCCTTGCTCCAAAAATGGTCCACAATTTCACCATATAGAATTATCAAAAAAATGATACATGTCTTTGTATCCTATTTTCCAGATAGCAGTGATTTCCTCATTTAAGATCTCTGAATCATGTTACAGTCAGTCACTCTCATTTTAAATAGAGCTGACAAGTGTAACACTAAATGCATCCAAAGGCTTCTGTCACACATTGACTATAATACTGACAATTTACAAGCAATCAAAAGTTTACTGGAACAGATGTCTGATTTTGTGTGGTATAATGTTGATAAGGACAGCTGGAGCTTTCTGTGAAGACAAAATCCCTCTCTTCTTCATTTTCAGTGGTACCTGGGTGTGGGGTTTTATTTATATACCACCTTTTTCCTCAGAGAAACAGTTGGTTTATAGCTTTAAAAAAAATGTTGTACTTCTTTATAAAATTGCACAACTGGCAAGCATGCATGTACACAGCTTTCTTTTACAGTTCTAACTTATGATGTATGGCTTGGAGTTTTATCTTTGTACTCTCCCTTTGGAATTATATACTAGCTATATCTAAGAAGAGTGAAAATAAAGTTGCTGATTTACTAATGTTGAAGCTCAAAACAGGGAACTAGGGGTGCTCAAGGGATCATAGTAAATAGAGACTAAATTCAGAGACTAACATATTACCAAATGTTTTTTAAAATCTCACTGGCACTAAATAAGAAAGGACAGTAAATTGGTGAACTGCCAGGATGATCACCTTTTAATAGTAGACAGATTTTATTGGAACCAGAGTGTTTAAAGGAGAGGAAGTCTGCATTTTAGACCAGCTTGTCTGAACTGCACCTATTCCAACTAATACATTTTATTAAAAGACGTTACCTCTCATAAACTGTGTCTCATTTCATCGGGTTACCAAGAATATCTCCATAATGAATGGATTAAATTAGAACTTGTTCCCCTTTATTCATTCTGTTATCAAAGTTAGACAATAATCAAGTCTTCTGATTATTTCTGTTTGCTGTTGGATGGTTTAGAGCAATAAAACTGGGTTTCATCAGCATAATAATAATAGAAGTCACAGCAGAGGAAGGATGTCTGCAATTCCAGGCATGTATGTATGTATGTACGTGTGATAACCCGGGGCGTGGCACGAAAGCAACACAGCCAGAGAACAGGTCTAACTCCCCTTTATTGCTCCAACTTTGCCCCCAAACATCCCCACGCTTACTACAAGGCCTGGAGCAAAGCTCTCACACGCACCTTCAGCAACTTCTGGCTACGAGTACTCCAGTAAGCAAGGTTAGCCAAACAGTAACCAGGGCCAGCAGTCCAGTAAGCCAGGTTAGCCAAACAGTCACCAGAGCAAGAAGTTCAGTGAAGCAGGCAAACTGGGCAAGTCCCACAAGACAGAGCACAGTAATCTCCAGGCGTCGGCAAGTACACACAAGGCTCCATAGATTCAATGCTTGTTCCCAACAAATGCCCCTCCCACTGGCACCTCCTTACATCTCAGTCCCCAGGTGTGCCTTGTGAAGGGGGCGGGGCACTCTCCTTCCTCGTAGCCGGGTCAATCTGCATTGGTCTCGCCTTCTCTCTTCTCTCCGTGCTGTAGGATCAGGAGGGGGTGGTCCTTGCTCTTTGCCTGAGTTCTGTCTCTCCTCCTCCTCCCTGTCTGCAAGCCCTTCTAATCCTGAAAAGCCTTGCCCGGACTGATTCTGCCCTTCCCCAGTTTCCTCCAAGGCCAACGGAGCCGCCCTCTCGGTCTCTGTCGGTTGTTGTTCCAGCTCATCTTTCCCCGCAGATTCAGACTCCTACAGGGGGCATGACAGTATGTATTTATTTATTTCGCATATGACATTATTACATTAGCTAGGACACTACAATGCAAATGCAGAGTAGTACTTTGCCAATTTACCAGCACTGTTGTTGTACATGCTTGCATGCTTCCCAAGGTGCACCACAGGAGCGTGAGATAGCTTTGCACCAAAAAGAAAAACAAGCAGCTCTTCCTGCAGTGCCATCCAAGGCCCTCTTCCTCCACTGAAGCAGCCTCTCAAACGGGCATCGCAACTGGGAAAGTTCAGAACAAGCAGGAAACTGATCACCTCCACGGGGCACCAGCTCATCTCCCCACCAAAGGGCTACCTATTTATCTACTCACATAGAATATGCTTTCAAACTGCTAGGTGGGCAGAAGCTGAGGCAAGTGATAGGAATTCACCCTGCCACACAGTGCTAGAGCAAAGACCATCTCCAGTGTCATTACGTCACTAAACCACCACGCCTCCTTTCAAGCCTGTGAGGTAAGACAAGTTTCCAAGTCTCTTTTCTGAATGTTCCAATATAGATATGTTGATATCACTTATGTGATTTACCATTGCTACGTCACAGTCTGAAGCCATTACAATCCATTCTTTGCTGGATCGACCATAAAAATGTGTATCTGCAGCAGCTATTTATTCATAATAGTGCCAAAATGTACAGACAATAAAGGACAACATGATAATGGGATATAGGCAGTAGCCATGAACCCACCCTGGTTGGGTAGATAGCACCTGGTCTGGTAGAAAGCAGCTGATCTGATAGAAGGCATTTATTTACTAAATTTCAGTTAGCCACATGGATCTTTATTTAACGAACATTTTAACTTATTTATTACAGTCATTTCCAAACTATTTATATTGTATTTCATTTTTTTCTTTCATTCATCTTATGAGACTTCTCCACTCTCAATCTCTTCCAACTAGTTTTCACATCTGTTAAAAGCTTAAATAAATAAACTAGCTTCTATATCTTGAACATATTAAACAATGCCAGTTTTCTTCTTGCTGTTACTGGTTGTTTCCAGAGGTAGAATAGAATAGAATAACAGAGTTGGAATGGACCTTGGAGGTCTTCTAGTCCAACCCCCTGCTTAGGAAGGAAACTCTACACCACTTCAGACAAATGGTTATCCAACATCTTCTTTAAAACTTCCCGTGTTGGAGCATTCACAACTTCTGGAGGCAAGTTTGTTCCACTGATCAATTGTTCTAACTGTCAGGAAATTTCTCCTTAGTTCTAAGTTGCTTCTCTCCTTGATTAGTTTCCACCCATTGCTTCTTGTCCTACCCTCAGGTGCTTTGGAGAATAGCTTGACTCCCTCTTCTTTGTGGCAGCCCCTGAGATATTGGAACACTGCTATCATGTCTCCCCTAGTCCTTCTTTTCATTAAACTAGACATACCCAGTTCCTGCAACCGTTCTTCATATGTTTTAGCCTCCAGTACTCTGATCATCTTTGTTGCTCTTCTCTGCACTCTTTCTAGAGTCTCCACATCTTTTTTACATCGTGGCAACCAAAACTGAATGCAGTATTCCAAGTGTGGCCTTACCAAGGCATTATAAAGTGGTATTAACACTTCACGTGATCTTGATTTTCATACCAATTTTATAATGATGCTAAATGATTACTTCTCACAATTAAACTACCTTTTCTCTAATCAAATGATGTAATTAGGTTACATGGTAAACAATCTCCTTCTAAGAAACCCTCTTTCCTCTAGAACTGCTTACCATTTAAAGAATGTTTTAATTTTTGCAGTAATAACCCCGTTTTCCACCAAACCAAAACCCAGACCACTCATGTAGGCTGTCTGGATACTGCATTAGCAAAGAAGGAGATGGGAAAGAAAGTAGGATCCCTTAACCAGTTCAGGCATTAAGATGCTTGCAATGCAATGGGCATCATTTTGCAGGACTATGTCGGTAACTGCTTCTTAGAGTTCTTGTAAGCTCGTGCCTTTCTTACATGTCACTTACCTTTTGTCATTGTACTTCATGTAGGACCCTAGATACACTAAAGGGAATGTTGCATTCTTACTGATTAGGAAGTGGATTGAATTAAAATTCAAGTTATCAAGATATTTAACCATTAGTTGATTTTGTTGATGGTAAGCTTTTCTTCTTGCCAGATAATTAATTTGGGAAACTATCAACACATGGCATGTCATTCTAAATACTTATGAGCATTGTTGTTTATATTTGTTTTGCTGTTATTGTCTATTCTTCTGTGATGTATGCTAGTCATGCAGAATTAGTTTAGGTGTGAAACAGCAGGAAACCTGTTTATTATCTGTAGTCCTGACACAACAGTCATTTGATCTATACATTCCTCCAGCACAATAGAAGAATTCATAAACATCTATGAGCGTTTATTTGAAAACTTCCCAACAATTTTCTTTTGGCATTTACTGTAAAAGCAGGGAGCTGTGAAGGGCTGTATACATCTGTTTCTGTATTATTTGAGGTATAATGTCAGAGGCTATAATTAGAGAAGACTGCTTCATGCATAATAATATAATACACTATTTCAAGTGAGGGTTGTTTAAATTAAATACTAATTATGACAGAGCTAGATTGTTGCATTTAACCCTCTATCAATAAACCTATTCTTTTTCCATCAAGGGCTAAGGCAAATTTGAGAAATATTTTAGTTTCTGCAAAAGAAATCAGTCACAACTCACTGAGGTTGATTTTCTTCTGCAATATACTATAGCTCATATAAATATCTGAAGTTTTTTTTTTTTTTAGGAAACACATGACAGAACTAATTACATTTAGATTTTCCTGAAATAAATGCTATAATTCCTTTCTAGAAACAGCAACCATTCCTAATTAGTCTCTCAGTATAGAATGGTTAGGATAGTTGACAGCACACACTGTATGTGTGCTTGTGTCTGCATACATATAGTTGCTTTCACTGAACCACTTTATTTTAAATGGTTTTATTGGACTTTCCCAACTAATATCCAATTACTGACAAAATGATCCAATAGAGGCATCCATCTTTGAAATGAAGAGGGAGGTGATTTGGGATGCTTTTCTTTTCTCCCTGATGATTCCTCTAAATTTTGCTTGTGACGTTTTTGGAGCAAAGTGACAATTAGAAGAGAGGTTGGGGATTGGCGTGGGGGAACAGCTAAAAAGAAAAACCTTCCTCTTCTGCCTGTGAAAACCATTTTTTCCTTCCATGCTTTCTCCTACCAGATATTGGCACTCATCAAAGGTATTTACCATTTTGATGTTATTGTCCAAAACAAGGACATTTATTTTCTCCAAACCAAATACATCATTATTATTTTTTTGGCCAAGATAAATGCCAACTGCCATTGCTGTTTTTTCCCCTTGAATCTTTCTTTGTATATTTATATCTCACATTAGTTCAAAATCTTATTCATTTACAATTTTGTGTGATGTTTCAAGTAACTAATAGATTAATGGGGAAGAAAACTGTCTGAAATAGAATTACTACAACTGTAGCATCACCAAAATTATTTCTAAAGTGCCTATGCTCATTTTGAACCAGATTTCTCTGAAAAAAAATTAAAAGACCCCTAAAATAAGGGGGAAAGCAATACAATGAAATATAAAACATGCAAAATGTTTCAAGGCCAAAAGTTAAGGCTGAGATTCCCAATTTCATTGAAGTACAGTTCCCAGCTTCCCTCACAGTCACCATATTGACTGGGATTGTTGGGAGTTATCGTTTAGCATTATCTGAACAGATACAGGTTCTTGTGCCTGTATAAGCTATCTAGTCAATGCAGAAGGAGTTAGCTTCTTTTTTTAAGGTAGTAATGGTTAGGGAAAAGAAAATGGAGGGGTCAATATCCAGGGAGCAGAAGGCAGGTAGTATATATACAACTCCCCACCTCAACCAAATTCCCTTAATTGTATTATAATAATCGGTTCACTGACTGGGAATTGGGAAATTTTGAAATCTAGCAGTTCTCAGCCCTGTAATGTGTTCTGAACAGGAAGGAAGGAAGGAAGGAAGGAAGGAAGGAAGGAAGGAAGGAAGGAAGGAAGGAAGGAAGGAAGGAAGGAAGGAGAAGGAAAGAAGGAAAGAAGGAAGGAAGGAAGGAAGGAAGGAAGGAAGGAAGGAAGGAAGGAAGGAAGGAAATCTCTTTCATATGTATATATTTCTGAATCCAAGATGTATGTATACTACCTCATTATTAAATTCTCTATTGTAGCATCTTTGATGATTGTTTATTGAGGATCACAATGTATATGTTGCTTCCTGTTGGAACATATAAGGAAATGCTTTCATTTCCTTTACAGCTATTTGCTTTCTGTTTAAGAAAATCTGCTATCTCATATAATAGCTTTTACTCAAAAAACAAAAATGAAAAAATGCTGGAGGAATTGTATTAGTCATGTACCAAGCCAGGATGAGGAAACCCTTTAGATTGTATAATCTGCACCAAGTGGAAGATCCAACAGGTTCCTAACAAACCTAGCAGACAACTTTGTTTCCCAAAAAGTAGAGAAGGGAAAAAGGGGATCAGACATATTGGACTTAATTCTCAGTAACAGAGATGAAATCATAGAAGGTGTTGAAGCTACAGGAACCTTGGGGGCAAGTGATCATGCAATATTGGAATTCAACATTATGCAAACACAAGTAGTAGAACAAAGTCAAACTAGAGTCTTGGACTTTAAGAGAGCTAATTTCAAGAAACTTAGAGAGAGCTTGGGAAGGATTCCATGGATTAGAATCTTCAAGGGGAAAACAACTCAAGAAGCTTGGGAAATTTTGAAAAGTGAGATTATAAAAGCCCAGTCTAGCACAATACCAATGAAGAAG